>OY720318.1:19678946-20235746 GCA_963082785.1 Philonthus spinipes
TTAAAGTATTCTTATGAATTTTTTACATGACGTTTTTGTCATGCACATTAAAACATAAAACAAAATTGTCTGAGAAATATTATTTCCTCCAAGGATCAAAAGTTTGAATACCTCGTCCTTAACATTACAACCATAATACTTTTCATACAGCAAATAAAAACGCAATCGCTCGACTAAAACCGTATTTCCACTTGTATTTCCCCAAAGATCCGGTTCGTTCGGATTTGTCAAAACGATATTTCCCATGCGAAATTGAAAATGACGCGATAGTTAACTTTTCCTTCCGCGCGGCGCCGCAGAATTCAGCGAAACCAGTCCAATTCCGCGGCGTTATCGAGTTTCCCTTACCCGCAATTCTGGTCTAATGTTACGACTGTCTGGCCGAACGAACCTGCCGAGGCAATTCGATCTTCGAGGCTCGCCCTTCACTTTCAAAAGGACAAGCGCCCTTGCGTAATTCAAGTTTCATCACTTTTTCCCCTCCACTGGAGTCAACTGCCTTGATATATTTTGTCAGTTTATAGATAGATTTGTTCGCAATTACCATTCTTTAGTGCTAAAATATTGGGAATTGGAACACAGTAACATATTAAGCACTTCATACAGAGCGGGTCATTTTTGATGGCGATTTTTTTGAACTTTCTTCTTTTCAAGGAACTCTTGATGAGCCAAAATTAGTGATTTTAGTCAGTAAATCTGGAGACTTTCGCCAAATTTTAAAACAACATACTTCAGATGTGCCTGAAAAGTGAATAATTTATTTAAAATTACAAATTATTCTTGTTAAATAAGGCACTAATAACCTTTCTTCACAAGTGTGAAAATGTATTTTTTATACATAATATTTTTCATTCCTCCAGGAAGTGGATCATAATGAAAATAATTTTCAATGTTAAAAATAATTACTTTAGAATTCAAATTTTAGTAGCTAAGCATTCTTAAGAACAATCTAAATACAAACTTGTGTATGTATTTTTGTATGCTCTTTTTTTCGGCTCAGGAATTGGCTTTTATAAAATCTGTTTTACTTTGAAAATGTCAACAAATAGTCTTAAGAACAATTTAAAGAAATACAATTCTGGGAATGTATCTTGACCACTTTTGTATGATTTTCTTTTATCGGCCCAGGAATGGCTCATGTTTGACTTTAGAAACATAAAAAAATGATTACATTAAGTGAATTAAATTCACTTCAGCTAATTCCGAGTAGTCTTAATATAACTACCCATTCCAATATACCTTACTTTTCGCTAACGACACAACATAAATTAATGTTTATTCCTTATCTTAGTTACTTGATGTTTAATTAATTTCTCACTTAACCCGTGGTGAAACATTTTTGAATTAAATCATCCTGAATTAGTTACTTGATTACTGAAATTACTCAATTTTCTCCAATTAAATGAAAGACGTGAATGAATTATGTCTTATATTTAATAGCCTCAATTAGAAATACGGATCATTTTTATCATTACTCTTCAATCTGCCCAATGATCCCTACAAAATTACTAAAAATGGTGGATTAAAATTTAAAAACTGTTTAGAAAAAAGAAATTTTGTGGATGTTTCAATTTTTTTTCTCCGAACTCATAATTGGCGCAACCTATACAAGCAATTCTCAAAGTTACGAAATTTTTTTAACATAGAAGGCTATAAAGTGGGTAAATGAAGACGTTAACCATGCTAATTTCGCGGCTGAAAGTCCATGTATAACTTCTCAGAAATGGTGAATGCGCCGGGCGTCAAAATCCGTGGCTGGAAGTTTGTGGTGAACTTAATCCGAGTAAATTTCGATGGCAGAAAGAACTGAAGCCAAAATATGATAATGAGTTTTAATTGGTTAATTAGAATCGACCTTAATTAAATTGCGATTAGTTGCTATTTGAAGAATTCCGATTGGTCAATTTAATTTATGATTATTTTTGTATATTGTGAAATAGTAAAAGTGTATTCAAGTTGAAAGATCCTACATGAGATGATTTCAAACAGCAAATCCGAGCCATACCACAATTAAATATCGGTAGCTGGGAGAGAGATTGGGATCCCGGTTGTTGCTGTTGTTGTTGTTGGCGATAAGTCATGAGAATAATTGCGCTCGGTGTGGTTTTTGCGCCGTTGCAAGCAAGAGATCGCCGGCGGGATTAATGTAAATTGCGGCAACGGCATTAACTCCGGTACGATATTAAATTAATACGTATAATGTTCTTTATTGCCCTCCTCCTCCCACGTTTGCCGCAAAACAATTTATTATTGCGCTGGGCGGATTTTTTCGTCGCAGTCAATTACGATTTATCCACGGCCGTATTTCAACCAGAAATAAGCCAACATTTACATCTAATGCGAATGCCATTGTGTGGGTGATCGTTACTAATTACTGTAAATAAATTTTGTTGGAATTCTCTTCTTGTGCTGAGAAAGGAAATGACTTCCTATCTCTGCTTTATATCTATCATCACGAGAATGATTGCGGTGGTAACCGCGAAAGGCCAATGATATTTCATCTAAAGGAATATTTAATTACACAACTAACCAACGTAATTAAATATCAAAAAAATCCTTATTCATCACTAATGTTCTAATGAAATTAAACTAGGATTTTTTTTTTTTTTTGGCAATGATCAAAATTCGATCAATCCCTTTCTCCAACTGCAAAATTGCTTACACTGTAAGTTTTACAAACATCTATTGTATTTTTGTAGTTGGATCGAATTTTATTGATCATTGCCTCAAATTCCTATTCCACGTTCAATTCAAATTGTAGTGGATGGAGGGTGAACGCATTGATTCCAAATTTCACGAAGATTTGAGTTTTTTTCTTAAAAATATTCGAAAAACCTTGTTTGCATTTATTATGACAAGAATAAAAAATGTCCTTATTTAATTTCATTATAATTTAAAATCATCTTTGTTTCATTTTATTTAACTAATGTTCTATTATCTTATTTTTTTATTAGTTCCATTTATATTAAATAACTGTGACCAAGTGAATGAATAATACTCTTTTCTATTTATAGTTCCATTTATTTCAACTTTCAAATATTTGAAATATTTTATAATGGAATAGCGCTTGTGTATTCAACAAGTTTCCACACAATCTCTTCTAATGCTGGAAATTACACAAATTCCAATCATGAAGAGAAATCACCTCCACTAAAACCCAACAACCATCAATCAATACGCAATTACAAATCATAAACCAAATAATTTTTATTCACACTCGCCGGCGACTTCCTTTCGAAAACTTTCACAACACATCGTTTCTGTTTTCGCGTTTCTATTTCGATTGTTATATTAATTGATTTCCACACAAATCATCAATCCGGCGGATTTCTCTCCTCATTGTTTACGACGGTAATTGAAAATAAAAAAAAACGAAACAATATCGATATCCTATCTCGGCGCGAGCGTAATGAACCGTGACACCTCGTTTGCCTGTCGTGCGCTCAATTATTGAATTGCCCGATCGAAAGGCTGGCCGGCTAGTAAGCCATTCAATTCAAGGAGACAGTCAATCATTTCTTTTAAGTGGACCTTATTAGTTGGATTACAAGATTGTCTTGGGTGTAATAAAAGTGGTCTTTGATTGGTGGTTTGTATAAATTATGATTGCCTTCCTATTATGGATTGTGTATTGTTAAGTGTGGAATACAAAAAAAAATCGAAATTACATTCTCTTTGATTTCTAATAATTATCCTTTTAAAGCTAATAGCTGTTTTATAATTTACAAGATTTCCAACCTTTATTGTTTCGAAAATAGTTTCCCTGAAGTGTACACAATAATAATATAGGTAATACTTTGCACTGCTATTTAATGGGTAATGATACGGTACAAGCTTAGGAATGGCTTGAAAAAAGTTGCCGGAAATTTTTTACATCGAAAACAACCATTTGTTGATGGTAAAATAATAAATATTGAATAATAATGACATTTATTTATACAAAAATATTAATGGTGAAATTGGTTTATTTTATAAAATCATTTATAGAGAAGATTACAGGCGAGAAAAATTAAAAGAGACAATGTGGGAAGTGAAAAGACCGAATAAAATTATTGACGGAGGAAGCTTTGCGAGGTGTAATTATTTGAAATCTGATTAAATATGACCATTATGTATGAATGCTGTAAATATTATTAAATAATTCTATGCACATAATAAATAATCACATTATAATAAGCTATTTTAATGCTTATAACCACAATCAGATTATTCGAAATAAACGTCCATACAAACAGAATAATATTATTTGCGGAATAGTTAAACTGAAACAATATTTAATATAAATAAATAATTTCGAAGCAATATTAAATTACCCCGTGATTCGAACGGTGGGTAATTGAATATTTCGCTACAATGTAATCAATTATACGCATTTACGAGACCGGCCGGCAATTTTGCTTATTGGCGGTCGGCAGTTCATGCGATATCTGATTAGTGCCCTGCGAAATAATTAATTATTATTCAATTTGAAGGGTCGTATTTGCGAAAGCTAATATCGATCAAATGACCTGTTTCGCGGGAAACGGACGGACGTAGGTTTGTGCGAGTGATTTCGTTTTACTTAGAACGAAGCGTGTTCTTTGGAAAATCTGGGACGCCTTGGATCGATGATTGCGCGCAGCGAAATCGGATGCTCTTTGCGAATAATGGGCTTTGCAAACGTTTTATTTTTGTTGTGTGTAAAATGTAGTAAATTGGAGCGCTGATAATGGCTTGTTAACGTTTGGATAGAATTTCATAAATGGGATAATTTGAAGTGCTGAATTTCATATTTTGCAACAGAATTACAATGACTAGGCTGAAAGGGATTTCATTGGTCGATACCCAATTTGCAAGTTTTTACAGTATTTTACTTTACAACATACAATTTATATAATTTATATAAAATTCACAAATATAAAGCCAATTATTACAAACAAAATGTAACTACAACTAACAGTATGCATGCATGCGATATTGTTTCATTCTTTTGCGATTTTTGTATTATTATTTGTCTAGCATTATTATAAGTTTGTAAAATTGTAAAAAAATTATACGTTCAAATAAATAAATAAATAACGAATTAACTTCTCACTTAACCCGTAGTGAAACATTTTTGAACTAATTAAGGTATATTTTAATTACAACAAGTATTACTAGTGAATCAAATACGAAAATATTTAGCGACGCAAGGTGCAATACGCGCACATTATTACGCAGTTGATTATAATAGGAATATGTAGAGCAGGAAGAAACTAATGCGCAACGCTGAATTTTTATGGTCGTCTTATAAACATTTCGAGCCTTGATTGTTGTGTTGATTCAGTTATGTTCACGCAGAGGGTGCGAATTATTACGCAGTTTATGATACAATTGATCGGTTTCTCATTATTTATTGCCTAATTTCTTTTGGTGTTATTAACAACAGAGAATTAACGTTCTGCAAAAAAGCAGTAAAAACGGATGTTTATTATAATTAGTTAATTTTATTTATTAAAAACTTTGCAGATAAAATAAATCGCGCTTTAATTCACTTTCATAATAACGCTAGCGCGCATAAAATTCCCCATCGCGTCAATTTTAATTTTGGGTTAATCCCGCCGTCCGGCCGGAAATTTACGAGCGCGGCTTAATTCGCGCCAATAAAACTTTCGCCCCGAAATTATACCGTCTCTCCGGAGCGCGTCATAACCGCCACCCTGCCGTTTCGCCCAATCCCCCATTTATCGACTGGACAAGTTGTTCACCTCCCGGCGAAGAGGGAATGCACTCATAAATATTTATCCGGGGGGATTATCCCGAGGCGCTTTAAACACTCGTCGCAAAGTCGAGAGGTGTATAAAGTCGGGGTGTTTTATTTTTTTTGTATTTGATTTGAGTACGTGTTCTGTCACTAAAGGGTTTTTATTATTAAATCATTGCTTTTCTAGAATTATTTCAACTGGGTCGTTTAGCTGTGGAATTATCTTGCTGCACGCTAGCCTTAATACAACTCACGCTTTGACAATTATGTGGAAATACAATTGGCTACTTCCAAGGTTTCATGCTAAACTAGTTTAATTTATTTCAAAAATGTATTTAATTTAATTAAATGTTCAGCCATCATTCGCGTAAAATCGAAATGCTCATCACTAATTATCCAAGTGATGAGCAATTCGGTTTTTCGAACTTCATCCGTGTGCGAAAGATGGCGCTTGCGATGTCTTTCATTTATTATATATATATATATATATATATATATATAATCTAAAATCCCATCTACCATAATGGTGGTGTAGGGGTTTTCATTTATTATAATTTATTTAATTATTTCAAAAATAATTTCTTTAATTTGTCTCTCAAAGCTTACTAACAAACTTTACATTTTACTAAGCTTATTGTGTACTACTTATTTGAGGATATTAAAAAAAATGTGTTTCGAAACAGAGTTAAAAAAATGTATTTTTTAAATGACCAATCTCCCACAGCACCGAATAAATACGGATTTCAGTGAGAGAATTTTTGAATTTTCAGATTGTACTGTTTGAATTATTAATTTTTAACCCAATAAATCAATACTTCGTAAAAATGGAACGAGTTCTCAAAACTATGAGGAAACACTCGCTCAAAAAATTGGTCCTTCGAACCGGATAATCATCGTTCCTTTATTTACGATGATAACACTATCAGTAGATCTAGTGTTTTTGATTGGCACAAGCTGTTTCGGGAGGAGTTAGAGGAAGTTGAAGACGACGCACGTCCAGAACGATCATCAAGCTGTAAAACTGACGAACAAGGGGTAAGAATTCGTTGTGGATTAAGAGTTCGCTCGACTGCTGATGAATTTGGCATCGCCAAAACTGAAGTTGTGAGGAATTGCAAATGAGGAAAATCTGCTCCACCACGACAATGCGCCAAGCCACGCTTTGTGCTGCTTACCTGGCCCAACACAACATAGTAATTTACAGTCCTGATGTAGCTGCACCAGATTTGTTTCTTTTCCCCAGCCTTTTGTAAGGATATCAACACTACACGATGGATGCATCACAACAGGCAGTGACGATGTAACGTCCCTCGTTACATCGTCACAACAGCTCAACAGCATTCCGGTTGCTGCCATCCATGAGTTGAAAAACTTACTAGCAGCGGTTTGTAGAAGCAGAAGGATACTTATTTGAAGAATATTGGAATAATGTGTAATTTTTGTTAATGAATATTTTGTAATCGACTCAGTCCCATTACTTTAAGGATAGAACCTGTAGAAATAAATACATATTACGAAAGTAGTAGAAACAAAATGAATACATATCCTTTTTTCGATATTGTTTCAGTACAATTCTGAAAATGATTAAAAATGATAAATGCTATTATAGTATAAATAGAAAAGAGTATTTCTTCACTTAATCACAGTTATTTATATAAATTAAATAAAATACGAATTTTATTTTACTTAATTTGCTATCATAGTATTTGTTGTAAAAGTTTAGCATCTTCATATCAACTTACACAAAATCTGGTTCGAAGGACCAAATTGACGTTTATTGAGAATTATAGGGCGCTTCGACATCTTTGATTATTTAAACCGAATAATAGGGTGCTTCGACATTTATGATTATTTAGGGCGAATTACAGGCGCTTCGACATCTTTGATTATTTAGGGCGAATTATAAGGCGCTCCGAAATCTTTGATTATTTAGGGTGTATTATAGGGCTCTTCGACATCTTTGATTATTCGCGTTGACTGTTTGCTGCATTAACCGTTAGTTTTGTATGATAGCAGACTAAATCAGTATTAACGGTGTTTTTCTCTGTACAACAGCAAAAAATAAACAAGATATCATGTAAATCGTGTCAAACATACATTAAAAAAAGCGGAAGGTTTACATTATCTCAAAACGTTATTCCGTTGTCTAATTTTACGAACTCTTCCGCAGATAACGTCCGCCGGGGTAAATTCAAGAATGCACTCATTTTTCGTACTTATCTTCGGCGAGATACATAATCGCTCTGTTTCGCTCTAAACGTTTGCTTTATTACATCAGCGCTGTAGGTACGGTATCACGTGAATGGGGCCAGCCAGAGAGCAGAGCAGAGCCGAGCGCTCCGTCGGAATTCGTATCCATTACGAATTTTCCTGTTTGCGTTTTACGACGTGCCACGGGTATTTAGGTGTTTGTGTTTGTACACAGGCCGTGCATGTTAGTATAATGCCGCGCCGGTGTGTAATTAGCTAATTAATTATTTATGTACAGATACGCCGGGCTCATTTATCTAATTGGATTAAATAAACAACGTGCGGGACGAAAAAAAAATATTTGAATTTGAGTATTTGTACAGTTTTGTTCTGTTAGTTTTGGTTGGACAATTCCAATGTTTTGTGAACACTGCAAAAATAGGGAACCGATTGGAAGTTGGCCAGTGCCCAAAAATGACTTTTAGCACTTTGAAAATTTCCATAATTTGTCATAAATTACCTAAAAAAATGTTTAAACAAAAACAAGACATATGTGGCATTTTTTTATTGTTTTATATTATAAACAAAGCCCTGACAAACATTTATGGCTTATAAAATCGAATTTTTACAGCGCTCAACAATGACTTTTGGCATTTCCATAATTTGCCATGAATGTCCTAAATAAATGTTTAAAGAAAAACAAGACATGTGTGGCATTTTTATTAACATAAACAAAGCCCTGAGAAAGATTTCTGGCCAATAAAATCGAATTTTTACAGCGCCCAAAAATTACTTTTGGCACTTAGAAAATTTCCATAATTTGCTATGAAAAGATGTTTAAACAAGACATACGTGGCATTTTATATTATAAAGAAAGTCCTGACAAACATTTTCATCCAATACAATCTTATTTTTTCCAGCGACCAACAATGATTTTTGACACTGAAAATTATACGTATTTTTACTGCGACAAATAAGTGAAACAAACCAAACATAAAAAAAATCAATGCACAAAATAGTGCATGAGAACCACCGTTCTAGACGAAGCATTGGAGTCGACGACAAATATTCATTTCACTTCGTATTAAAAATTCATTGTATTACAGTTACATGGCTCGTGTTATCCGTTAGAATACATAGTTTAATTACTTATGGCGTTTAGGGTCCAGCCCCTCGCTCGTGTCATGGCTTTTTGATGACTTGACTGCGTCACTCAGCATCACCGTCAGCCAACAAGTCAGGTGATGGTCGATGATAGTTATGCTCGGAGTGGGGTGGCACCCACCATTAACTCGTGTGTAATTATTAGCGAAGGGGATAATCGCCCTTATTTAATGGTTGATTTAAAAGGGGATTTTACTAATGGAAACATTGCTTAATGGCCGTGGTTATAAAGAAGATTAGCTCCTATATTTATGAGTTAACATATAGTTCGTAATGTATTAGTTAGTTTCAAATAATTTTTAAATATATGATGATTTCAACCGTTATTATGTGGTAATTCACAAAGTTTGTAATTGATTATTGATGATTGATTTTTTATATTATTTATAAAATACTACTAAGCTAAGTTACAACTTTGATATCAAAAACCATCTGATAGTCTATTACTTCTAAGATCGTGTGAACGTTTGAGACTCCCCCCGTCCGTCGCAGCACTTTGCTAAATGGAAATTTTTGATACTTTTTATATATACACACTATATTTCTTATCGTTGTGTTTTTTCTAATAAATAAATAATCGTTTGTATAAAACGTTTTCAAGCGTGCTTGAAATAAACTACGCAGCATCAATTAAATTCATATACCCGCTCAACTTTATCCCCGACACGAATTCCCCCATCTCTCCCCAATTCACACGCACCGACAAAAAAAAAGCGCAGCCACCGCCGAAAATCCCATTTTATCTTCCAGCACTTATTAAACAATAAATAAAACCGTTGTAATCTCATCCCGAATTCATTGCCACCGCCGGTGCTCCCGAACTTCGTACAACATAAATCCGGCCCCGGCGGGGATAAAAAAAGTGAGCGGGATTATTAAAATACCCTCGCGAAAGAAATTACGCCCCGCCCGGGTGTAAATCAAAGGCGTCACGCGGGCTGCCGACAGACACGCAGTTTTGGCCCGCGATCAAAACAGATTCCACAAAAAAAAAAAAATAAAAAAAAATACATATGCGGCGGAAACGGCAAGGTTTGCCAATAAATATGAATTTTAGAAAGAGACATTTCACTTTTTTTAACTAAAACAGTTTATCCATACATGTGTAGCTGAAAGGCTTCCAGCCGATAGCCTATTCCTACAAGAATATTTGTTTAAAGTTTAAATAATTAACAATTGATGTTAAAGAAAAATGTTAAACCACACTTGAAAGGAATAAAGATAAGAAAGTTGATGATGGTCCAGAAGAAACAAAACATGCTATTAGTAAAATTAGTACGCCATCGATTAGATCATAAAAAAGTGCTATAAGAATGTCTTCATTGTATTGAATTATTGCTTGAAATAACGAAGATATAAATAAAAAAAGAAAATCAATTTTTTCAGTATTTTTCATTTTTCTTGAAAACAAAGAAACTTAGCCCAGTTTTCTCAACGGAATATTAATTCTGCTAAAGTGCCGAATTTAAACCTACCCTCTATCTCTTATAATAAGCGAGATCCCCACGGTGAGACTCGAATTTGAAACACCCTGTAAATATCAATAGAAATCCAAGAAGAAATAATTAATTTAATAACTCGAAAAATACGCATCGTACGAAAAAACTTTACGATACCAAAAATTAATCTTTCCTAAGAGGACTTATACTATTGTAAATTCACCCTCAGTAGGTGGAGCAGGAGCCATTTTTGAAATTCCTAATTGAAACCCCCATTTTTTATTCAAGAACCTGATTCTAGGGATAAAAATTAATAAGAATTTCAACATTATTTTTGTCCGTAACAAAATTTAAATTCAATTTGAATTTAAAAATCAATGTAGAAATAATTTATTAATTATTTTCAAATTATTTTTTATTTAATATATTAAAAATCATTTTTTTTAATTTCAATTGGTAGCTGGTAAGCTAGCTTAGTACAATTTTTCTACGTCACATATTGTCACTGTCATTCCCTTCTAATTGTTCATCATGGATTGCACGGATACAGATTGCAAAAAAAAATTAAATGCATTTTATTTATGGTGAATGCAGTCAATTTGTTGTCCCGAAAAAGCAAGATCACGTTCACCTTTCGTTTGAGTTAACTGACGGAAGTGTACAATTTTTCATATAAGAAATTTAGCCGGATATCAATGGGGTGAATTTTACTATGCATAAGGCTATGATCAATGAAATAAAATTCTGTATTATTATGTAATAATAAAGTGACGAAAGTACATAACAAATTATATACCATATATATACTAGCACTACGAGCCTAGCTGGCTTGATTGGTAATTTTCTTCCATGTATTTTTGTTCTATGCCTTTTGTTTCGATCCCGTAATTCCTAATTTCTTCATGTACTTTGCTACCTGTCCTTTCCATCGTGTTCTTGATCTTTTTTCCTTCTTCTTCTTATTGTGCTGGTGAGTTCTATTTTTGGTAGTCCATTTTCTGCACATGTCCTAACCAGCGTAGCCTTTGCATTTGTATTACTCCCGTTATTTATTTATTTATTTACGGAAGTCCATTTACAACAATATAATGCCGATTCGACTTATGGCTTGTTAATCTAAAACTAAACTAAAAGTAAATTATATATAATAAATAAAAAAACGCAACACAATTTACATCAAAAGCACTAACAAACGTTAACATTTAGATGTTGACTGCCCTGACGAAGTAATTTCCTCAGACCAGCGCGGTTATACTTGTTGCTTTGTAAAGTTCTTTTATTTCGCTTTTATCTCCTAATATCTTCCTTAAAACTCTCGAAGTGCAATGAAACATTATGCTGACATATTTTTTGATAATTTGTGATATTATGTCATTCTACCTTATTAATTATTCTGTTATATATTCATGTTTTGTTTGAAATATTAATCTTATTTTGTAAAATTGTCCTGTAAATGGGTCTCCTGTTGGGCAATAAATGATATTATTATTATCTCTCACACTTCTAACCTTGTTTGCTCCCATTTATTCATTATCCATGTTTCACAGGCGTACATCACAGTCGGTTTTAACATTGACAAGAGTTTCAGTTTGGAATTTCTGGAGATGTTCTTACTTCTTAATATTCTGCTTAGTCCTCCTAAGCCATTTTGATTTCCATTCCAATATCTGGTTCCCTTGTAAACAATGCTTTCAAATACGTATATCTGTCTACTACTTCGAATATTAATTCATTATTTCTCTCCGTTTTAATTATTAAATGTGTCCCTTCTCTAAACTCCATTTTCGTTCATTCCATGTACTTTTATTTCACTTGATTATATTTTTTACTCGTATCCCGAAAGATATTCTCAATTTGTTTGTTGTCCCAATCAGGTTGATTGTTTCCACTTTTGTCTCTTTTAACTGAACCACTTCGGACTTACCATATATGTCATTAATTAAAATATTAGATATCTTTTTTCAACTATATCATCGACTTTTTGATAATTATACAGGGTTGTATATATAGAAGCCAAATGGATTTTGAAATTTAGTAGTTTTGGAAAACTCTTACCACTATCATTGTAATGATTGAAAATTATTCACGATTTTTTACTCGAAGCAAACCTGAATCTTTCAAAATTAAGAGAGGGAAGCAGCAAAAACCCACGCAGCTTATCCGTAGTCTAATTACACCTAGCCCGTTCTGGCCTTAACATCGTTTCGACAAGCGCACAACAAAACCCACCCCGCGTCAATTACCGGAAACTTGAAGGGTCGGACCCTTTCTTAATTGGAAAACTTTCCGGGTCTGTCCTGTCCACTCGCTTTCCCTTTCAACGCTCAGCGGCCCCGCCTAATTAAGCCGATGTTAAGTTTTACGGAGGCGCCGGCCCAATCTTACTCGAGTAATTAAATTACACCTTTGCGCCGACATTCGCGTCTCTCTATTCATTAAACTCGACTGCAATAGAAACATGATAATTTGTGAGCCAGTTACTTGATACTCGAATCCTCGAAGCTTAGTTAATGAAGCTTGTAATTTGTTTAATGTAATAATCTGTCGCTATAATTTATGGGTTAATTAAATTGATACTAAGACCTATTAGGCGTTTCAGTATTTATACTATGCACACTAATTCTGTTTAATCCCCAAGAAAACAAAATCATTGAAGTACAAAATATAAAGGCACAAAGGTGTTAATTTTTATTAACTTATTTTTCTTTATATACACACATCTTTATCCAGGCTATACAGATAGTAACAAAACAATATAACATAAATAATTACAATACATTTGTGCACGATGCATAAATTACGTTTAAAGCCATAAAAAATGAAATTAAACAAGGAAAATTTCTGGCAATGATCAATAAAATTCGATCAATCCCTTTTTTGTTTCATTTCATTTTATTTAATTCCATAAAAAATGGTTTAGAAGTCTGTAAGAATGGGCGCGTTCAGGGAAATGTAGCGCTGCAGCGCTTTACGAAAGCGGTGTCGCTTTATATGTAGCGCTGCAGCGCTTTACGAAAGCGGTGTCGCTTTATGTGTAGCGCTGCAGCGCTTTATCAAGCGGTAAAGCATATACTTTTTTCTGCTAGATCGTTTTTCAAGCCGTGCAGCTGCCATATTTTCGTAAGCGTCCTTAACCTCGAAAGATTGTTCAGGGAACATCAAGCGCTTCATGTCTAAAATTTCCCTGAACGCGCCCAATGTTGTTTCAGAAACGAAAGTGAACAAAATGTTAAAAAAAAATCAGACTGCGGTTGTGAAAATAAAAATACTGTGTTATACAAACAAAGTCAAAAGTGATTTATTGTATATAATTCTTCTCATTTTTAATAACAACAGCACATCATATCTAATTATTGAAAACACATTCATTAATTATCGTCTAGTCGTCGGTGTACGTGTATAACAAGGAAACAGGTAGTCGCAAACCAACAATTAGCCCACAATTTTCATGTCTAGCGTGTTTCCGTTTAATGCGTTCAGTTGTTGTTGCCTTTTTTTTATTATTCATTCTTACAAAAGAAATGTAAATTGTGAGTTATGTTACAACGCGAAGGTGTAAAGGAGTATCATTAAAAAGAATTAGAAATGGATTGGGTGTGAATACGTTGTGGATTTAATGAAAAAGTCCGCCGAGCGGCGCTATTAATTACCCAGGGCCGGAACCGTGAGAATTATGGTTATTATCGTAATTAATTACAAAATCATAAAACGCCAGCCGCTATTATCGTGCGATCTGATGTGTGAAGTGATTGTTTTTAATAAGTAATAAGGTAATGGTAATTAACGGCCTTGATATGCATAAAAAAGAAGACTAATGTTAAAAATTAATATCTGTATTAGAAGTCTTATTGCATGCAACTTACAGATCATCTATTTCATTTTTTTTTAGAAAACTTATTTAGAAGAAAATCCTAAAAATTATAAAAAAAAACGTATTTAATCATTTTTCGAATATTTTATGAACATTCTTATATTCTTTCTTTCTTAATCTTATCCTCTTTTACCCGTATTGGGTGTCGAGGTTCTTAAATAGATAACGAGAAATATTAAATAAATCTCGAGAATTCAGAGAGGAGAGTGAACTTCAGCATTTAATAACGCCGGTTCGGAGAGCAGAGTGAACATCAGCATTTAATAACGCCGGTTCATGTTTCTCGAGATGAAGAAATCTACCAAAATGCAGTCAAACTAAAACTAACCCCGCCAAACCAGATTACAAAGAAGCATAATGAGATACTCAAGAGTTCTAACCGGATATATTGCTAGTCATAATGATTTTCGGAAACACTTTCCATGATTCAGGGGTTCCACGTGGTTCCAACCTAGGGCCATTATTGTTGATTATTTTAATTTTATAAATTTTATTGATGCACTCCCTACACATTCCAGTATCAACATCCTCAAAAGCTCTCCAATAAAATTACTTAACCCAATTCCTTCCACCCTCCATTAAACTAATTATCCGCCCCGAAAATTGCGGGGAAAGCCGGGAATTGGGTGAATGCCCTTCATGTGAAGTACGAAGTATCATTTACACAGCATATGTTTGCAGCGGATGGAAGGGATCGATTCGATATATCAAGTTTGTGTGTGTGTGTTGCGAGCAAGAGGGGCTGTTGTGCGGCTTCCCCTTACGAGATTAGGTTATTTGTTTTCGGCCGACTTGCTCGTAAACAACACCGGCTCGTTTAATTCGATCCGTACGTGCCCGTTTCGGGAAATTCCCTTTAATCGAGTTTTTACAAGCACTGTTTGTTTTCCTAAACGTTTTTTTTTATGCCGCAGGGGAGGGAAACTGTTTGCGTTTATGTAAAAGTTGTTTTGGATGTCATCGGCGTTAACGGGATTTTTTTTAATTAAATTTGACGAGTTGGGCAGAAAGTTGTATAGGGGTGTGTTTTGTGTAGCTTTGTAGATTAAATTGAATTGATATTTACTAGAATGTCACAGTATCTAAAGAGGGAAAAATTTATTAATTATTTTTAAATTCTTTTCATTTAATTTATAAACAAAATAAAAGTTTATGATTAACTAAATTATATTATTGAATAATTGGTTGTAATTTTGTTTCTGATTTTACAGGTATTTCCTTTGTATTCCAAAGAAAGAATTTTGTATTTCCTTAGCATTCCTTGCATTGTAGGTATTTCCAAATAAATTCGTTGATAAAAAAAACGTGATCCTCATATATAAATAGTGATACATTTTTATTCTGAAAGATCAATAAAACGAAGCGAGAGAAATAAATTGAATCGAAGGAAAAAAAAATAATAATCGTCAACGTAAAACACAAATGTTATTCCAAAGAAATCCACTTTATTCCCTCCAGTTCTCTCCTCGTTATTGTATCAAGGCGAACAAACGTAAAGAATTTATCCACTCGTCTGGTTCACATAATCTCGAACGAAGATTTTTACAATCCGCCGTAAACGGAGCACTAAAAGACTTTCCTCGAGATTCTCGGAGCGCTCCGGAACGAGCGCGGCGCATTCTTTAGGCGGCGGAATGGCCGCCGCCGCCCCCCGAGAGGGAACTATTTCCGCTACACTCCCACTTCAGCGTTCTCCTGTAATGCCCTACCAGCCCCGCAAGTTTCAGATGGGGATGTTTAAGAAATTGTTCGGGAGGGGGGTTTATGGTTATGGTCGGTCGTAATTGAATTTTCAAGATTTTCCAATCATTGCGCTATGGTGGAATTAACATCTAACATAAAATAAATTGTGAAGTAAGGAATAACAGTCTTTCAATTTGTTATCCTCGCATGATTCAGGTCTGTTGGAAGAAACCTTACTACAAATTTCATATGACTTACTTTTTTACAAAAAAATAATAAAATTCTCTTTATATATACGAGTATATTTTCTTTTAATTAGAATTGATTTTAGGTATTTCCTTCAGAATGGTTAAAGTGTCGCCTCCAGTAAAGGATATTGAAAATTCTCAACTTTTCATCGGTGCAACTTTCGAAATTGAAACTTCAAAAGCGCGAGGGGAATTAATTTAACACCGCCCCTCGCCCCGCACACACCCTTTTCACAGCTTGAATATCAACCGAATCGATCTCCCGTCTCTCCTTTGATAAAATTGGGGCGCGTGCCGCGTATTAATCCGCCATTAGTTCGGCGCGGCGCGAAAGAAAGGAGAATGCGAGAAGAAAGAAAGAAAGAAAGAAAGACAGAGAGGTCGTTCACCGATGACCCCAGCGGCTTCAGGCAGCAGCTTCTTGTGTGCACCTCGCAGGTGGCGATCGTTTAAGGTCGATTGTGTCGAAATTATATTTCAAGCGGTGCGAGCGAGCGCAAGGGGAAAGGAAAGAAGGAAAAATGGAGTATCGATTCGTCCTTTGTTTATAACTGGGCGCAGATGTGGTGTTCTGCGCGCCGAGCCGTGGCCTTTTTCAATGGGACAAGAAGCGTTTAGTGGGCTCGATTTATGCACGTATTATAATAAACAACTCAAAGGGGTTTTAAATTGAATGGCTGGTACTTGCTTGGTTGATTTCATACACACCACATTATTTTTTAATATACGAGGCTGCTAACTAACATACAACCAGGTATGTTTGGTAATTGCTTCAAAGTGATCAAACATATTAATACTAATTTATTCTAGGACCAAATGATAGCCAAATCATAGCGTGTGAATTCCATAAGGGTATACAACATATTCCTTGTTAAAAGATGGAATTCCTCGTGTTTTTTTTTAAGCATCCTTTATTACAGCGTATATACAGAGTATATATTATATACATATAATAATAACCCTTAATTAACGGTGGCCATTAAAAACAATAAATACAGTAAATGAATTCAATTGAAATGATAAGATATCCTATGTTTTTTTTTACGTGATTTACTTAATGGTATCTGAATGCACTTTTCGAGGATATAGTACTACTACATTAAGCCAAACACATCTTTCAACTGCACCTTGTAGGCTGAAACGTTCACTAATAAGAGCATTTCGTTTATTTTATTATTCATAAAATTTTTACTTTTACGTTGACGTCTGTTGTCAACAAGCTTGATGTCGTCATTATTGGAATCTATATCTTCAGCAATGGAAGTTTCGTTTGAAAATTAATGTTCTTTTCTCGAAGACATTTATTGAGAAGAAGATTTAATTTTGTGACACTCTTGTAGAGTAATTTAAAAATTATTTGCGCTTACGCACACAACAATCAATCCCTATTATTCCCACAACTTCATAAGTGACGAATTAATTCGATAATTTCATGGAAACGCCATTTTCTCCATAAATCACAAAAGTGGCTTTCCGGCGCAATTAAAGCGGCGTTAATCAATCATTTTAATCAGTAATTTTCCCGATAATGACTCCGTGCGGGCGCATTGTGGGGGCAATCGTTACATCATCTCGTGATGTATCAAATTGCCGGTCCAATTTAGGACGTCGAGCAATTCGCCATTGATTAATTGACCTTAGTTGCAGCGTTCACACTCAACGCCCATAAATTTCAACCTGTCTGATTCTTAACAAAAAAAAAAAAGGAACCTATATGAGCGATTAATCGAATTAATTGGATCGCAAGAGTTTGTAGTACTTTTTTTAAAAAAGAAAATTATGATTGATTCTTCGTAACTAATTATGTTTTTTTATTTGTTATGTTTTTTAAAAATATGTAATTTATTGTATAATGTAAACAATTATAGTGGAGAATTCCGTAAAAAAAAGTTAAACATGTTTGGATTGAAGGTACCTTCAAAAAAAAGTTTGAATATCTACAATATAGCTATTATTCGAAAAGTATCCATCCAAGTGCGTTAAATTATTGTACAAAACACTAATTGCAATTTTAATTACCCACATCTCTTAAAACACAAAAAGTAGTACAATGCACCGGGGTTGTTACCCCCCACCTGTCTCACAGCCCTTAAGCACACCCGTACCGTACGAAGCACCCTAGCGCCATGTAATCCCGCCGTATTTACCGGTAAACAATGGGGCATAGACATCACGGTTCGCTGGACGTCTCCCTCGTTTACCTCCCGTAAGTGTGCGTCAGTCCTTTGTTTCAGGGCTCGCCGGGGTGTGCACTGCACATCGCAATTCGAATCGAATATCCGCCCTTCCAGCGCGTTTTCTTTTCCTCGACTCATAAATTTCCCTATGATAAATACGCGAGGTATTTTTCTTGAATGTGTGCGTTTCATTTTTCCATTTTATGTATAAATAACCCTCGCGCAACGCTTCCACCGAGACTTCAGCATAAATAATAATGGCCGCATTTTTGCGCTCGTTATTTACACACAATGCGTCCAGGCCGACTGTTACAAATGACTCCGACTGCGCGCTCGTTGGGTTAAATTGCACGATTCAGCTCACACCTAATTAAATTGCTTGTATTGCCGACTGCGAGATTTTCACTTGATTGCAGGATATTAATTAAAAAAATACTTTGTCATGTTATGCTTAACTCTATAATTAAATACAGAAATTAATAATAATAATGAAACGAATTTTTATATGAATCCCATCTACAATCTCTCTTAAATCTAATTATAACAATGCATTCTAATTTATCTGGTGAAAATCCTGCATGCTTTAAGATTATTTTAATGCGTAATACAATATTGTTCATTGATCACAACAGCAATGTAACTCGAATTACTAACTGCCAATAATTATATAGCTTGTTTATTTATTTATAAGTATAACTTTTTAAGGTATTAAAATGAATAAACTTCTCTTAAAAGCAGTTTCACCACACGATCCACCTCAATTTCGTTCTCATTGATCACTTGGTAAAACATTTTAACTAATTTTTAGTTAAGTTTATTCAACTATTTTACTATACTATAGAGTGAAACGAAACCAAGTGTTTAATTTGTAAAAGTTTTTAAAAATTACATAGCCATCTTTTTCTACTAAACCGCACCCTTAACTTTAAATTAAAAGCAGTAATAAAAAATGCACTTATTGTTATTTGACGTTTATTTGATGGAAGCTTCTATATGACTTTGCGGAAATAATTTATTAATCATTTTCAAATCATTTTTATTTAATATATTTTTTATTTTAGGTTTTAATATAATTTGTAAATTACGCGAATTGGAAAGAAAAACACGGGGGCGATAAATCAAAACCCGACAGAGAAAACAATCATTATTTAGCGTTTCCATTTTCCGATTGCCGGGGCGTAACGTTACGAATGGTGCGCCATCCATCTCCATCGCCGCCACCGTATCCCGATCCCCAACCCCATCAGCTCACGGATGGATGGCCGCGAATTTTCCGCGGAGGAAGATAATAAATCAATGCCGCCCCCGACTCCTCTTCCTCGGCACGGAATCCCTTCTTTAAAAAAAGAAAAAACGCCCCGCACCCCTTCAACTACGAACTGGTCGCATTAAGGTCGTTTTGCTTCCAGCCACCGGGGTGTTTTGATCGATACTCTGCCGCAGAATCCTCCCGCCGGTCACGGGATTTTCGGTTTTCTTGCGACGTCGCGACGCCGCATTAATTGATTGTTAATATGTTTTTTTTTGTGCAGTGCGCTATCGAGAAGAGGGAAAAAATAATGCGTAAAATGGGGAGCGGGTGTAGGTGTATAACCCTGGGGGGATGGGGAGAGCGAGACGCGTTAATTGAGTGAAAAATGTTTGCCTGGAATTTAATGGGTGAATTGGGAATGGGGGAGAAAACGTATATTTTTACGAGAGAACAAAAATATAAAAAAAAATTATATTAATTATACCTAGTTAACAAATGGAAACAAAATTAACATTTTGGGATTGATAAACAAATATATTAAATAAAAATGATTTGAAAATAATTAATAAATTATTTTGCTCAGTGACTTATGACTTACGTTACGTAAGTACGTTAAACAAATGCACATTAAAACAACTACTTCCCGGGCAAATACCCACGCCGGACATTGAATTACATTATGTACACCTGCTGTTACACATCAATAAATAAATAAAGTTACGCCATGACAGGAGTTTTCCATCTTTAATTAAATTAAATTAAAATTGATTAACCTTATATTCGAATCGTTGACGATGCCACTTGAAATTAGGCAACAGATGGCGCTTGCATCGTCTTCCATTTATTATGATTCAAAATTAGTTTTAGTTTTTGTCGTTCTATAAATAAAATACTAAGGTGTTGAATCTCCATTCAAATTTAATAATTTGAGCCGTACGAGAAATATTAAAATGATGATAAAAAATTCGTTATTTTTTTTTATCACTACAGTCTACGCGAGTTTTATAATTGATATGAAATGAATTAGATTGTAAGTTTATAATAAGTTGTAGAAAATAAAGACTATTATTATTATTATTGTTATTTGATAACGTATACGTTATATTTAACACGTTTCGTACTGAATGGATCCGAAAGTCGTATAAGTATATTTTTGGAGGATAGTTGATTTGAATGATGAGTAGTTTTAATTGTAGCTTACCTTTTGGTATTTTGTTGGGATCGGGCGGCTTGCACCCCAGTGAGGCCATCGCGATTATTTTCCTCTTGTGGTTGCATAATTTTGTCAGGTCCCCTGTGTTGGTGTCCGGCGATAACGTCCATGGTTTCCCTATCACCTAAAAACAAACGCAAAAAATTAGTATTCTGATAATATAAAAAGAATCCAAAAGTGTCATCATTAAATAGTTGATCAATTATTTACATATTCTAAAGCAATTTTCGAAATAATAATAATAAACCGAAAACATTTCACCAAAATTTAAAACTTTTAAATTTACCCGATCTAATACACAACACAATACAAAAGGCCACTATTCTTGCAACACTATCTATAGTGAGAAGATTTTTACAATAATTAAGAATTTAAAACTTGTAATTATACCGTTAATTCTTAAAAAAAAGAAACCAGTGTATAAACTGAGAAATAAATAAATAATAATAATAAGAAGAACATTATCTACATACTTAAAATATTGGGTTATTTGGAAAGTAATTTCGTTTTTATTTTTTGTGAAAATGAAAGACAGTTTTCGTATAATAAACAAATACTTTATTAAATTATATATCGGCCGTTCTGGGCCAACACCTTTTGCCATCTTTCTGGTAGTAGCATAATTCCAGCACATACAATTTTTGGTCTTTGCTGGCAAAAAACTGATCGAGGTGGTTTTTGACCTCCTCATTTGAGGTGAAGGTTTTACCGTCTAAAAAATTTTGGAAATGCAATAATACATTTATTATTATTATTGCATTTTTTTGTGTTATATAGTTTTGTATTATTTGTATTGTCTGAATAAAAATGCGCATATATATTGAATATTGCATTGTTTTTTGTATTTATTTATAAAGAAGACCAAAAAATGATTTATTGTCAAGTCGAATTAGTTAAAAGTGTAAAGTATTTTAAAATCATTGAATGTATTTTAACAATTATATATAATTACACTAAAACCAAGTCTCTTATTTAACCAGAAAATATTTATTGAGGCGCAACAGCAATAAACGCGATTTATTATACAGCGATTCGAATAATTTTAATCGAGTACAAAGTACACAAAAGCACAAAGGATCCAAATGCAAATTCGCATCGCAATCCCATGTTTGCCGGCGTGCACTTGCTTTAATGTCCTAATGCGATTTCGAGAGAACCGCTATTTGTGGGAAGCATATTTGTTCACCACTCGGCGTGGAAACGTGGCGAAGTGTCTTCGCCGATGAATTATTTACGCCGCGAAGATAACGCTCTTTTATTGCTCCCCCTTTCGTTTTTGTTTTATCTAACCGGCGTTAAGCGGGCGAAATCGGCGCTTTTTTTTTCTCTTCTATTTTTTTTTTTTTGGTGAAATGGGCCGCTCCGAGGAAATCCAATTATCTCCAATTCCACTTTCCGCTTTTCCTCCAGGTAATCCACCGAGAACAAATCCCGGGGAGCGTAAGGTGAATTAGTGTGTAGTTTTTGGGAGGAGATTGGGTCTCCTTTTTGTTTTCGGGAGAAAGGAAAATAATTATTGGATGTCGTCTGTTGTTATAGATATCAAAGGTTGGATTTAAGGAGGGGAAACTGTTTGCTACATTTTAATCCCAAACGGGATTAAAAAAATGTTATTTTTTATACAGTTATTAAGACAATATTATAAGCGATAGAACCAAACCTCGACACCCAATACGGGTAAAAGAGGATAAGATTAAGAAAGAAAGAAATTAAGACAATATTAATTCACGAAAATTGTACAGAAAATTCATACTTTCACGATTACAGCCCTACCTGTTGGAAATTATAAAAAAGTATCCGTCTAAACCCTATCACCCCTACACCACCATTAAGGTAGATGGGGATTTTAGATTATATATATATATATATAAACCCTATATATTTTTTAACGCTCTTTCAGAATCTGCAATAAAAAATAGGGGTTCCCATTTCAATTTTCAAGTTGAACTTTGTGTGCTTAATTTTATTGCACAGAAAGTGTACATATATTATTAAATTCTATAGTCCGAATCTCTTGAAAGATTATTTCAGTTTTATTGCTAGCTTTTTCTAATAAACAGCAATCTTAAGCGATATTTTTTAGATTTAATTTGAGGGCCTGTATTAATTTAAAATAACACAAAATAGTCAGTGAAAAACCCTCAACCCAAATATTCCTTCAAAATAAAAAAAATGCTATTTCTCAACATTGACACGAAATTCATCAACAATTCTTATAAGACAAAAACATGTTTACCAGCCACGACAAAGTTTATCGCGAATGTGGCCGGTGTATGAAAGGGAATGGTTGGGGGGGAGGCTCGTAAACACAATTCCACGACCTATTTGACGGAAATAATGGCGTCCGCAAATTATCGCGTAAAACAGGCCGAAAGCCGTGAAGGCGAACTTCCACCGGTTGGATTTATCGCGTCCGCTGAAATTACTTCAAAGCGTTCCCGGGCGTAAATATTTTCGGAGCCCGATCGGCGATGGCGATAATTCATCATCCTGAAAGCGGCTTTTGATATTCGGGAAACGCGCCCGGTTTTATGGTTTCATAATAAATTGAATCAAATATTTTAGTAGTTGTATATTTATTGAGGGGATGTAATAAAAAAAACAAAAAAAATATATAAGCGTAATGCTCGCAGATTATGGAAATGTGTTTGGATCTTAGAAGAGCTTCATTCTGTTTAGATATATTTGTTTTGTATATATATATATATATATATATATATATATATATATACAGAGTATATTTGTACGGAAAAATATTTACATCTACATTAAAAGCCATTAACTTTTCTATCGTATGAATTATATATACTAAAAAACATGTAAGGCTAACCCTAATTTTGAGGGTTTCCCGGGGGCAAGGGGGTAGTTTTAATAAAACTAAACACATATTTAAATTGGAGTATTTTAAATTATTTTACAGAGATATTAAGTTTTATATTATTTTATTGTATATATTTATTTTATTATATATTTATATTATATTTTACTAAGATATTAAGTTTTAAATATTACTTTCAAATTATGATAATTTTCAAAATGTAAGTTTAATTGATAGAAATAGCTCTCCAATAGCTTCAGAAAGTCAAAATTTTAAAGATAGGCTAGGTTAGGTTAGGTTAGCTTTCGTAAAGCGCTGCAGCGCCACACATAAAGCGGTACCGTTCATCGACACCGCTTTCGTAAAGCGCTGCAGCGCTACAGTTCCCTGAACGCGCCCATTATTAATAGTTGAATATAATTATCAAAGACAAGTCTAATTAGAAACTTTTCCCTCGCGATTTAAATTAGAAACACGAAAAATAAGAAGAAAGAGCGGTGTATTTTTAGCCGCTTTTACGGCCGCCTTCTATTTGCGTCTTTTTATTTCCAGCACACTCGATTCTCCTCTCGCGTTCCTCCCGTTTTAAACAAATCCACAGTGGGAAAACCGCTCCAATGAATCGCCGAGCCGGACAGGATAAGGGAAATAAGAAAAAGTCTCACAAAGGTGTATTGATTTTCTTTTATGCCCCAACTGAATATATCAATGGAAACGGTATATAGGTCAGCGAGTGTGTACTATGGAGATTTATTCGGCGTGAAAAAGAACGTGCTCATGCGATTTTAAACACGTTCAGAGAGTTAATAAGGCGTGGGCATAAATAATAGTGGAAATGCGTTTACTGGACTGGATATATTTTATTGTTTCAATGGTAATATAAAAAAACAATGTTGAATTTTATTAAGCGTATCAATAAATACGTGTAATTTAGCACGTTATCAATAATGACCTCATTTTAAATTAATCCTGCATATTTTAATATACAGAATATATTTAGATTTAAAAAATGTAATTTATTTAATCAAACTTACTAGTTTAATAAAATGTTCAGCCAGCATTCATCTAGCGTATGGATAACTAGCGATGGCCATCACTTATCAGACTAGTGTGTTCCATGTGCAATGATTTGATGAAGGCGGCTGAACGGAAATTGTGTTGTGGTTATATACCCGATATTAATCATAATAAATTAAAGACGACGCAAGCGCCATCTTCCTAATTTCAAGTGGCAACGTCAACGATTTGGGTCTACAAGGTAGACGATTGAGAATCATTGTTTCGTTTCACTAGTTATCCATACGCTAGATGAATGGTGATTGAACGTTTCATTAAATAGAAAAGAGTATTTATTCACTTGGTCTTAGTTATTTAATAAATTAAATAAAAATATTTATTTAAAGTACTTACGTAACGTAAGTTAAAATCTCCCAGAGCTAAAATAATTATTTTCAAATAATTTTTATTCAATATCCCGTTCGTACAAATCATCAATTTCCAAGCAAACACTAGAGCCGATCCGAACCATCCACTAATCCTAACTGTATTCAACTAACTACCGCGCCAACATCTTGAAACAAGAGCTTGAAATTGCTCGAGCATAATTAATACCACTAATAATCCTCCGTGGCTAATACGGTTCTGTGCATTAGAGGGATATTCAAGTCTCGATATAATGCACGGAGTGCGGGATTTCGCAAATCCGGGACACGGCCTCCTCCAATTAGGTCTGGATCTGGTCTCATTATCCTCCCGGACGGCTCTCCGCAATTAGTTAAGTGTGGAAGTATGCGTGCACTTATTGCCCCGATTAAATTCCGACGAATTGAACGAGGAGCTAGTTATGCCGAAGAGAGGAGGACGGGGGGGCGTCCATTGTCCGGCTTGTTCCAGATGTCGGAATTTAGATAAACGCACGAATTTGAATCAACGTGAATTTATTTAAAAAAAAATAATGGAGTATTGTTGTGTACAATTATTATACCATATGATCGAGAATTTTTGGGTGCTTTGATTTTTTTTATTAAAAAATATATTGGCAATAAAAGTAACCATGTACCAGAGGTTATGTCGTTCTAACAAATTGAAGAATTTGATGTGATAAATAATGACGCATAACGTAGTAACAAAGAACGCAGGTGACATCTGAAGCTGTTAGATTTTAATAGTTTTAGGTTTTAGGGAACTTTATTGTATAATTTATAGCTGTTATAAGAAAATACATTTTATTGTAAGAATTCATTGAGGCGATTCAAGAAAAGGTAAACTGCCTTACATAGATAAATATTTCAACTGGGGTTCCTCAAGGTTCATATTGTCTTAAGAATTAATTGAGGCAATACAAGAAAAGGTAAACTGCCTTACACTGATAAATATTTCAACTGGGGTTCCTCAAGGTTCATATTGTCTTAAGAATTCATTAAGGCGATACAAGAAAAGGTAAAATGCCTTACATAGATAAATATTTCAATTGGGGTTCCTCAAGGTTCATATTGTCTTAAGAATTCATTGAGGCGATACAAGAAAAGGTAAAATGCCTTACATAGATAAATATTTCAATTGGGGTTCCTCAAGGTTCATATTGTCTTAAGAATTAATTGAGGTGATACAAGAAAAAGTAAACTGCCTTACATAGATAAATATTTCAACTGGGGTTCCTCAAGGTTCATATTGTCTACCAATGTTCAACAGTAAGAAACACATTTGTTTTATTTTTTTACAAAACTGGTTTTAAACGAGTGATTTAAAGTAACAATCCGTATTTCTAAACGATTAAAAACTCCATATTTCTTCACACGAGAACACACCGCCATCGATCATAATTACACGTCCACTTCGTAGATTACACGTGCACGTTTCTAGTTTCTGGTTTCGTTTCCTGTCCTCACAATCCCGCATTATGCTTATTAATCGGCCGATAATTTAAGATTTCTTCTGGTCGCCCAGCGCGAGGGCAATTTCCTGGTGCCGTCTTCTTATTTACCTCGCCATTATCACGTAATTACTACACCGTCTGGGCAGAGACGTTTGCGAAACATCTCAGCGGGCATAATTAATAATAGCCGGAGCGTTGAATGGGGCATCTTTTTATGCCGAGAGGAAGTTGTCGGTTGTGCCTCGTAATTTTAAATGAATTCAATCATTTCAAGTGATTACGCGTTCTGCTATTCGATTTGTTTTACTTAATACATTTCAAAATGATTTAATTTCAAGAAAATAAAAAAACAATGAATTTTCTTGTACTACAGAAATTATTATTTTATTTTGATGAATTAAATTAGCTTTCATTGCACACAGGGTTTGAATTACGAACCCATTTCGTATTAAAAAAAAACAATTGAAATTAAAACTATAGTCGCAAAATAAATTATACAAATTCACATTTAAAGAAATGTTCAGCCACCATTCATCTACCGTTGAAATTAGGCAAAGGTGGCGCTTGCATCGTCTTTAATTTATTATAAATTATACAAAGTTAAAAAGTGCTTTCATTAATCGAATATATAACGAAGTCGAAGCTTAAACAATTAATAAATGAAATAATCGGGGCTATTCCGTACAGAAAAGCTAAGTTTAACGTGTGTGTTATTAAATAATATCACATTCTATGTTTCTATATATCTACAACCATTACAAAAGCTGCATAGATTGTGCTGATAACAAAATATGCACATTTTAAACGTAACATCTCAAATACGGAATTGCTCCGAATATTTTCCATTTAAAAATGATTTGAATTTTGCATTTTCCATTTAACTAATTTATAATAATAATAATAATAATAATAATAATAATAATAATAATAATAATAAATTTATTACCCAACAGGAAAACGAAGCCCAGTTACAGTACAATAAAGAATATTACGGGTGTTAATATTGGGCCCGTTCAGAGAAATTTTAGACATGTAGCGCTGCAGCGCAAATCGCTTGATTTTCGATGAACGGACGAATTGTAGTTGTTTGTACTGAAAATATGGCGGTTTTGTTTACAGCTGCACGGCTTGAAAAGCGATTCAGCGGAAAAATATATGTTTTAACGCTTGATAAAGCGCTGCAGCGCCACACATGAAACGTTCAGCGATACCGCTTTCGTAAAGCGCTGCAGTGCTACAGTTCCCTGAACGCGCCCATTGTTGTGCAATAGAAAAAAGAATCATTCTTATATCTAATAATATCAGTTAACTTATATAAGCTCCTTGAATGGCGATCCTTATCCGAGTGTCTTCGTTTATCGTTTTTAATAAGTTCCTCGCAAGGATTGTAAATGGCGCGATCAGAAATTGTAGTTGTCGGTACTGAAAATATGGTTTAACGCTTGATAAAGCGCTGCAGCAATACAACGTTCAGCGATACCGCTTTCGTAAAGCGCTGCAGCGCTACAGTTCCCATTGTTGTGTAATAGAAAAAAAGAATCATTCTTAATAATATCAGTTAACTTATATAATCATTTTACAGCTTTTGACATGTTTACTGCATCCAACAATCCTCGCTCGGTATTAATAAAAACAACATTTCCATAAATTATCATCGCCCGTATTTTGACTGGTAAAGGTCCCGAATGAGCGTGACCCGCGCATTCCGGAGTTGAAGGCCGAACACGCCATCTATATCTGGCGTTTGTTTGTGTACCCGATGCCGAGGCCCGCATCTGGATATCTTCGCCACTTCTTTTTCTCTGCTCTTGTTACCAACCGCTTAACTCTAAATGCGATCTCGAGTTTGATGTTTTATTTACATTCCCCCGGGACGTTACAATATATTAATGTCTGCTTAATTTTCCGCCTCTTGCCAACATGAAGAGCAAGTGCGCTGAGCAGTTTTTTTTTTGACGTGGGTTTTAAATGGAAATGAAGAATTGCTCGTTTTGTTCTACATTCTACAACTGTTTTAGAAATAAAATAAATTAAAAAGTTAATTATTTTGTGTTTTTTTTTAGAATTAAATTAATTATTGCGGGATGCTAATTTTACTTAAGACTGCGATCCCCCAATACAGGCTTATTTACTGATGAATGACATCAGACAATTTTAATTTTGTAAAAATAAAAAAGGTGAAAAAATAAAAATAAATATTAAAAATACAGAGGACTAGTGAATTTATTTTCATGTTTTTTATTTTTTTATTTTCAAGGGAGCATCAGAAATGGAATTTTTAATTTCGCTTAATTCCCGTTCCATTTTATTGGACAGTCGTCGAGCGTTAAATACAGCGTATCCAGAATTTCGTTATTCGCGGAACGTGCCATTTGCGAATAATTAATGCGTTTCGGATTACCTTTATGCATGCGTCCGCGCTCTCGTGCATTTTGGAATTTCGCGTCGGTGCATCCCGTCAGCCCTCGCCCGCCCCGGGGGAGTTTCGAAATCGCGTTTTTCAACCGTAATTCCCGGCAAAACGCGGAAGGGACGCTCGTAATGCATGCATATTTTTTTTGCGTCGTTGTTGCCGCGAGATTATAATCCCGAGCGAAAACCTGTGAATTAATCCCCATTTTATATTCACTGCACTAGTTGGAATTGGTGGGTATTATTTTTTTAAGTGCTGCTCCATATACTTCGATGGTTTGAAAAATAGCGGATGCCATGAATTTAAATGGAATTAAAACACACAAAAATTATTACGAGAAATTAAATAATATTTTTAAGAGGAATTAATAACATTTCTTTTTTTTATAAAAAATAAAGTTTTTTTTTCATAATAAATTAAAGACGACGCAAGCGCCACCTTTTGCCTAATTTCTTTAAATGTGAAAGTTTTTTTTAATAACATTTCAATTAATGTGTTTGTAGATGCACGAGAAGAACAATTTCCTGATAAACTAATCCAATACATTGATAATCCGGACATTTAAGATTATCAGTGTATTAGATTGGTTTATGAGGAAATCGTTTTTTTTTTCTCTCTCTTGCATCTTGATAATAATATAGGAATTGTAGAAACAGTACATTATTATAAAATAAAATAGCTCAGGTCTGAACCGGAACGATTTAACGGAATGGCTTATAATTTGTCTTGTAGCATCAGCGAGATATCCATCTCCCTATCAATTCCTTCATGTGCCATTAAACCGTATACACATATATTTATTTCAACGGGCACAATTGATTCAATGCAATTACCATTTTCGTAATCTCCACTGGAGAGCATCGGACAGCCGTCGTTAATCAGCGTGCCGGCGGAGCGGGTCTTTATAGCCCCATTTCGGATTTTTGTTTCGGTCATTTCCACTCGATCAAAATCTAAATTGCCGCGAACATAAATATGGACGACATGAACTGTGTACAAACAAGTTTTGTGCGGAGGCTGTTGGCACTTTTCTCCTCTCCCGTGTGTGCATTTTTTTTTATCTAAACGACATTCAGCCACTTATTAGAGCCAGTTTTAAGGGGCATTACGCCGCGGAATGGGATTTTTAAAGAAATCAATTTTTAATAAACGACGATTTAACTTTTAACAGTACCAATCTGAGATTGTGGAAATTTAAGGATGTGTCCTTTAATGGATACCCATTAAAATAAGAGGAAATGAGATTTTAGGACTTACATTTAGAGCAAATCGTCTTCGAAATGAATTTCTGTGAAGCAGGATTTCATTTTGTATTAATTGCTGATCACTGAGGCTTCTACTTCGTTATACATTGTGTAAGATTATAATAAAACACTTTTTTAACTTTGTTTGTATAACAGAATTTTATATTTTATTCACACCCGACAGTCGAAAGGGTTATATGTTATATGAAATTAAACAAGGACAATTTCTGGCAATGATCAATAAAATTCGATCAATTCCTTTTTCCAACTGCAAAAAATTACTTACATTGTATGTTTTACAAACATCTATTGAAGCAACTACTTCCCGAGCATTTACCCCACCAGACATTGGATTATATATATATATATATATATATATATATAAATTGTTATTCAACTAAAGGATTCACCAAATTACAATAAAATTAAACAAGGAAAATTTCTGGCAATGTTCAATAAAATTCGATCAATCCCTTTTTCACCAAAGACAAATTTGAAGCTGCAAGCCACATTAGAACCAGAAATAAGAGGAAAAATGAATTTAGCTCAAATTCCCAAAAACCACAATAAGAACTTATAATAAATACTAGTTTAAATTCAAGACCAATAAATTCCGTATGAAAAAAAGCAAACTCTTCAGCAAAACAACTTATCAGAATCGCCTGCATCGCAACAGCGGATCACGTTTCTCCATTTAATTTTTATCAAATTGAATTTTTTTCGCGGTTTCGCGTCACGATCTCGCGCGGGGATCACGAGAAGGAGAAGAAAGTCCGCGCCGGTGAAAGCTCTCCTTGAATGGCGATCCTTATCCGAGTGTCTTCGTTTATCGTTTTTAATAAGTTCCTCGCGAGGATTGTAAATGGCGCGATCAGATAAGGGCGCCGAATGGCGTTATCTGATCGCAATTAAAATAGATGCTGATCATCGTGGAATTTATCGTACGGGGCAGTGATTTAATGTTCCGTTCGGTACGTTGTTTGGGTAGTGGAGGAAGTCTACCATGAATCAATTTGCATTAAACCAAGTGTTGCTGAAACAAAAAAAAAGTTAATGGGAATAATGGAACACAAAGAGAATGCTTGTCTTCGGCGTTGGCGCGGTGTGTGCGTTAGTTATTGCCAAGCGGAAATTACGTTTTATGATGGACATTCCCATTGTTAATATGTTTCGGAAAGTGGTTTAATTATTTTGAATTAATGAATATTCCATTACCCAACAAATAATATTAAACATATGAATTTCCTTTCTTCATATAAATATTATTTTTATGCTGTGATTTCATTGTATAAAATTTTTAATTTTCGACAACAATTTCTGTTTTCCAGAGAAAATGTGCTAATTTAGGCAGAAATACCCAATAGTCGACAGCCGTTTTTTAAGGATAACGTATATCAGAAGTACAAATGGTAAACCGCTTTTTTTTTCAAAATTTCAGGCTTTATTGATATAAAGAAATCACCTTTTTTATACCACATTTATTTTATTTTAATGACTAGTTTCAATTACATGGTAATCGGTAATAACTAGTCACTAAAGTGAAATAAGAGTGGTATAAAAAAGTTAAGTGTTTTCTTTAGATTAAAATTGAAAATGTACCACGAAGTGAACGCCTCCAATATCCAAGAATTTCAGGGTTTATTTTGGAAATTCCTCCAAGATCCAAGAATTCCAGGGTTTATTTTAGAAATGCCTCCAAGATCCAAGTATTTCAGGGTTTATTTTGGAAATTCCTCCAAGATCCAAGAATTTCAGGGTTTATTTTAGAAATGCCTCCAAGATCCAAGAATTTCAGGGTTTATTTTGGAAATGTGGTTATATATTTATTCTAGAACGTACTGTCCATTGCTAGTCATAACCTTTTCACACCTTTGTAGCAACATACGGATTCCGTCTTGAAAAAATTGATGCGATCTACGAATCGACCCAATTTTTGGCCTCTTAATAAGAACGAAAGTCCTCCTCAGCCAAGTCATGCGTCTTCGATCGGAAGAAATGGTAGTGAGATATCTGGATAATACGGCGGGTGGGGTAAGATGTCCCATTTCTGTGTTTCCAGATAGGTTTTATCGATTTCAGCAACATGTGGTCGAGCGTTGTGGAGCAAAATCATTTTGTCGAGTCTTTGCTCGTATTGTGGCCATTTTTCCTTCAGTGCTCTGCTCAAATGCATGAGTTGTATTCAGTAGCGATCTTCTATTATTGTTTCACCCGATTGCAACAGCAGACCACTCCGAGCTGGTCCCACCAAATACACAGCATGAGCTTCGAATCGTTAAAGTTTGGCTTGGCCGTCTAGGTTGATGTATGGCTGCGATTCCCACATGATTTGTTTTCGTTTTGGATTATCGTAATAGACCCACTTTTCATCGCCAGTTAAAATACGACGTAAAAAGCCCTTCCCTTTTGAACTTGAAGCAACTGCTCGCAGGTGAAAGAACGCCGTTGGATGTCTCTCAACTTTAACTCGTATGGAACCCATATTTCCACGCTTTTTAATCATTCCCAAGGTTTTCAAACGATGTGAAATGGCTTGCTGAGTGTAGAATCTGCAAGTTCTTGTTGCGTTTCACATGAATCTTCATCCAGTAATGCCTCAAATTCTTCAAACTTTTTCACTGGTCCTGGACGCTCCTATCTTCCACGTTGAAATCACCACTTTTGTAGCGTTGAAACTATTCTTTCATTAATAGAAGTTGCACCATAAGTTTCTGCAATCATTCAAAGCGCCTCAGCCGCAGGTTGTTTCAAATTGTATGCAAAAAGCAAAACTTCCCGCATACGACGCTTATTTGGCTCAAAACTCGACATTTTTGCGCACAAAAGAAATATATGACGCCGCTAAAAATTCACAAATGTAATGATGATGACATATGCCTAACCTACCATGTGACGTTTTTGATATGAAATTTATGACCATCATTTACTGTTGGCGCCATCTATTGGAAAACGGCGGATTTCATTTGTACTCCTTATAGTATAAAAATTATTATATATAATCTTATAATCCTTCTACCACATATTGGTGTAGGATTTGTTACAGGAATGTTCATCCTGCTATAAAAATTAGAAATGTCTGCAGAAATAGTTATCTTCATTTCTGCAGACAATTTTAACAATATACCGATACCAAAAACTAACTTACTTTTAGGCTCACCGTTGTTTGCAATGTTTGGTATCTTTGGACTCTAGTTTAGACATATTTAATTTTAGTAGCCCTAAGGTGTGTTTCAATACTATTTTATCTTTGTTACACTAAGTACTTATACTTGTTATCATGTTCGATATTGTACACTTATTTAAAAAAAAACAGTTATAATTAGACGTAATTAGTATTATGTAGTGTTAATTCGGAGACTATTTTTTTGTTTTGTTTTTTTTATAGATCTTATATGTAATTCATTACATTTTGTTTCGTATCATATGGATTTAGATTTAATTTAGTTTTGCATTCTGTTATTGGAATATAATTTCCGTTGATTGCATGAATGAATAAATAAATAAATATAATTTTTATACTACGTTAATGTTATGTTAATTTCGCCAAGTAGATATTTATGATTATAATTTCGAACCTAGAAATGTGGACGTAAGAAGAGAACTGAATACAAAGGATGTACAAAAATATGTCGAAGAACGGCAACTGGGATGGTGGGGACATATACAGAGGATGAAGAAAATAATTCCTGTAAAGCAAATATGGGAAGCAAGGACAACTACAAACAGAGGAAGAGGAAGACCAATAGAAAACTGGGAGAACAGCGTAACAAAAGCACTACAAGAAAGAGGAATAAGCATAAGAGAAGCAGAAAAAATGGCTAAGGACAGAAACAACTGGAGGAGAGTCATTAAGAAGTAGACAATGATGAAAAACCCCGACACCAATTGGTAAAAGGGGACACCGATTATATATATATATATATATATTTCGAACCTAAAGTAACGTTGAATATTCTGAAATTGATAAATACTAGAACAAATGGATTGTGTTAATAATTTTAAATTTCAATTAATCTAATTGCATAATTTTTAATTCTGCAAGAATAATATGCCCCAATTTCCATGTAAATAGTTTGAACTTACGACATTCTGTGTGGGATTGAGCAACACTTAAATGTATAGCCAGTATCCATCAAGGAAGTAAATGCCAGCAATTGTGGCATTTTACGGCGCAATCACCAAGAAACAATTGTCACGTGATTCAGGTCGAGCTCAAGTCGGGAACATAACTGTGCTCGCCGATTACGGTCCTCGATCCGTCCATTGTTCCTCATAAATTTCCGCAAATCGCTCACACACACACACACACACACACAGGCACTCACATAAATGGATATACAAGAGTGCGGTAACGAGATGTAGAAATATTCATAATTGTCGTCGGCGCACAATGGTTAAAGATTAATCAATCATTGTCGGTCGAACTGTACGTGATGGTTATCTAGCGCTCGATTTTAGTCTTTACGCTGGGAACGTGGGTGCGCCCCATTACACGTGTCTCATGACCAAGATTGATACGATTGTGTAATAATGCCGTGTGTTGCGTTGCGCTGCGTTTCTGAAGCACCGGAGGTGATTTATTGTTGGTTTGGTGCTGTTATTGCCCGGCTTGTCGATTAGTTCGATCGCGTGGGGATGAAATTCGATGCTAATTGAAGCTGATCATCTAAATTGGATATTAGTGCGGGTGTTTAATCGCTCAATCAAAATATTACTACATCCAATTTAAACAAACTATATTTGGAAATAATATTTCCTATTTAAAAAAACATCAACCTGTTAACGCTCATTACAAAATATTCAAGAATATTTTTGTACGATCAAAAGTTCTGTTTTGTAATTATTGGCCAGGCGCATCCACCATTTATGTTTTACTAGTTTACCAACATAAATTATTTTCATACTCTTGATCACAATTATTTATTAAATCAAGGAATAATTTAACACAAATTGGTCAAGAATATTTTTGTACGATCAAAAGTTCTGTTTTATAGTTATTGGCCAAACTCATCCACCATTTATATGTTTTACTTGTTTACCAAAAAACTATAAATAGAAAAAAGTATTCTTTCCTATTTTTGTACGATCAAAAGTTCTGTTTTATAGTCATTGGCCAGTCGCATCCACCATTTATAAGCTTTACTAGTTTACCAACACAAGTTATAAATAGAAAACAGTTTTCATTCACTCATTAATAAATCAAGGAATAATTTAACATAAATTATACTTTTTTATAGTGATGGGCAAGATCAATCATCTCAATGATCGATCAGTTGAAGCATCGAGCCGCTCGAAAAGATCGTTCTGATCAGAAAGATCGAGCCGATCAAAAAAATCGAGTTGCTCATGGAGATCGAGTGGCTTGATCAATTGCAAGGGTCGATTTTTTGTTAATCGACCTTGCCCTTCACTAATTTATTTTCATTATCGTGAAAGATTAAGAAACGACCAAATAACATGTATTTTTCTGGCCTTAATAAAGGCTGTCTCACTTTCCATAAAACAGAATAACTTAGAAAAATAGTTTGATTCAATGATCGATCTTACCTCGGCGGATCGCTCGGAAGGATCTTTGCTCTAACCGAGCCGCACAACATGATCAATCCACTCCGAAAAGCAGTCCGAAAAGATCGAGCTCAAAAATCTGTTTGAAAAGATCGAGCCCAAAAAGCTGTTTAAAAGATCGAGCCTAAAAAGCTGTTTGAAAAGATCGAGCCAAAAAAGCTGTTTGAAAAGATCGAGCCTAAAAAGCGGTTTGAAAAGATCGAGCCCAAAAAGCTGTTTGAGAAGATCGAGCCCAAAAAGCTGTTTGAAAAGATCTAGCCCAAAAAGCTGTTTGAAAAGATCGAGCCGATGGCCTCAATCAAAAAGATCGAGCTACTCATAGAGATCGAGCGACTTATCACTTACAAGGATCGAGCAGTCGATCCTTTTAATAATAATAATACCTTAAGCTATTTGCAACTTCCAACAAGCAGCTAAACCAAGAACTCAACATAGTAAAAATGTTCAGCGATGACATCCATATGGAATTTGGACTTGATAAATGCTCAAAAGTTACCATGCTTAAAGGAAAAATAACCGAAGGATCAAACACATGCTTTAGTGATGGTAATGAGATCCAAAAACCTAAGGCTTAATGAGCCATACAACTTACTTAGGTGTCGAAGAAAATGAGAACATATAAAAAAATGAAACAGAACATTCGGATAGAACATTACAGGCGTTTAAGGCTTATCCTCAAAACTGAACTAAACGGAAAGAAGAAAATTCAGGCTATTAACGACCTAGCAATACCAGTCCCGCAATATAGCTTTAGGATTATCAACTGGAAACAAGAAGAAATCCAAAAGATGGATAGGAAAACACGCAAGCTGCTGACCATCCATAAATTTCATCACTCTAAAGCAGATATAGACCGAATATGATCTTCGATGCGGACTGATTGAACTGGAATCAGCATACAAAAGCACAGTAATGGCCATTTATGAGTACGTTAGGCATAGTAAAGATAAGTTTATGAAACTTGTAATGAAACATGAACAAACAAACAGGAGAAAATCTAAGTTGTAGCTACTACATTGAAAAAAAAAACATTTCTACATTTAGCCTAAGGTTGCAATTTCAAAAAGATTGCATCAGAATAATAGAAAAAGGGGATTTATTCAATTGATCACAGTTAATAAATTGAATAAATCCTCTTTTTCTATTATTCTGATGCAATTTTTTTGAAATTGCAACCTTTGGCTAAATGTAGAAATGTTTTTTTTTCAATGTAGTAGCTACATGCAATCTTTCTGAAATTGCAACCTTTGGCTAAATGTAGAAATGTTTTTTTTTAAATACATTAAATAAAAATAATTTGAAATATGTATAATAATTTATTGATTGCATCAGATGTTTGTAAATACAGACAATCCAAATTTACATATAATAACATGAATTGTGATATACCCAAACCATCATCCACCACTGAAGAACATTTGAAGCTCATGACAACATAAATACATAATACACGCTAGCAAGCAACAGTAGTTGTAATACTATCATTTCAAGCCAATTCAATCTAAACAACGGATCAGACTTTTGTTATCTGTTGCATCTCTGGGTAATCTAACGAGGTTTGTATATACGAATCGAGAGAAGAAGAGGGAAAAAAATGATGTAACGCCCGGAGCGGACACGACCGCAGTAAATAATGCGGGGTTCGCGCGCGCGCGTGTTCGTAACTCTATATATAAATATTTCAATTACATAAGTAATAAAAGCCGTATTTACGAGTATTCGGAACGGGCATCGCGCCGGGGCTTTTACGGGCGTATAAATCGGTTTTCTCGGGATGTAGAACGAGATAATGCATGATTTAAGCCGGCGAGCCCAATTCCCACATAATAATAATGACCCTCGACGGTAATACAACAATCGGCCGAATTATGAACCGCGGTGGTATTCTCACGATGGTTGTAAGTGGAAATAGATTGCTCTTTGGAAATGAAAAAAAAAAAAAGAAGGTGTATGCAAATTAGGCAGTTTTGTTCGTGTTTGCAGGTATTAGAAAGCCGGATCTGCAAAATATTGTGATTGTTATTTTGAATCATTTAAAAACATGTTTATCAAAAACATTATTTGTACTGTTATTTATAATATTCTTGTTTGTCTTGTTATTACTATAATGTAAAATTATTTTGTATTATCCTGTAAATGGGCTATTTTTTCCTGTTGGGTAATAAATTTATTATTATTAAAAACAACAGATAATTTTGAAGGTTAAAATCTAGTAATATTTTTTTCAAACATAATAACATTTCTACTAATTACATTAATATGTATCATAATAAATGAAAAACAACGCAAGCGCCATCTTTGGTTTAATTTCATGTGGCTTCGTCAATGATTTTCTTCTTAGATGTTACGGGCTACGCCCATGAATAAGAAAATATGAAAAACATTTCACATTTTGAGTGGTTTTGTTAGTAATTTCAGAAAATGTCTGATTCCAATATAATTAAGTTATTTTGTTGAAAATTTGTATTTTGCTAATTGTCACTAAAGACTTTTTAAAAGGGTTTTATTTACATTTCATATTACAAAAGCAATCCAGATTAAAGTTTCAAATTATTGTAATCGCCGAGTTCTTTCGAGTTTATTATTTCCATCCCTTATTTACTTTACGCTCCAGTTCTAAAAAGCTTACGAATTTATAACGAGACAAATTACAATCCGCGACCCTCTCTCCCCAGCGCGTTTTTGCCCCGGCATCCCCGGCTCCCGGAGGGTTCCACAAAAACCCTTAACAACTAGAGCGATAACGCAACCGGAGCAGGAAATTACCGCCGCCAACAGTGTAAAAAAACCCCACCCCCCGCTAACCCCCTCGCGACAAAAATCAACCGTATCCCTTCCACCCTCCCCGTTCTCCCGGCAGGCTTGGAAATTTATAAAACGCAGCCCGCTTTATTCCGCATGATGAGGGAAAACTCGATTTCCCCGGGAATCTCTAAAATAAACGTATCTCCGAGTGGAAATAAAATCATCTCGCCGGAATCGAGCGTGGGATTGGAACGGAACGGAACGAGAAGGGGGTGCTAATGAAAAACGAGACTCCGGAGGGACTCGGAGAGGAGAATGGGGAGTTTTTTTTTGCGAGCTCAGAGGGAGACGTTAAATATTAATTATCCCTTTTCCGCTTTTTTTTTCTTTCTAATTATTCGCACGGGCGCAAGAAAAACCGGAACTCCGGGGACTAAAAACCTCCTCGCCGTTCGAGATCCGTGGAAGCGTAATTTACTTAGATATCATCTTAATGGAACTTCTTTGCTCGTGGAGTAAATGGGTAATGGGTGAATTAGATGACCACTAAATGCTTGTGTCTACAAGATAAGCTGTTAATATATCTACGAGAAAACAGTGAAAAAAAAAAGAAGATAATTTAGTTAAATGAAAAAAAAAAAAAGGTTTTAATAGGTAAATTGTTAAACGAGCAAGAGATAAGTGTTTGTAACACAATGTGCACTTTGTTTATTTTTCTGAAACACCTTTGTTTGCCTCTTTGTTGGTAATAGATCCGACACAGCATTATTAAAAAATCATAAAAAGTTTATTTTAAAACATCCTACTTTTATATTCTCAAAATATGTTAATAAAGTTCATAGCAACAAATTAACGTGAAAATAAAAAATCTAAAAAATGACAAACAGTGTTATATAAGAAAACATAATATGTAATGTTTATTTAGAAAATCCATTGTAGAAACTTCAATGTGCGAGGATTTAGTATGTATATAATATAAAAGTTTTATTTTATTATTAGAAATATAGAAAATATTAATAGAGCTCTGGTCGATAGCCATTTAACAATTAATTAATTTTTCTGTGATATACATAATCAATGTTTGTTACCTTATTGTAAACTTAATTGTTAATAAAGATTGTTATATATATATTAATAGATGCATGGTGGAGGCGCCGGGTACAAAAACCGTGGGGTAAAAAAAACAGTCTAGTAGCCCAAATTCACTAGGATCCCACACTATGATACACAACAGGAAAAAAACAAAACAAAGTCCAATGTTGTATTTTTAATTTATATATTAAAGCTACCTCAAATATATGAATTGATTATTATTAAAAAAAATATATATTTCTTTACAAATATTTTTCATTGGCTTGCTAAAAGGCGTGGATTCATAAATATGCTCGAGGCGTATTCTATTTTTAGGTGCGCTGTAAATCTGGGGAAATCTTATATTTGGGTCATTTCAATAAAAATCGGTTTTATGCTCGGATTTGGGCGGCCGTCTTCCTGGAAACGGGGTTATTAAATTTATCCCCCTCGGGAATTGAAAAACACGATTCGTCTCGGGATGTAATCATATTTACGGTATTACTTTTATTAATTTATAGCCGGGCGGATTTTCAATGGAGCCACGGACGCAAATAATATCGCATAAAGCAGAGTTTATAAACCATATAATTGAAGTAATATCGAAACTTAAAAAATTGCAATAATATTGTAATTTTTGTTTATAATTCGATACTTTTAATTATTTGTATTAAATAAATTAAGTAAATGTGAATAGATAATTAGTTAACTTCTTCTTCTTTTGATGACAGACAACGTCAAAAGAAGAACTAGTTAACTACAATTACTGAACGGATTTTGTATTGTGGTTATATACCTGATATTAATCATGATAAATGAAAGACAACGCAAGCGCCATCTTTCGACTAATTTCGTTGATGCCACATGAAATTAGGCGAAAGATGGCGCTTGCGATGTCTTTCATTTATTATGATTACAAATTTAATTCCGTTTATCGTACTTAAGGTGCGTTATCGTGGCACCCTACATTTATAAAAGATGGGTTTATAATTGTTTCAAACTGCACTTAAACATTAAATTAATTTACACGAGGCGGCAATTTAACGATGAAAACGTTACACTGGTTAATTTAAGCATTTACGAGTGAATTTTGGGGAAAGAGGTGGGGGGGTGAACACTCTGCGCCGCCCCCGCGCTTATTCAGCGTTCATCATCCCGTCGGCAAACATCCATTATTTCATGAAAAATTTATCGCGCACATTCATTAGGGGGCGGCGCGGGAAGCGCTGCAGACGTCGAAAAAGCCGACTCCGCTCTCCCGCCGTGCCCTCCAACCCTCCGCCGCCCCCGTTTCCATAATTAATAGTGTTTGCGTTAGATGGACGAGCGGACCGCTGATTTATTAGAGGAACGCGCTCTCCTGTGCGGTTCATGTTTTATTAATTCCGCGCTGTTTATTCTGCAGATCTGCTCTGCTGGCCCGCCGCCGCCGCTCCGCCGAAATGTCGAAATTTCATTCGCCCCCGCCGCGATGAATAAATCACGTTCGTGAAAGTTTAATTTAATACTCGGGGAATTGCCCTGAATTGTATAAGCAGTGTATTAACGAAACAAAACAAAAAAATCTTCGTGAAGTTTGCTGGAATTATTTCTGCAACATAGTTAAATCTACGAAGTTAAATAAAGTATGAGAACTAATCACAACTTTACTAAACAAATATTCGTAATGAAAAGAAAACATACAACAATAAAAAAAAAACAAGATTACTTAAATTATATAAATAATTTATTAATTATTTTCAAATCATTTTATTTAATTTATATATAGGGTGTTTCATTTAAGAAACGCAGGTTTACTCAATTATCTAAGTAAGTTTTTAAATGGAATGTATATTTCAAAATTGAGATTTTGTAAATAAATAAATTGTATATTCAAAATATATTTATAATTATATCTTGATTATATCCAAGAAACTTTTATTTGAAATTTTTCACTATTTGAGAATCATTTAGGTCTTCGGGTAATTTTAACTAATCCGTGTTTTAAAAATAAAACAAAATAAATAAAACGCTTTGAAAAGCACAAAACTTAAAAACACTTTCTATTTCTATTAATACACTTAGATCCACCGAAAAATTATGACAATATTAATTAACTGCAGCGGCAGTAAAAAAAAATAATAATCCGTAAATATCTTTCGAAAATAACCCTCCCTCCATCTCCAGATCTATTTTTTCCCTCAGCTGCTATTTCAACACCGCCAGTAATAACACAACACGCCCGCGCGTCATTCCGCCAGTGTTCAATAAAACATAATTCCGGATTCCTGGTGAACAGATGTGCTCCAGTCCTGGGCGCGACCACAAAGGGGGAATAAAGGCGCCACGTGATGGCGGAATGTCGGTCTCATAAATATGGAATGATGAAAAATCGCGGTTGACGATTGAATCATTTTATAACAGGGTTGTCGGAGGCCTCGGCGGATTCTCGGTATTTGCTCAGACGAGGATTTGATGACATTTCATTGCTAGTCGTCATATGTAGTTTGCATACTATTATTGGTCGTTTTATTAATGGATCAATTAATTGACACATTCCTTATTCACACATATACGTGGAGCGAGTACTTGGAGTTTTCTTGATTAGTATATTACTAATCAAGAAAGCTCCATGAATATAACATAAATATTTTATGTTATATTCCTTTCTTTACTTCTTTAGTTTATATTACATTGCTCAAAACTTATAAAACTTGCAGTAAAAATAAAAAAAAAACTCTTCTTCGATGTTTGGCATAACTTTTTACATAATTAGGACGGTGTTTCGGAATACAAACAAATGGCTATCGATATACCATAAAATGGAGATCTTTTCTCCTCTAGAGTGCTTTGATTTGTTTCTTTAATTTACATTTTATTGGAATACCAATAAAATGTAAATTAATTTATTGGTACCAATGATTAAAAACAAATAAAACTTCACATATGTAATTATTTATTAAATAAGCAAAAACTACCGAACATTTTCGGTTTCCTTGTCGTAAACTACTTCCGAAATGGGACAAAGAGATAAAAACCAAGAACGGGCGCATTCCCTCCAACCGTGTACTGAAGAATTCCGCGCTGGATTTCCCGCCATTGCAGTTTCCTACGACACATAAACCATTCACATTTGTCAACTTTATAAACTTTCCCTCATCAAACCGCGAACATCCATATAAAACCGTTTTATGTGCATTTTACAACATCATCACGGAAACAGTAAGTAAAAGTGTCTAATATTGTTTGTGTCAACAATGGCCGTTATAACGCGATTGCGACGATCGGCCACTCTTTGTCTGCGGAGCTTTCACTTTACGGGATCGTGAGTACACACTTATTAGGCCTTTCCCAAATATTTGCTCGGGCCGCTTACAAACAGACGCCGAACACGTGTCGGAAACCTATTTAGACGGCTACTTCGCGGTATTTACGAAAGCCCGGTTTAAAAATAAAGCTGGCCATCATAATTTGCGGAATAAACAATTACCGAGAAATGTCGCAGCGGATTAATTTATGCGCGTCGGGCGGCCAGTGATGTCATTTGTTTGCAATTGCCGGCGGGTTTATGGTGGGTTTTAATTGGGAACTGAAATGGGATTATAAAAATAAAGTTTCACGGCTTTGTTAAAATTGTTTTCTTGTTAAACATTTTTATAGGTCGCGTTCGTTCTCTCGAAGTAATTACCATTTATTCTTTTTGCGAAAAGGATCTATTTGTAGATTCTCCTTAAATTGGAAGGAATCTACAATTAATCATTTATAATTTGAAATGGTTTTCATTAAACTCTCACTTAACTTAAATTACAAGATCTTCACCTGAAGAAGCAACAACGTTGCGAAACAATTGTCGTGAAATACACAAAAAATAGTTGAAAATCATTAAGTGTTTTATTTTAAGTAACTTAAATTGTTCAAAATATTTTGAAGAGGTTCCTCAACTCAGTGTAAATCACCACTTATCCTGAATGAAAGAAAATAATATCCAAAAAAATGCTGAATTAGCTCATCCTCTGTTAATGGCTAAATTATTAACAAAAAATGAGCCTATTTAATAATTTTGGAAATATTTTTCTTTCGTTTCGCATAAGTGGTCATTTGCACAAATTTGAGGAATGACTATCACTTAAATTCGGTCTTAAGTCAGTCATTTAAAAAAAAAAATATGTTACTACTACTGTATTAAGTTGGAAATATAATTTTATTGGATTAGATTTTACTAATTTAATCAACACGAATAGATATCCAGGTTTTGTGTAAATAAAATTCTGAATAACTTTTGATTTTCAAAAAGTGTGTTTATTTTCACAAATTTATTGCTTCTTCAGGTGAATGAAAATTTACAGATATCCAGGGTTTGTCGATGTATACGCTACATGGTTAACTTGGTTGCAATCAAGTAAGCCTTACGTAGGATTTGACTTGATTTGGAATTTTAATTGAATTTAAATGTAATTGATTTATAATAAAATCAAAAGGACATTGCTCTAACAAGAATTTAATTCAAGACATGAACTTTTTTTTTCAGTACACAATTTTACATTTCAAAATAAACTCTATGTTCACAATTTCACGAATAATATGCGGCCGAGTCAACTCGGATTTTCCAATTCCCTGTATCCCTTTTTCGCCGGATCCCGGAAATCGTCCTTATGCAAAACGCGCCCAAGTGTTGGAAATTGGGTAGAAAGAGGGGAAGAAAGGGGGTCAAATCGATGCAGTTGCCAATTAGGCGGGCGAGGAGTGGGAGGTGATTTAATTAGATTTGGGAGCGATCGATGTCAAATGCGCCGCGTTTGAAATTGAATCGAGACGGAATTGATTGAATTGAATTAAAACGGTTCTGTTTAATCCGTGATCGAGTTAATGAATCAAATATTGAAATTGCTTTCGGATGATTTTTATTCGTGACATTTTAGCTGCGGGAAAAGAGAAACAGCAAAAGCTGTGGTTATTTAAGTTCAGTGACTTGAGACGTGGATTTATCAAAAACTCGAGCTCATGTCGTTTGCATTACGCAAAAGCTTATTGACTTTTTTTAACAATATTATTTAGAATAAGTGTTGATAAATCTGGAAGGGATATTACAATATTACACAAATAATAATAATAAAATGGTATGAATTTTCGAAACTAATTCAACTTCGGCATTTTAAAACCGTCTTTCCTTTTTTTATGCATGCGATTTAAAACAAACTTCATTAATTAATCCATTTCAGTTAGAAACTCACTAACCGCCAATGTAAATTATCAGAAGGGTGGTAATTAATATGTTGAACAAAGTTGATAACATGATAGCTCTGGAACACAGCAGCACCGAGCGCATTAATTAATAGCGCAACAAACAGCAGAGACAAACACGCACAGTGCATAAATCGTGTGCGTGCACGGGGCGTTCTTTTTCCTATCCCACAGGTGTGAAAATAAAAGTGACGCTTTTAATCATAAACAACGCTATTTATAACGCGGTCCCGCAGGGAGGGGTGCCTTTTAAATAAATAAACAAACTGTTTATGCCTCGTTGTGCGAGTGTGTTGTGTCGTGCGCTCATTAAAAATTATTATCTGGTGTTTAGGTTTTGTTTATTTTGCGCGCCGTTGTTTTCCATGATTTATATTGCGGTGTATAAATATTAATGTTACAAGAATGTGAAATGTGCGTTTTGTAAACGGATTTTTTTTTTCCAGAGGGATTGTTATGGAATGCGCGAGAGGTGGTCTCGTGATAAAAATGTAATTACGGTTTGATATGCTGGGGATATTAATCAAGAATTTAATTTCTACTTCCAACTTTTATAAAATTAAAATGGACTGAAATATTAAATGGGGAAGTCCGACGTGGTACAGGAAATCTTCTGTACAATGGTGAAAATCGTGAAATACAACAGAGATTGATGAATAAAAACAAACCCATGTGGTTAAAATGTTATTAAATGTTAAAATTTCGACTACGTAAATCAAGAATTTTTATTTGCAAATTGCAAATTCTATCAAATTAAAATGAAACAAAAAATGATTCATTTAATGAAATATGACGGTATTTCAACGTTTTGTAATTGTTTATTTTTAACGGAATTAATCAGGCAGATGAAATAACATGAAAACTAAAGCTATCAGGATAAAAATAAACAAAAAGTATTTACTTTTTCAAGATCTAAAACTTTTATTTGAATTATCTGTCCGATTAAAAAAATTATAAATTGCACTTAATGAGTTTTTATTCTAAATTACACATATTAAATTCTTTAAATATTAAATTTGGAAGTTCACATAAAAAAACAAGGGTAAATATTCATACAAGAAGTCTATGTATTGTAACGAAAGTGAACGAAGAAACTGAAAACATCATTCTGGAATATTCCAGAGAGCGCGCGACGGTAAACGCGGCATCATCGAAAGTTCTGGAAAGTTCGAGAAACAAGCACGCTATATAAACGAGCGCTAGTGGCGCTGCAGGCAGTTAGTCTATCACGAACGTCCGAGTGCTCAACATCTCATTATTTGCCTTTTTTTATTCATATGTTTTGTAGTCTTTTTAGAGCGTCACACTTTTCTTATAAAATTTTTAATATGTAATTATAATTGTAATTTGGAAATGGAGATTCCGTTAATAAAGTAAATTGAAATTGAAATAAATAGTGATAGTGTGATGTTAGCAAATGTGTTAAGTGTATTGTAAATAAATACATAGAGATTGATCACGAGACCGATAGCGAACAAATACCGTGAGGGAATGTTGAAAAGAACTTTGAAGAGAGAGTTCAATAGTACATAGACATTGTGTTACTTAAATAAATGAATACTCTTTTATATTTATTGTGTTACTTATTTCAGAGTCTCATTAAACTCAATTTCGTAAAAGTATACATTTTAAGGTTATGTTCAAGGTCATATGTTTGAAAAATATGACCTTGAACATAACCTTATAATTGAATGAACCATCCACTTATGTAATTTTTTTTTTACAATTACACCATCAATTTATGCAAATACCTTCCGTGCAGATCAACGACGGATAAAAGTATTTTAACTCGCCGGATCGATCGCGCCGGTAAACGCGTGTTAATCTAATCCGTCGCCGCGGCGCGATTTAAATGACGGCGGGAAATTCGGAACAATGGAGCGATAACAACGGCTCGCTCGTAATTCAACTCCGCGTTTAACGATTATGTTTCCTTATTATGTAATTGATGTAAAACAATGTTGCAGAAACCCGATTAAGCCAGTATATTACTCGTAAATTTACATTGATGTGTTGTATTGTGTTACACTGTATGGTGCGTTTGGCGCTTCCATCGTGCGATAAAAATGATAGTAATGTGATCACAGTTGCGATTTTGCAACTTACTTGTCATTTCAACTTTATTTGCTTGTACTAGATAGGTTGTAAAGTGTACAAAAATCTAATAATCGCCGATAGACAATCGGCTCTAAGAGTTTTTGATAGCTGCAGGATCCAATGCTTGCTCGTTTGAGAATGTTTCTCAAACATGTAAAAACTGGCACATTAAAACACCGTTTGTTTACAGAAGGAGCGGAAACATTAGGAGAAGTTGGATCTTGTAAACCATTTATTGGGCCAGAGCCAACGTTCTACGTCTTAATAAAGAATAGCAGTCCGGCGTAGGTATTTGCCCGGGAAGTAGTTGTTTTAATGTGCATTTGTTTAACGAACTTACGTAACGTAAGTCAATAGTCACACAGCTAAATTTGGAAATAATTTATTAATTATTTTCAAATCATTTTTATTCAATATATTTAAATAACTGTGACCAAGTGAATGAATACTGTTTTCTATTAAAAAAAAAGAATAGCAGGCCATGCATAAGTAAGTGAACTATAGATAAGAAACTGAATATTGAAGCAAACTGATTCTTAAACAAGAACTAACTGCTCAGGCAATTGCGATCAACAGAAACAGTCTGAGGAAGGTTATGATTAATAGCAGGTCACTGTCCATCAGGGTATGCCCACTCTTATGGACATTTTTATAAAACAAGTTTAGTACGGTAAAAGGACCACAAGGGGGTGCTGTCGTTATAGAAACATACGTAGATAACAGATTTTTTTATGATTCCTTTGTTCCCTCTGTTGCGATTAACGCTTGCATTTTGAAGATTATAATCGTTTCGGTAGAATTATTTGCAATTATTGCCAAAATATTACATTTTTTTTTAATTTCAACAGCCATTAGAGACGCTAAATGCAGTTTCGGTCTTAACATGGGAGTGGGCTTCTTATACCTATTAATTTTCTATGCTGTCCACTCTGGAAACAACTGCACAATATAGGAAAAAGTTGGAAAAAGGGATTGATCGAATTTTATTGATCATTGCCAAAAAATTTCCTTGTTTAATTTCATTGTTATTGAAGGAGCCCATCTGTATATTTAGTTATTTCCTCTAATTCCAGCATTTTCTGATCATATTGTCATTCGGAGAATTTTGCTTTCCTTTTTCTTGAGTATTATTTTTCTCACTCCAGTTAGAAGATGTAGCACATATTGAGGCGTGCAATGAAGAGGATGTAGATGCCTCCCATATAATATTTGAGTGAGCTGCACTTACCAACCGGTGCGAGGACCAGCTTCCCAAGAGAAAGCAAAGTAACATCCCCTGAAAGATAATATGATCAAGAGATGCTAGAAATTGTGAAAACAACTGAATTCTTTGACTGACCAGAGGAGAAGAGGAAGTACAAAAGACCAAGACTCCTCATATATAATTTACAATACAATACCATAAATTGAATGCCAATGAATTCAACGATTTGATATAAACTGGTTTCAGATTTGATATAATATTGTAGTAACAATTGTTAAATCAGGTTTTCGTAAAAAATTAAATGTCAACAAGATTAATATTTAGTTCATTAAATTAATTGATGGTGCTACCAAGGAGATGGTTTATGTTTCCTTTAAAAACATAGCCGTTGTGTGTTAAAATCAATTTAGGATCTGTTTCGTTCGTCACTCTTTCGTAATAATAAAATTTAAACGACTTTCGCTCTCGTTTTCTCACAATCTGCTTGCATTCTGCGATTTATAAGGAAACACGCATTCGTATTCCTTCAGTGCATAGAAATGTTTAGTTAACTTATTGGATATGTAAAGCTCGCCGGAGAGTGCGAGTGTGAGTAGGCTCTCTGGGCGCATCCTCGGGCATAATAAATTATTGGTAAGCACTGTACTTTTTATTAAAACCTGATTCCGTACATACTTTCCGAGCGGAGTGAGAATAAGAAGAAACCGCATTCCTAAACGAGCCTCCGCCATCAGGACAATGTAACTTAACACGTTTTCGATTTTGCAACGAGCCGCGCTCGATGATAAAATTAATATTGTGAGTGTAATAATGTAATGTGGTGTAAGGAATGAATTATCGAAATTCCGCCCACGTGCACTGTGCGGAGGAAAGGAAGGAAATTTAGGTTACGATAACGGAGCGAATGACGCGAGGACTCTAATCGGCCGTTCGGTTTACACGTTTTCCCTCCTACGCTCATGCAAATTTCTGGCGTGATCGATTTACGTCTTGTATGTCTTGCTCGCTTGATGTTACTTACGTCAGCCGGTTAAATTTAATACGGGACGTGGCGTAACAAAGGACGACGCGCGGGAAATGAATTTGGACGGCTGCTGAATCAACGTTTCATCTATTTTATACGGAAAATGATGGATTGGGCTCATTCCAATACATTGTTTCGATTTACAAAGAATTACTTTTTAAACTAACAAAATGTCAAGGACAACTACAAACAGAGGAAGAGGAAGACCAATAGAAAACTGCGAGAACAGCGTAACAAAGGCACTACAAGAAAGAGGAATAAGCATAGAGAAGCAGAAAAAATGGCTAAGGGCAGAAACAATTGGGGGAGAGTCATTAAGAAATAGACAATGAAGAAAAACCCCGACACCAATTGGTAAAAGGGGACATCGATTATATATATATATATATATATACTAACAAAATGTAAATAAAAATAACAAAGCAGGTAAATAGAAAACAGTATGTATGTGGAAATAATTTATTAATTATTTTCAAATCATTTTTATTTAATATAAACAAAGCAGGTTATGGTTAATTTACAATGAAAATCATGCATATCATACCTTAGTTTATTGAAATGTCAAGAAGCAATCTTAATATAACAATGGTATGGAGCACAGATCAAACATACAAAACAAGTGCTTTAATGTTCTATCATTATTAATTAAAAATGTTTCACCAAGGGTTAGGTTAGGTAGCTGTGGCAGCCGTAGGCTCACTTAGGCCGTTCAGGCCTATTGTGTTACCACTTAGGGGGAAAGTTATTGCTTCTCCCCCATAATATTCTATGGTAGATCACCGTTAATAAATAAATAAGTAAATAACCTTCTAGAACCAAAGGTTAAATGAGGAATTTATTCAGAATATGGTATGGAGCAAATTCTACCAGCAGTGCTGTATGACGTTTGATTTTATTTTGTGAGTTGCGATATGACTTTTCAGTACTCTTATTCGATTTTTTAATCATGTAACGTACGATGGTGTTGTTTGTCGTTACGGTTCTTTTTTATTATTTAGATTCCCTGGATTTGTTGCCGAAGACACGATTTAGTCAACTCATATTAAAAATTAAAAATCTTACTTGATATTTAATTTGAACCATAAAGATAATATACAGTTTGAAAATAATTAGATTTAGAAGTTTAAGATTCAGTGTTTAGGTTTGCAATTATTAGAACTGTATTGCTCATCTGCCGAAATAGAAGTGTTCTCCTCAACACCAGAACAACTGCATTTCTTTATGATAAGATAAAATTAAATAAAATGAAATGAAATAAAGAATTTTCATTTAATTTCATTGTAATAAGATAAAATACTAATTACGTATATAATGATTATTGATTTACAAAATCCAAAATATTTATGTTACGAATTATTTACTATTTCCAATATTATCTGTGCATCGAGATAATTACAAAATAACGATAACTATGTAAGAGTGAATAAAGAAAAAAATAAATATTAACACAATCGATAGGTACATTACATTCCTATAAATGTATTTCAAGAGGGATTATGACATAAATATGAACAAAGGGTTTAAGTATATGGTGGTTTACCGAATACTTAAACAAAGGGTTTAAGTATATGGTAGTTTACCATATACTTAAACAAAGGGTTTAAGTATATAGTCAATCAATATCAAACATGCGGTGTTTTTATTTGCACACACTTGTCAATTTCGAGTTTGCTGGAAATCAATTCGGGAATCCGTGACGCGGCGTTCATCTGCAAACAAACAACGGCCCCCGAAATTCCCCGGCGCCGCTAAATTAAAACAACCCCCCGCGCTTTTGTTACCAATCAAAAACAAAACAAACACACAAAAAGCGCGGAACGCAAAGTTTCCAATTACCGCGCGGTTTCACCCGCCTCGCACCCCTCCCTGGAAAAATAACAAAAACAAAAAAAAAACATCCGATCAAAACAAAGCGCCCTCCCCTCACCCCAACCTCTTTGTATTCCGCATCCTATCTGTTGCGCGCGTTTGCCTCAATTCATTTTCCATTTGTAATCCCGTATTAATTGCGCTCGGACTAAACCGGAAGTGAATTTCGCGATGTCTGGAGGTGGGGGGATGAGGGGGAAGAACAACCCCCCGACGGTTTGGATGGAATAAAGGGGGTGGCGGTCGGATGCCGCGCATACCATTAATCACGGCCGGAATGCACCCGACTGCGCGAATTAATTATAACAAAACTATCCGCGCGTGCTTTCCGGTTCCGGTCCAGGAGAGAGAAGCGTTTCGATTTTGTTACGTGTTGTACACGTTCGCCGCGAGCTTTTCCAGTATTAATTAGAAAAGTTGGGTGATTACGCCGGAGAGGGTTTTTCCAGTGTGGACCTGCGTGGAATTTTTGATGATCAACAAAAAAAAAGAGAATATTTTCCTCATTTTGTAGACAAACCTTTTCTCAGTACAAATGTTTAGTTATTAGAAACGCAGCTGTCTCATTAATTATTTACATCTTAAAGTATAATAACACAGTATCTTAACAGTACGACCAGTCTACGTTATCAAGATAGGCAGTGTCAGATGATCTAGTTAAAAATAAAATTCCTTACTTCACTTTTAAAAGGAATTTTATCATTATACAACACTTCATGTTACTCAACCCAGGTTATTCAGTAGCAGTGTCTGATTTTCGCAATTTCTGGCCATTCTTCATCCAGTATGGCTTTTCTGCTGGACTGCGCTGGGGAATATCCAAGGATATGCTCCGCTGTTTCGTCCTCCAAACAGCACCCTCTACAGTATGGTGGTTCTACAATCTGATGTGGTCTGTAGTGTCCAGATAGCACAGTCGTAATACGTTTTAAGTTCTCTCTGAGCAGCTAAAAATATTGCTTGGCTGATATTTCATTTTGGTACAGAAGGATTTCCTTAGAAAGTCTGCAGCCTGTTACATCATCCCATCTACATGTAATTTTTTTAGAGTATAGGGATGCAATGATTCATATAAGGAACTTAGAGCGCGTGAATGATCATACTAGCTGCAGCTCCAACCAATGCATCGGCTGTTCTCAATATCAGTAATATGCCATTTCTCCCAGGAGATCTCGACTCTGATGTGTATCGAGGCCTGCCTGAGTTTATTATGGTACTCTTTCACAGATCTACTCAGAGACTGTAGAGCATATCTGCTGTCCATGAGGATTAGCAGACATTTGTTGTTTACACCACGCTGGATTATAATTTCCGCCGCGTGTTTTATGCCCAGCAGCTTCAATTGCTCAATTATGTATTTTCTTTTGAGTGTTTAGGCTTTTTTTAGTAAATCCTCAGGCACGAACCTTCTTTCTTCAAGGATCCATCTGTATAAATCCTTATAGCAGATTCCCTCATGTATTTCGTAGTTTCGGTGGTAATTTCATAGGATGCGTGGAATCAACGCCAGCTTCTAGTTGAAGCATGTCTTTGCAGACGTGACTTCTGATTTCCCCTACTCTACTGCTCTTCCAAAGACCATTGCAACTGTTTTTTTGTAGATTCTTCGAAATATATTTGCGTACTTCCTGAAAGTTGTAATGGAATAAAGGATAACGCTTCCTCATTTGTCAATAAACTAGGTATATTAACAATCTTGACGTCTTTATTGGGAAATATATTAAATAAAAATGATTTGAAAATAATTAATAAATTATTTCCACGTTTGTTTTCTATTTATTGGGAAAGTTGTTGTAAAGCAAAACAGTGCGAAATTTCTAGTGATAACATTGTTATGAAGTAATGTAAATTTGAAACTATCAACATCCCAATATTTATAACTTGTTATACGTTAAACATACCCCTAAGGGCGCATTCATAGTGAGTTTAAATGAAAACGAAGAAATTTCAGTGCACAATACTAATTTAAACCAATTAAATTTGCATGAGAGTGTCTCTGCTGTTATATTCCTAATCTAGCATATTCTAATTTTATCTAAAACTCAATTCAAAAGACAAAACTCTGATACAAATGTGTATAATTTAAATTAATTAATTTAAATTAAATAAAATGAAACAAAGATGATTCACACATTTGCAGCTATTTAAATTGCAATGAAATTAAACAAGGAAATTTTTTTGGCAATGATCAATAAAATTCGATCAATCCCTTTTTCCTTGTTTAATATTTCATTGTAAACTAATTAAATCTGCGTAAAAGTATCTCTGGTGTTATATATTTCTAATATAACATGTTCTAATTGTATCTAAAACACAATTCAAAAGACGAAACTCTAATACGCGTAACTTTTAAATTACATTTCCCTCTTTATCGCGCATTTCATTCAAATAACACTTCTTTAACGAACCTTATTATTGCAACGGTCGTTAAAGTGCCTCTCCTGTGATTAGCAATTTCTCAACTTTTTTCCGTCCGTCCTCGCTCCCCAGTTCCGGGTCTTGTTTTTTTTTCTTGCGGAAGGGAGGAACAAGGGCGCCAATTAAATTTTAATCACTCTTTCAGTTCCTTTAATTATTAATCTGGCGGGAGGTTAACGGAAGTTTAATTCTTCCACCGAAGAGCGAATTATCAGGGGGGATTTATTTCGCTTTTAATTTTTCATTTATCAAAGCTAAAAATGTTAATTTTAAAATAAATATGAATAAACTATTAAAAATCAACCAATAAAACATAGATTAGATTGAATAACTTTAAATTCTCTTGAAATAATAACCCGAAACTAGTCGAGAATTTAAAGTTATTCAATCTAATCTGTGTTTTATTGGTTGATTTTTAATAATTTATTCATATTTATTTGTTACAATATGAACTACCAATGTCTAAATATTAAAACCATTAATTATGTTAATTTGATTTTTATGAAATACGAGAGTGATCGAATAGAAATGAAATTTGTGTTCCTGCGCGTGTACTGTTGATAGGACTAAGACTAAGTTTAGTTGTGTGGAGTCAATACTAGTGGGAAGAGTCAGTCATAATAGAAAAAAAAAGAAGATTTATTCACTTGTTCGCAGTAATTTATTTATTTGATAAAGTATTAGTTATGAATATATTTCAATTATCTCAAATATTTCACAATCACAACATTTTTTGTATTATAACTTTTTTTGTTTGTTTTTATTATTTAAATGGATTTATCTACTTACGTAAATGTCTCCAAGGTCGAAAATAAATATAAAACGCATTAGTTTATACCACAAAATCATTTTTGTTGTATAATATTTTAAAATCCTTGATGTTTTATAGCGTAATAATGAATTATATCCATAAAAAAAAAACACACTCACACTCACAAACACACATACAATGTCGTTGCTTCACGACATAACAAGCCGTTTATCATGTTTCACAATCGGCCATAAATATGCTAATTAAAGCCGCAATGGGAAGCCTTAAATCTCAATCGGCGATCACCGAAAAAGGCGAGGAATTCACCTCTTCCTTATACGGATTAAGAGCGCAATTAACACCGGAGATTCATCCTCGGGGATGCCCCCGGCGGCGATTCTGTGGTAAATTGCTTTTGATTTAATTATCCGGTGTATCCGCCGTGTTGAAGAAATAAAAAAAACATAATCGAACGGATAAAAAATGATTAAATTTGACGTGATCTCAACGTTTCAATCTCGGATGATGTAATAATGACGGGCTGAGCAGGCCTTGGATTGAGATGGAGAGTCGGTTTGTTGGATGGAATGTTTTTATAGGTATGTTAATTCAATTATTATGTTAAAGTAAATTGAATTGAGTATATAAATAAACATTTTCTGGTAATGAAATATTTTAACTGTTTTTTTTTATTAATTTGTATATCATTAATATTGTTATATATAAACATCTTTATTCAGACATGACAACAAAATTTTACAAAATTTATTATAACAATATGTACAATTGTGTTCTGTAATGGGCTATCGACCATAGGTCTTTCTGCCTAATATTATTATTTTCTAAGATTAAATCGGTTAATTAAAAATAATTAATTAAGGAAAAATCGCACACTTTAATGTTTTGCTCAATGAATCACTAAAATTGATCATCTGAATCAAATGGCCGCCATATTTGATTTTTATACGCCTAAATAGACTTTTTTTCTCTTTTCAACGATGTTTAACAATCTATGTCAAAATAAAAAAAATATATAAAAATATTAAGTGTTGTATGTTTAAAACAAGTAGGCATGAATAAAAATAAACAAAATGTATTATAACAACTAACTGTCATGTTACATTAGTTTATCAGTTGTCTGACCTTGTCGTTTATTTGGCGATACAGTTGTTTTTCTCCTTATTTTGGTGATATAACTTTTTCCTGGTCTACTCAATTTTTACTTTATATTATTTATTTCTTTACACTATTCACTGTATAAAATCTTTATGCAAATTTAATAAATTAAAAAGTAATTAAACCTTTCAGTGTATTTTTTTTGTCCTTTTATGGATTTTAATCGTTTCAACTTTAATTTCTCAACAAGAAGCAAAACGTTCGAATTAACCCGATTAAATAAAATCCGTTCGCACGACGACGAGGGTAATCCTCGATCACGAAGGTGCTATTATATAATTAAATCTCACTATTAATTCAGCCATGGCGCGCAAGCCAACAGGTGCATTATATTGGGGCAGGGCGGGGGTCCGGGGGGATGTTCGTTGAACTTCAGCAGGTGTCTGCCTTTATTTATTATTGAAAAGATCGCCTCTCAGCAGGTACAAACGCCCGGGCCGATTAATAAACCAACGGCGCGCTAATCCGGCATTGCGGGTTCGAAAGTTTATTGCACATAATTTTCATTCAAAATATTGCCGCGGGAGTGAATTGCACAAGCGTGTGAAATGATTAAAATGAGTGTGTTAAAAAAATAACGTATTGACTTTCAATAACTAATAATAATTGATTCAATTTATTCAATTTTCTTTTATGATTTTATTTGGCAGATTTTTAATTATTTATTCATATTTATTATTATAATATGAACTATGAATGGGCGCGTTTAGGGAAATTTTAGAAATGTGAAAAGCGATCCAGTAGAAAAAATATATGCTTTACCGCTTGATAAAGCGCTGCAGCGCCACACATAAAGCGGCTTTGTTTATTTTCACAATAATTCATTGCTGTGTAAAACAGGGAAATATATTTTTATATATAGAATTATAGTGAAATTTTTATATATAATTCTCGCACAACTTTCTGCGAGAATTCTTGTGTGTGTAAAACGGTCCTTGATAAGGATTACTAATATTATCAATAGAAATAGTAAAAATATTGAAGATAAGCAGTTTAATCATAAGTTGCTGATAATTTTAATTCAGTAATCAATAACCATAATAAATATATTAAATAAAAAATAATTAATAAATTATTTCCACATTTAGCTCTGTGACTTTTGATTTAGTGAAGAACATATTGAATGTTTTTGTTTCTGTCACTAAAATTTTATTATGGTTATTGAATTAAAATTATCAGCAATTTATGATTAACCTGTTTATCTTCAATATGTTATCATGAACATCTCCTGGACGACATTTCAAGAAATTTTCAACTAGAATTTACTTAGACACACTCAACTAACTCATAACAGAAGTTAGACGTCTGGTGTGAAAGGAAGGCGGGGGTGGGAATTAAACGTTAATCGAATTGCCACCCCCGTGTTTCGACCTAAAGTCCCCCGTCCCCACTTCCCGACATGTATTCCGGTTGAAACGCTAACTGCATTATCCGCTCGCAAATTGAATTTTCGCTCCCGCTGCCGACCCTGTTGTCGCAAACTGGTAATTGATTTCTCCGTTCCGAGAACGTCTTGTTCGCGAATTAGGGGGTTTGTAAATATGTTTGTGTTTCTCTTAATTATCCCCCGCCCCCCCGCCTTGGATAATGCGGTGTTTCCGTTCCGTTCGGGATCTTTGTTTGTTACACGTCGACGCCCAGTCATCGAAGGGTTGTTGACTGTCTGGGATTTATTTATATTTGCGATCGTTTCGAATTGATTCAATTATTACTGTCGACGTGAAGCAGAGCTCGAATCACGATTACCAAGATAATCGAGGCTATTTTGAAAGAATATAAAATTTAACGTATCTATATTAAATAAAAATTATTTGAAAATAATTAATAAATTATTTCCACATTTAGCTCTGTGACTATTGACTTACCTACGTAAGTACTTTAAACAAATGCACATTAAAACAACTACTTCCCGGGCAAATACCCTATTCTATTATTATTCTATTTATATTAACGTATCTATTATGTCAATAATCACATTCTAAGCAGATTTTGGATTTATTATAATTTATCCACTTGAAATATGATAATTCTCGGATAACCATCATGTTATGCTGAACGATATCTATACAGAATACCCCCCGAACATCTGCTAATTGATAATAGTTATACGCTAAGTAAATGGTGGTTGAATATTTTATTAAATGAATTTAAACATACCCTACACTATTATGGGCATAAAGGTTTTTTTTTGACAATATATACAGAGAGGTTTTGTTGTCAGTATACATTAGGGGTAGTGTTTACGCAAGTCAAACGCATTGAACCGATTAAATGTGTATGTTTAGTTGCTTATTTGGCATATGTATGTTCAGTTGCGTGTTATAGGCAACTAAACACACATTCATTAATGTAATTAACTCGCGTGTTTTGCAGGTATACATAGGGGAAATGTATACTGATAAAAAAAAGCTCTCTGTATATATAAATTTAAACATTCGATTCCAAAAAGAAGAGTGTAGCTGAAGTATTAATTACAAAATAAATAATTGAAGTTTTAATAGGAAAAAAAGAGAAAATAATTTATTAATTAATTATTTTCAAATTCTTTTATTTAATTTAATTTAAGGTTTTTTTATAACTAACTGATGTTGGCCATTTCGGGCTTTCGAACTTCGTCAGACCAGTATGTTCCATGAGCAATGCCTTGATGATGGAAGTTGTGATTAAATATCCGTTAATAAATATATTTATTTGATTAACATATTTATTTAATTTGAGTTTTTTTTAAATTGTTTAAATCCAAACTAACTTACCTTTGGATCAAAATTGAAGACGCTATCGTACTTGAGCGGACATTCCAGTCCACATTTGCACGTCCCGGCCGTTTGGAGGTACTCCTTGACTTGGTCCGGGGAACTCAGCACGACGTTGCTGGGACTGGAAAGCAGAGATAAAAACAAATGAGGCGAAATTAGCATTAAATCGCTGGGTGTTTGCGTTAGACACAAACGCTAAATCAGCGCTTGGCATGTGTGTGTGTGTGTGTGGATGTGTTTCGAGCTGACTTTTCCTCGGCGAAACGCCCCGAGGAAAACTCTGCTCATAAACCGACGCCAAATTGCCACCCATTCGGACGGATTTGCATCTCAAAGTGCACGTACTAGCACTCCCGCGGGCGCCCTATACTCACCATTAAAACATCGTTTACTTCTCAAGCGATGAAGATAACAAAATCATTCACTTAAGTATTGTAAGGACAATTACTATATTTTCGTGTTGTATTCATGTCTGAACTAAATTGAAGTAATTTTAAGGGATTTAATATTTAGAACTTGTATTAAAATCCACATTAATGAAAACAAAAACAAAATAATAGTAATAATAGGCAGAAAGATGGACATTTTCTGATGTATTTGTCAACCATGATTTTAAATATTAAATGTAAAAATTCTATGTACAACTTTAGAAATAAAGATGTATACAGGGTGAGTTTTTTCGATGTTCTCTATGGGGATCTCGGAAACTATAAGAGATAGAAAAACGGTTAAATGGGGAGAGAAGTGTAGTTTTATAAGACGAATAAAATGACACTTTCAAAATATTTGAAAAAGTCAAGGGTAACTGAATATTTTGAAAAAAGTAAAATGTGTCAATTTTTTTTAAATCAATATATCTCTATTATTATCATAGATAGAAAAAAAAAACTGTAAAGGACAAAGTTGTAGAAAATATATTAATAACAAAAAATAAAAATAAAATTCGCCCATTTTTTTGGGAGATATGACACAAACTTACCTTTTTTTAAATAGAAACAATAGTTGGCTATGACTTTATTAAAAGGGCTATTTTTTTCCCTTTAATCTGATATAACATATGCCATAGTTATTTTTAAAATAAAATAAGTTACAGTCGTTTTTAATTTTACCATACACCAAAAAATAGTTAGCCATGAAAAAGACAAAAGTAACTAATAGTATGCAGGATGACTTGCGATGAGAAATTGAGAAACCAAATTAATTGACAACTAACACATGTGCAGTTTATGTAAAATAAATTGTAATAAAAACGTGCATTTTTTTCTTCTTAAATACTCAGCTATACGATTACTTTCCTCACATAGTCGACGAGATTAATCCCGGCGCATCCACCATTTTTGCAAACTGTTTCTGTGCGAAATTCTTTCGCTTTTTTGGCAAATTTGAAATTAGCTTTCTAAATCCTAAATGTAAATCATAATAAATTAAAGACGACGCAAGCGCCATCTTTTGCCTAATTCGTTTCATGTTTTCATAAACAGGACGAGTTCGCCTTCCTTTAGTGGACGAAACAATGATTCTCGGTAGTCTACCTTGTAAACCCAAATCGTTGACGGTGCCACTTGAAATTAGGCAAAAGATGGCGCTTGCGTCGTCTTTAATTTATTATGATTAATATCGGGTATGTAACCACAGCACAATTTCCGTTCAGCCGCCTTCATCAAGGGATTGCGCATGGAATATACTAGTTTGATGAGATTCGAAAAACCGAAATGGTTATCCATACGCTAGATGAATGCTGGCTGAACATTTCATTAAACCTAAACACTGTAATTTTCAAAAAATAATGAACATTTTGTTTATGAATAGCAGGGAAACTGTATGACTGAAAAGATTTTTCGAGAATCTAATGACAGAAGAAGGAGTTTTGTGATCCAACAATACTTTTTTATTCCCATCAATCGAATCCAATTCCATTTCCCCTCCATTCTGCAAATCCGAAAACGGGCTTCGACAACTTGTTTGTTAATCCCGGAAAGGAGAGAACGGGAAGCGCGCGGGTTCCCCGGAATTGGATCGGCTCGGGCTTTTCGATTAATCAACCTCCTCCTTTCCGGGCCGCTTAATTAAATCCCGTGCATGCGTGTAATTTGCGTGGGCGACGGAGGCCCGATCAATTCTCCTCCGGGCCCGATTGGTCCCGCGGTTAATTTGCATCATCTGCAGACAGACAGCGCACGCAATCAGGAACGGGAGCCGCGTCGCATGCTAAACGGCGGGAGATGGGAAGCTAAAGGGGTAATCCTTACTTCCTTTGTGCATTATCTAATTAGTCTGGCAAACGTTCGGGAGTAATTGGTTTAAGTAATAGTGGGTGTCGGTGAATGGATTATATTTTGGAAAGATTAATGTGGGGCGGGGGAGGGAGCGATGATTAATTTTATCAATTAGATTATACACAATAATATCTAGGAACATAACCTCAAATTAACAGTGGTATTAAGAAAATTACTTCACACTGAGAAGTAGAGAGCCACATTTTATAATAAGACTCAATAAATTAAGAAAATTGCACTTTATTCACGCTTGTTTATGGTTTCACTAATTCAACATTTTATGTAAATTCGCATTGACTACCATACCATTGATTAATGATGTATTAAGAGAAAATGATTATAACTACTTAACCACTTTAGTTCCTGGTGACTTATACCAAGACTTTCAAAGAGACCATACGAGTTTTCAAACTATATTAAATTACGTAGGGAGTAATACTTCAAAAAGATAGGTATATCCTGTGAGGTAACAAATTAAATTAAAATTATTTTTCGTAAGGGGAGGCACAAAAGATCTCTAGGTCGAAATGTCACCACAGCCCCACAAATCAAATAAAAATATTGAATTTAATTTATGATAAATATTTAATTTAATGATAAAAAGTTGGAACTACAACAGAAATAGAATTGATGTTCTAATTATAATAAGATTGATTATAGCTTTAATAGTATTTTCCCCGAAACAAGTTTTGCAACTAATATGATACCGCCATAAATTGTTTCTTTTCACGAGATTCTCCGCATCCGTATAAATTATCTTGTTAGCAATAATTCACTTATGTAATCGCTTCTGGCATCATTAATTTAAGTCTCGGTGCAGCCCATTAATCAAAATCCCCCCACCTTCTCTCCCTTCCACTCGAAGTGCAGACTAATCGACCCTCATCGATTATTCATTAGAAAATCGCCCACTTCGCTTCGCTCCGCAACAACATCAAAATCCGTCGCGGCGTCCGCGGCTTATCTCCAACCTCGCGGATAAAACATGTACACAAAAGGTCCGCCCAGGAGAAGCCATTTTATTTATTTAACCAGTCACGGTTTTACGTGCGCGACAAAAGTTTTCTATTTGCTTCCTGACCCAGATTTAATGCGCTCGAGGAGGGAGGTAGGGAGGAAAGGGGAGACGGAGCTACAAAAGGGGACACCGGCGGAGGGAAGGGGGCCGCCTTTTATACATCTACACAATATAAGCTCCTTATTGATTTTTATGGAGACACCCCCTTCCCCTCAACGTGTGTTTGCTCGCGTATGAGCACATTCCTGTAAAGGATCTCTGGTCTGGTTGGTCTCTGGTATTCCGTTTGTGTTATTACATTTCCCGTCTGCAGTTTCTTTATCGATTCGCGTGGATAGGTGACGGCGGGGGAGGAAGGGTTTTTATGGAAACGGCGAAACAATTTCTGCTGGAGGTGAGGCTTTGTCTGAACTTTTCTTAACTTGAAAGGACTTGGACAACTGGGGTGTTATATACACATATAGGTTAAATACAAACGTTATTTGTGTATTTATTTTCTACATATTACAAAACATTTAATAAAATGTTCAATCACCATTCATTTAGCGTGGCCATTTTTGGTCTTCATCAGATCAGTGTATCCCAAGTGCAATGCCTTGATGAAGGCAGTTGAACTGATCTTGTGTTTTGATTGAATAACCTCATATGAATCACAATAATTGGAAAATTTGACTATAGATGGCGCTGGCGTTATCCATCTAATAATTATGATAATAAAACATTTATTTAAAGAAAGCACCACTAACGGTACTAGGGCTGTCTACTTTTCTCGCCTTTTACTTGTTCCGTAAAACTGCGCCCTTTCTACATTTTGCTGTTCTCCAGCTTTTTCTTTACCTCCTCCTCCAAAATGGCCACGTTAAATGATTAAATAACCTGATATGAATCACAATAATTGGAAAATTGGATAATAGATGGCGCTGGCGTTATATATCTAATAACTATGATAATAAAACTACTTTTTACTTGTTTGGCAAAACTGTGCTCTTTCTGCATTTTGCTGTTCTCCAGCTTTTTCTTTGTCTCTTCCTCTTTGGCCCTTTTGAAAGGCGTTGGAATTTGCATCTAGTAGAGAGCCGGGTGTTTTCGCCGCAGTTTGCACACTTAATGTCATTTTTGTTTGTGCATCCATATGCAGGATATTCTTTCTGAATTCTAAATTATAAACATAAATGTATTGTTTTCATAAATGACGCAACACATTTTTTACTTGGATTATCATCGCACTGCATCTGAAAATTTTGTTTATAATGATCCTATGAAAATCTTGGAAGTATCTGAAAACCCTATATGCAATGACCCAATGGTAAATTTGAAGAAATGTGAAGACTTTAAGAACCATAAAAATCTTAGAAGTGTCTGGAAGTCTTGGGTGTAATGACCCAATGGCATTTTGAAGAAATGTGAAGATACCCATGAACCTCACGGAAGTATTTCAAAACTTTGTATGTAGTGATGCGTTGGTAATTTTAAAGAAACCTGAAGAAAACCACGAAAAGGTAAATTTGAAGAAATGTGAAGATTTGAAGAACCATAAATATCTTAGAAGTGTCTGGAAATCACTGTGTGTAATGCCTCAATGGTAATTCAAAAGAATGTGTGGATAACCATGAAGGCCTTTGAAGCATCTAAATACTATGTGTGTGATGATCCAAGAATAATTTTAGTGAATTGTGAAGATAACCATGAACTTTTTGGAAGTATCTGAAAATTCAGTGAGTAATTTTAAAGAAATGTGAAGATAGCTATAAAAGACTTAGCTATAAAAGATTTTTCAAGAATTTGAAAAATTTGTGTGTAATGGTCCAATGTTAATTTTAAAGAAATTTTAAGAAATATTGAAAACTCTATATATAATGATCCAATTGTGATTTTAGACCAATGTGAAGATAACCATGAGTATTTTAGAAGTATCTGAAAGCTCTGTGTGTAATCAGCGCATTGGTATAAAGACAAAGTGGAAACTGCAAATAATTTCAAACGAAATCAAATTAGAGAACCCAGCGTCCCCTTAATCGCAATCAAGAACGCATTCAGATTAAAACCGCCCTTTTCGAATCAAATATTTACTTATCCGGAAGGTTAATCCCGGCGCGTTTTCAAAGCCTGCAGATTTCCGGGCGAATTAACCCCGGACAAAGTTTACCGAGAGACGGCGCGGCGCCGAGATGGGTCCCCCGATAAATTAATAAACGGCGTCGATTTTAATTGCGCGCCGGGCTTAATGGGGACGAATCCGTGGTCCGTGGGCTTAATGAGCGCCGGATCGGAGTTGAAGGGCCATCCAAACGTCCGACCCTTGGCCCCGGGGCGGTCTAATTAACACCGGAACCCTCAATTATAAAACCGCCGCTTTCCGCATTCCCGCACAAAGAACCACCCGACGACCGCCCGGCGTTTTCTCCGCAATCAATATTCCACACCAACCCGCACACAAATACACAATCAACTCGTTCGTTATTCGCACAAGGAATTATTTCAAAATACGTGCGGAGTTTGAATGGAATGAGGGGTTTTAATTAAAAACGGCCCGCGTAACGCCATTACTTCAAATATCTTTTATTTACTCATTAAAGGCATAAAGGGATGGAAATTGGAAATCTTCGAAACAAAATGCAAGCAATTAGCACTTACTTGCACAATGAGGCTGCATAAATTATAATCAAATAAATTACTCTATTCTCACTTCCAAGGATCGAGCAATCGATCTTTATTAATCGATCTTGTGTATCACGAATAATAAGTAGCTATGTTATTCGCTCCTATAGATTACAAGTCATGGCATTATTTACAGTTTTGTGACTCATCGATGAGAAATGAGTGAACTCTTTCAGCAATCAAATACCAAACCAATCATTTCACGCGTTTTTAGCGAAACCATAAAAAAGTGAATTACGCGTGCAGTGAATAGAATTTCGCCGAAATTACGCTATTTCAGTGAATCGATCTACCGATGAATTGTTTCATCTGTGCTGTGAATAGGACTCGTGATCTACATAAGAGAAGCATTCTAGAGTAGCTTATGATAATCAAAACGAGCCACCTCAGCTGCAAATGATGAGATTCTTTATTCTCTATAAAATGTTTTGCCTTCTAAGCATGCCATTCTGAGCAAGTTCACAAGCTGATGTGTACCTTTCCGTTGTATATGTTGCTGAAATCGTTGTTGCATCCACTAACGCCGCAACCTCTTCTTCTGGGTGGTTACTAAGCTTCTCCACTTCGTTTTTCCTTTTATTTCGTTAGCGATCCAGATGGCTATCTTCAATGCTAATCTTTCTCGTATATATTTTTTTCTTTATAATCCTTTATTAATGGTGGCCATTAAAAGCAATAAATTATTGAATACTAATGGTTTGCGCTTGCGCGCTCCCCCCGCCTCCGCTTATCGGAGGGTGGTTACACCCTAAGACCAGAGACCGATTAGTGCCACGGTACCATTAAGTTGTCTGTAAATAAATGTTATCTGTTGAACATCGCTGGAATTTTCTTGGACCCGACACTGAGTTAAAGAATAAGCCCAACACCGCTTAACATTTGGTCCTTCGAACCGGATCAAATGTTAAGCGGTTTTGGGCTTATTCTTTAACTCAGAGTTTGAGAAGTCATCTTCAATTGTGTTTCAAAAGTCACTATTTTACTTACCAATTTTCGATGCTTCAGCTGAGCGATCATTGATTGATCGATCTTGACCATCAAAAATATTGAACTTTTTGGATGTTTAGAAAAATTATAATGAGGTAAAATAGTAAACGATTGATTTAAATAATATGGAATAATTGTTGGAATAAAATAATAAAACTATTTAAATAAACTATACGAGTTAAGAAAAACGACAATATCAGTAAAAACTGCACGATTCGCAAATAACCCAATTCGCTTGTTTTTATCGCAACTGTATTTCCCCGTTGTGGTTACGGCACGGCGTTCGGGCTAGATGTTTACTGCAAATATAAAATTCGATGTTATTCGAGAGAGTCTGGTTTGTCGGCCCAGAGGGGCAATGACGACGAAAATTGCGTCCGAATTGAAAGGGCCGCCCACCCGCAAAAACAACCAACAAATGGCTCTTCATTTTTATCACGGAGTGTGCCCATAAATTCGCGTTAATGCTCAATGCTCCCTGCCCTCCCTCCCGAAGCTCTCGGCCGTGTAATTTCGTTCTTTAAGCGTCTATTAAAGTGCTTTTTACAGCCCCTCCTGAATACGGAGGGGTGATTATAATTTCGGGATCGCTTTGAATTAATTTAGCAAAACCACTCGAGCGGCGATAAATACTCGTGCATGTGCAAATAATTGCTGCAGGTAATCAAAGTGCCATCGAAGTGAATTGTTATTACAAAAAAATTACATGATTTTAATGATGATTAGAATGATTTTTTAAATATATAATAATAATAATAATAATCTTTATTCATAAAATCTTTTTTTCAAGATAAGATGATACTTTCAGTATGATGACAGATTTTGTTTTTATATACAAACATCTTTATTCAGACAACACAATTACAATTCTTTACAAATATTTATATTTACAATACATATAGATGGGTTAGTAGTCTGTCATGGTCTATCGACCGGAGATCTTTCTGCCCATTATTTTTTTATTTGCCTACATTTAAATCATTTCTCGGTAATAATACTTCCCTCCATATGTCTCAAACCACTTAACCCCCCCAAAAAAACGATGATAAATATCCCAACATCAAATGTACAAACCCCAAATATTTTTATTTAGGTAATTCCTCAGAAAATCCATAACCGTATTTCTTCCAATATCAAAATTTATCGCCCTCCCCTTCCTCCTTCTCTCTCTCCCAAGGCAGGTGCTAGGTTGCGAGGTGTAACGTGCACACACGATAAATAATGCAGAACTCGAGGGGTGCCGGGATCAAATCGATGCTGATAAATCGCCGCCGGGGGAGCGTGCTGGGGAAAAATAACCCCGCGTCCGGAAAATTGAAACTGCCAGAGCGCCGGAATCCCGTGTTTTCGAGGCAAATATTACGATAGGGGATGAATGCGATTCGACGTCATTATTCAAATTTCCTGGAACGTACGGTACGTACGAACGACGGGGGAGATATTTTCATATCAGCTTTACACATGAGTTTTTTTTAAAATTAATAAGGAAATGCGCAGGGAAAGGAGTATTTTTATAAGTCTGCATGATTTAACTTGGATTGATCGTTATTATAGATTATTCATATTGACAGAGCCAAAAAGGAATTTTCCGACTAAAAAAAGAAAAAAAAAAAAAATTAATTAAATTAAAAAATGGAGTACTTTATGAAAGTCAAAGTTGCAACAGCTAAAGAGTAAATTATTCAAGTTTATTGATTATTAATTAAATCCACTTGAAATTAGGGAAATAATCCTGAATATAATATAAAATTGGACTTACATAAAAATAATAAAAAAACCTCGACAAACAATATGATTATAAGAGGAAAATATTAAGGATGAAAGAAAGAATAATAAATACAGTCTCGCATTGTTGCTTATGCACTATGCAAGCTTTTTTTGTCAATTTATTTATTCATCGTGCTTTTCTGAAATTCGTAGAATGATTCAGCACATTCCGCTTGTCCAATCAATTCCAATAACACGAACCGTAACTAAAAACCGATTGATTGCCGCAGCGATAAGCCTTGAAAGTGGCCGTTGTTTTGATTCGGATTAATTGTCCAATTCCGATCCGGATTCGTTCCGCGTTTTTTTCGATTAGTCACCGCCGTTTTGACTCGCGAATAAGTTTGCGCGAGGGAAGAGCTTTTATTTCTCGCCGTCGGGACTTTATCTGTCTGCGCCGCAGAATAAAAATAGGACAGATTTCGCGAGAAACGGGGAATTGATGGGCTTCGCATAAACGCCCCAGGGGTTTTATTGATCCCGGCCGGTTTAATCAAGTGGAGTTGTTACAAATCGGGCTGTGCGCGCGTATTTTGGTCAATTTGTTTGGTGTAAAATTGAAAAGCTTTATTATGGACGGACCCGAATGGAATGGTATTATGAAGCGTTTCATTGAAATGAAATGAATTAATTCATCGCTTTTCATATTAAACTCAAATAAGTAGAATTGTAGACCTACTCAAGGCTAATCCTGCTATAAATTTACCCGGAGCTTCCACCATAATTGATAAGCAGAATTCAATGCTTGACGATAAAACTTTATATTAGTATTGGGCAAAATCGAATAATCGAGTATTACTAAATGTGTCATTTTAAGTATTTACAACAAAAAAATGATTCGTTGGCAATCGCTATCGTATGCTTGAATGACGGGGCATAAAAGCACAGTAGGTGCATAGACAATCGTAGTAGGAGCTCGAATTTCTTCAAGTGTGTAAAAATTGCTGCAGTTCACACATTGAACATTTTTAGTGCTAACATGCTATACCCAATAAGTGAGCCGCCATTGCTGTACATATATACTGTACACCCTTCAGTTTCAGATATTTTAAATGACTAGGTATGTCACACCAATTGAATCAAAAAAAAAATACCACGCCTTGTGTAAAGCGCAATCAATTTGTAAACCAAAATCATCCCCAATTGTTTCGGCAATCCCCAGGTAAACCGATCAAATATTCATGAAGAGTTCGCCGGGGCAATTTCCCGCAGTGAAGACGTTTTCTCTGCATCCCTTCTGATTCCCGAAACCGTGCGCGGGACTGCGAATTTGCATTTCGCCCCCGCGAATTGTTTTCGGCCGTTTGCCCGGCGAGTGCGTGCGTGCGATCCGAACACGGGGTGAGATCGTAATTCATGAATAAAACACGGGACGCCCTTCTGCATTATTCATGTCAGGGCCACGGCTACACGATCGGTTACAAAATGCCGCCGATTCCGCATCGATCCCCGCCCAATACACTGCCGATGATAATAAACAGCGAGCAGATTTATATCTGTGACTAATTTCTACATAATGTGTAGTCGGGTTGGAAACTGTTCAGTTGATTGGGGTTTGGAGTAAGTTGATCGATTCCAGCTGTTTATTTAAATTTATGAAAAGAAAAAGAAAATAACCAACGATATGGATTGATTTTTTTTAAATACAATTAAGCTACAAATTTGAAAATAATTATCATCGTTGAAAATGACTTTCTTCGAAAAATCACCAACGATTTGTTGATGCTCCATTATCGTGGCGAATGTACGACGCTGCGTGTGGTATGCAGGTTTTGTATCAATTAAATGTTGTTAGCATGCAAACGCAGATCTTTAATCAAAATTCGCTGCACAGACCATCTTGTAACATCCAATTGCTGAGGACGATGGCGAATTGAGGTGGAAAGACTTTCGGCAACACTCGCAATCACTGCGACTATGTTTTCAATCTACCGACCGGTACGGGAATGGCAGCTACTTGAACCACCAACCTCATTTGTTTTATTAAATGCACCACAGTGCTGCGAGATCGTGAGTTATGATGAGTAAAAGATGTCGGGACTTTTCGAATCGTCTTTAGAAAATTTTCACCAGTTCTATAATCCATTTTCACAATTTCTAAGCGTTGCTCTATTCATTCATAACTTAACCGCAATGACAGCTGTCAAAGATTAGTAATCCATGTTCGCCACAAAAAAAAATGACGCGCTATTTAAAATGTCTGAATATTTTGAGACACCCTTTAGTTGTTGTCATTTTACGATTGGAAATGGTGAAATTAAAATATGCCAACAAACCTTTTAAGGCCGCTTGTAAATTGTCTTGTAGTTTATTCTAAAAAGAGTATTTTTTTATTCATTATTGATGGACGTATAAATAACTCAGAAAATGCAGTAGCTCTAATAAATTACAGCAGGTATTCCAATTAACCACACGAACAAGATTTAGAGAGGACCGAAGACAATATATAACCACGCTCACCGTAAACGTCTCTTTCCCTCATCCATCGCATTAGAAACAAAGCCATCACCAATTACCATAATTATGTTGCCAACTTTTTGGACGGAATCCAACCTGCCGGCATGCCAGCCATTTTTCACGGGTTGAATACACTACGCGCGCACTTCACATGCATGTTTAGCAAAAAAATTGGCTTTTCACTTGCTAGCAATTACCTGCGTGCTTAATTCCCATCTCGAAATTCTTTTTTTCTTCACAAAAAGCCTACATTATTTATGCCGAAGATAAAGAGCGTTTGCGTTTTATTGCATAATTATTACAGTTTATTCGTTCTCGACGCTGCGTTTTCCCCATTAACGGAATGATTCATTTGCATGTCGGCGCATAAAAGCTCCGCGCGTACAATTTGTATTTTTTTTTTTTTAATATTTTCTATTTATGGGAGAGACTGTAATTTAATAATTCATCGCGTGGTTTGTTCGGAGTTGAGCACATTGTGTGTTGTGTGTGTATCCAATGACTTTTAGCGGTCACGGTCATTACCAGCAACAGCGCATTCCACGTTTCTATTTCTATATATCTGATGATAGGTTAGGAACTAACTAACACCTCCTTACGGCCCACTCGGGGAGATTAATGCCCGAAATTACTAAAGAGCTTCAGGATGGAAAGCAAGAAAAAAAGTCTTTTGTATTCAAGACTTCACATTTCAATTCATCTGCTGCAGGATCTTAAAGAGCCGAGACGGTTTTGTTTATTTCTTGTTCCTTTTTTTTCGCGGAGAATTACCGAAAACAAAAGAAGGAACTGCCAGTAAATACATTGTTTGTTATTCACGCCTCATTCCGGTCAATGCCAACGAGCCGAGATCCTCGTTGTCCCATTGTTATTGTTCCCACCAGCGCGACATCTGCGCCGCTTTAATTCGCCCTTTTTATTCATTCACGTCCTTGCCTTCTTCCAATTAACCGAGCCTGAAGGATCCGTGTCAAATATTTATGAAACTGTGTGTGTGTGTGTGTGTGAGTATGGTTGGGTGTTCTTTATCGATTCGACTCGGGAGTTCTTTTGTTCGCGCGCAGGAGTCGGATCGCGACACGCAGGAGCGTCGCGATTTTGAAATTCTCAACGCCGACGGCGAGGCGTTTGGCGGTCGTGACGGATTTATTGGCGGATTATGCGAATTTCATGGTCGTCACAGGAATTATATTAATTTAGACTTGTGAAATCTGTCAAAGGGAACGTGCTCGAAATAGCGGCGCCCAAAATGGGTGAACCAATGACGCTGATTTCTAAAATAATCCAAATTTGAAATAACACGCTTTGTATCAAAACGCATACTTCTTCTGTAAAAGAAAAAGAGTTGTTTATATGAAAACGTTTATTATTAAAGATTTTTAATATTAAGCAATAGCAGATATAAAATGATTATCACTAAAATGTGTACCAAACTCCTTGGCTATTTGATGCATTTGAGTAGTTTAATCCACCTTTCGTATATTGATCCTTTGAGGAGATCAAGTCATTCAATCAAGTGACATTTCCTCATGGACCTTCAGTCTCAGCTTCCAGTCTTACTTTTAAAACCTTTGAATATCATTCCATTTGGTTTGAATTCATTATCTTATCCTTAAATGTGTCTTCTGAATATTGATTACTTGAGAAAATTATCAATATCAACTTTCGCAATGGAAATGTTTCATGCACATTCTCTAGCCTGGGTTCTAAGGCTTTGCAAGGCCCACACGAATTTGCGAAGAAATCGACTATAATCGGCTTGCTTGATGTTTTCGATCTTTTCAGAAAAGTCATTTTCGTCCTGAAACTCGAAGGAGCCGCTCTGTGACACGATCCTAACCATATTCCTCTTCAACTTATGTGTGATTTCCCGCCACAAAACTCCAACCTTTGCGGCAAACATCTTCATTGAATTATTATTTTTAGATTTTCAGGGAAAAAAAAACGCAGTGAAATCGCGAAAATGAAACGTGAGAAAATTAAGTATATACAATAAAATGAAAATGATTGTCTGCACTTGGTTATCCATAGGTCTTACTGCTCTCGCTTCCTTTATACAAACATCTTTATTCAGACAACACAATTACAATTCTTTACATTTATATTTACAATACATATAGATGGGTTAGTAATGTGTCATGGGCTATCGACCAGAGGTCTTTCCACCCTGTCATGAATTTAAGGTGATTTGCAAATAAAAATGTTGCTAGCTAGCTGCACTGTCATGTGAATGAGTGATGAATTTGAACTTCCTGTATTTTCTTAGATTTACCTATATGTATTATATACTTTCCAAAAAGGGATGAGTTGGGCACAGGCAAAGGAACTATCAATGAATAGAAACGAGTGGATACAATTTTATAAGCGATAGAACCAAACCTCGACACCCAATACGGATAAAAGAGGATAAGATTAAGAAAGAAAGATTATATACTTTCCAACTGTGATCCATTAAAGATATGAAGCGAAAATAAGGTTTTATCATGATTCTTTAGGTATACCTTTACTTTTAAAACCGAATAATTTAAGTCTTCAAGTAAAGGTAAAACAAAAGGATCTTGATAAAAACGTTACTTGATCTTCACACTTTTGATAAAATAATAGTTAGAATCCATGAAAATAGTTACGTAGAATATGCTATTCAGAAATCTTACCAAAAAAGAACTTCTAATAAAGCAATTTAATAATCTTACCTCTCGATAGTGTAATGGTGGTGTGTCTACAAACTCATGAAAATAGATGCATACCTGAAACCAAAATAAACAAAAATTAATATTTAAATTAATTAAATTAAAAACATTGCAGCTAAATAAGGATAGCTAAATCCTGAAGAATATTAATTGAAATAAAAATCACTTGGTTTATATCAGGTATTATCTGATTGTGTGTATATATTTTGTAAAAAATGTAATTTCTGTACTTTTCTTGATAGTAGCTATAAGCCGAAACTAGTCGGAATAAATCAAATATTTTGTGATTTTTATTTAAATTAATTATTTAATAATGTCTCATCAAGTGATTAATGAGAAAATGTGTTTTTTGTTAATTTTATTATTTTATTATTGTAACTATTCGTTTTATAATGTATGTATGTTACTGTATGTAATGGCCTCCGTTAAATAGTTAAAATTAAATCTTGAAGACTCCATATTTTTGTAATTAGTATTTTTTTTTTTTAGATGGCATCAAATCGTTCAGGCAGTTTATACCATGGAAAGTGTAGGACATTTAAACTCTTCAAAACTAAGTTTACACTCGATTTCACCTAAATCCCCTTTTTTGACAATCAACCTTTGTTTTCTCAAAAAAAAAAAACACTTCAATTCGAGCAGTATCGGCAGAATTATAGCTTTCGATTAACGTGTTTTAGTCTAGATAAACTCTAAGTATTGCAGGAATCGAAAGTGTTCAAATTGGGCGAAAACATTCTTTTTTAAAATGGGATGACATGGTAAAAATCACCCTACAGAAGTTTTGATCATATCCTTCATTCGATTGATTCATACAAAAATTTCGTGTAATTTCCATTTCAATTTATCAAACAGTTATAAATAAAAAGTTTCCGGCAGAAAAACCCTGGTCGATAGCCATTTAACAATTAATTAATTTATGTGTGATATACATAATCAATGTTTGTTACCTTATTGTAAACTTAATTGTTAATAAAGATTGTTATATATATATAAAAAGTTTCCAACAATTAACGGCCAGTGAACGAGTACCGTAAATAAATGACACGAATTTACGAAATAAATTAACATTATTATCTTGTACATTATTTTTACTTGTGTAATTGAGATAAACTTGAAGTGTTTCCTGTTTCATGAATATTAATACAAAAGCGTTTCTCACTTGAACCGTTTCAATTTAAATTCACAAATAGAGACGTTCCCTCGTGAAAACAAGACAAGAATAAAAAAAAATATGAATATATTTATAATTGTATTATGTAGTGTCCTTATGGTGTGTGTTTGTTGTGCCGACATAACGGATTATTTGGTAAGAAACAACTTTTAAACAAATCCAGACAAAATAAGCTTCGAAATTATTGCCTTTATTTTTACGAACACAAAATCGTTATAATTAAAACACTAACACTTTCTTCACTAAAAACATTTAGCGTAAATAAATGTTTTTAGTGAAGAAAGAAAACATTTATTTACGCTAAATGTTTTTAGTGAAGAAAGTGTTAGTGTTTTAATTATATTCATCTCTTCACGTAACTCAAACCAAATACACAAAATCGTTAAATAATTATTAAAAATAACTAATGATGGGATGAAAAAATCGATTTTCTCGTTTATAAAAACAATCAAAATTTTCGAATCGATAAACAACGATTCCAATCAGTTTTCTGAATCATGATGATTCGAATCACAATGTTTTGAATACGCATTCAAGCCGATTCAAATTATATTGATTTAAATGATATTTTTATTAAATGTCAGTTTAAATATATTTATTCCCTATTGTTAAATGCCCAATTAAAATATTATTTAGCATAAATTATGTGTAATTTGATCTCCAATTATATTCGAATCATTACAATTCGAATGAATAATGGGGTCATGAAAATTCGAATGAGCAATAGAATTTTGTCAATTCGATTGAGCAATCATGAAAATTCGAATGAGTATCGAAATCATGTCAATTCGATTGAGCATTCGAATCATGATAATTTGAATGAGCAATGGAATAATGACAATTCGAATGAGCATTCGAATTATTACAATTCCAGTGAATGCCATTATTATTCATGACAATTCGAATGAGCATCTGAATCTTGTCAATTCGATTGAGCAATCATGAAAATTCGAATGAGTATTGAAATCATGATAATTCGATTGAGCATTCGAAACACGACAATTCGAATGAATAATGGAATCATGATAATTCGAATGAGCATCTTTACACAATCATAAAAGTCACAGGATAAAAGCTAGAGGCAAATACGTTTTTTTTTCACAGAGTGTCCCAGAAATGGAGCCGCCTTACAATTGCTTCGTTGATTCATAGAGGCAATTCGTTCCGTGTTTTATTTATTCTTTCTCTGTTTCAGAATTTTAGCGTAGCTGAAAAGCGACGTGTAAAATCCTTTGTAGAATCTTGCTACAAAACCACCAATACCAACGAAACCATCTACAACCGAGCCGATTCGTGTCGCGACATGAGCGACCCGAAAATACGCGAGTTTCTCTATTGCTACTTCAGAAGAGTCGGTTTCGTCACACCGGATCTCAAGTTCAACGCTACGTTACTGATGCCAGTGGTTTCGAAAAGGAATTACAACATGGCGGTGAAGTGCATCAGAAATGCTATTTGCGTTACGACAAATATTTTACAACAAGTCGGTGATTATTCCGAGTGTTTTTTGATGAATTTCGTTCCGGATTATTGTAAAGTTAGAAGTAATAAAATTAAATAAACGTTTGTTATAATGAAATCACTTGGTTTTGTTTTACTATTTTTTTTTTATATATATATTTTCGAAAAAAAAATAGTAAAACATATTTTTTTTATATATTTTCGAAAAAAAAAAAATAGTAAAACAATTTTTTTATTTGTCAACTTTGGGGGTCTGACCTTTTACCTTACCAGCACGAGCTAAAGAATCATGGACTTTACCACCGGGAAGTCCCACAGTCAATTCAATGTCTGTGTTTTCAAACCGTCATCTCAAACTGGCACACCAGCAGCGTATAACTGAATATCTCCAGCCAGGAGATTCTCCAAACCGGCAATTTGTTCCTTAATTTGCCCGATGGTTTCCGTGAATTGGCACTCGAGCACGTGCGTCGATAAACCGCGGAAATGCAACTGCATATTTTTTGGAAGCTCGTAAACTTGAGACCTCACAATTATTCTATGGTACTTTCTATTATTTCAATATCAACGAGGACCTAAAAATACGTTGGGAATTTCATAGAACACTTGTCTAAGACTACAATCATAGTGAGATGGTTAGATTCAAAAATCGAAGATTTTTTTTTGTGCATGCTTACCAGACTATTGTCTCGATATAGTCTTTTGAATCCATGAACTTGAATCTAGATTCACAACTGCATCTCTTAGGATGCATTCATAGTGAGATATCAAATGCCTAGATTTAAACTTCGAATAATCCAGAGTGTTTTGTGTTTGCATCCTTATCAATTTGTTGTCTCGATATAGTTTTTGGAATCCATGAATCTAGTATCTATACCTGGTTGCTTTAGAAATGAACCTCACTGGTGAGCTTGTTCAGATTTGATTTTGTAGACATTTCGGAAGCGCAGTAACTTTGATGTTTTAATATTAATATTTAATATGCTTCCGAAATGTTTATTTTTTTTTATGAAAGCTATTACAATCCATAATTGATACGATGGTGGCCACGTTAACAAACTTTTTTCTGGATCATTAGTGTTCCCCGAGATCGATTCCGCGGAATCGCCGGTAAGTGCACCGCGGGGGGAAATTGTCGCAAATCTAAGGAGGCCATTACTTATCGGTGGGTAGTTTAATTGGCCGTTTAAGATAATTTATGTGCAAACGGCGGAATTAATGCCGCCGGTAATTCGCGATGTCGCCTATGCGTCTCCTCTAATGGGCCACGGCAAAAAGCAGAGACGGCCTGTCGGGTCCGCGCCGCCTCAGGCACCGAGTTTCCTTTTCATGGTCGGCATCTGCGCCGGGTTTTTCAGCTACCACAGAAAACGTAATTGAAACAAGCGGCCCCAGGCTGGCTGTGTTTGTGTATTTCACTCGTAGAGATTTGAAAGAGAGAGCTGCGGGTGTTTTTTTTTATTTATTCTGTTTCATGCGTGGAAGAGGGAGGTTTTAAAACAGCAGCTGGCGTTATCCTTGTTGTGCTGAAAATTCTGTAAATATTCGCGTCAATAATATATGCAGCTGGGACTGCCAGCGTTAATGACTGTTTCACTTTTAGTAAACATTTCTGCGAGTTGTAGCGTTACCTTTGAACACATTTAGCACTTTCTCTCACGTATTTTCCTTATAAGATGCATGCAAAAGTGGACTTTCGTTGTTCTTGTGGAATACCACTTACCTTATCACTTATCATGCAAAGTGGGCTTAAAATATTCCAAACAATAAATGAAACAATCAACGATATGGTTATTTGACCAAAAAAAAAAGGTATAAAAATAAATATATAAAAAATTATATTCACGGATCTTCTGTAAAAAAAAACGTATACTTTATAAAATAAACTCACAATTTAATTACTCGCTTAGACTATCAGATTCAAGATCCAAAACGAAGGTGTTTGTCAAAATTCAGAAAATTGTTTTTACACTTGGATTGTTGCTATAGGTCTAAATAATCATTTAAAACAAGAATGAATACTCTTTTCCATTTACAATTTATATTTAGTTTATTTGTTATTAAAACATAAATTGTTGGCGGAAAAACCTTAGGTTGTTAGCCGTTTCATGCACCGTGTATTAAATGTTAACATAACTTTGTAAGTGCTTTAAAAATAATTAATCATAATAAATTAAAGACGACGCAAACGCCACCTGTTGCCTATTTGAAAATAATTGTTCAAACTATGTATTAATATTACACAAATAAAGACGTTTATTTAGTTATAAATTATTTTTCCCACAGTAAATTATAAAAGAGCACAATTTCAATTTCCCAAGCCGTTTCCATTTTATAGCGAGAAGTAAAACAATACGCTTTATACAAACAATACAAAGTGGACTGACCATAAAGTACATAAAATCGGAGGTAAATCATAGGATCCCATCGAGTTTTACGAGAGAGCCGGAGTTCGTCCGTCCATTCAACATCGGAAAATATTATTATTACTGGCAGTACTACAAATGGAATAAGCACGGGGAATGTTATACTAACGACATAATAAAGTACCTCGTTTGGCTCTCGATGTTTTCCTAATGCCCCGATTTACATACGACATGCACACTGGAAGGGAAAACCGGGCGCGCATAACGAACAAAAAGGAAAGAAAGGAAGCCTCGCCACGGCATCTCCAACTTCTTGGTTTGCTCAATTTGCTGGATTAATAATGAAGATGTACTGGATGCTTATAAATTGGTTTTGTTTAACGGTGAATGTTAGTTACATATCGAGGGATTCAAAAATGTATATACTTTTTTTCTGCTAATTAAAATTTGAAAAATAAATTGTTTTTCTAAATAATTTCATGATTAATACATCAATATATTTTATTTTGATTTTTGTAAATTTCATAATAAATTAAAGACGACGCAAGCGCCACCTTTTGCCTAATTTCAAGTGGCATCGTCTACAAGGTAGACGACCGAGAATCATTGTTTCGTCCACTAAAGGAAGGCGAACTTGTTCTGTTTAAGCTAGATGAATGGTGGCTGAACGTTTCATTAATGTGAATTTTGTAAATTTGTTCACCTTAAATATTTTTTTTTTCTCGTGTTAGGAATGCGATTGTTGATTCAACAGGCGTGTTGAGGGTACGCGAATTGATTTACTGCGGAGATCGGATCTTGTTTGGCGACCGCAACCTTTGCGAAACAAATGAGTCACGTGTGTTGGTCACTGAATTCAATTATCTCGAAAAGTGAAAGATGATGATGGATCGCCCGTCGAGTGTGTTTGCCTTTTATAAAAAATGCAAAAAGATTATGCATGTCCTTTATAAAAAGCCGTTTTGAACGTTCCAAATATTTACATTCTATTTCCCAACATAATATATCAAAGTTCTGCAAATATTTACATCAATAATATATACGGCTGGGATTGCCTGATTTAATGACTGTTTCGCTTTTAGTAAATATTTCTATGAGTTGTAGAAATGTGTAATTCATTTTGTACTGTTATTATTTTCCTTAGGCCCAATTTTACAAACCTCAAGTATCGTTACTCTTGACACACTGTCTGATTGATAATCAAATGGAAAGAATCATAGACATCAAATTTTATTCGTTGCTTACGCTTTATTTGCGGATTGTAAAATTGGACCTTAGTGGATGCTTCCAAAAGAAAAAAAAAAAAAAGATCGAAGGAAAAGAACGAACGGTAAAAGAACGAAAGTTTGTTCTTCTTGAACAATACCAGTGTAATGTTTCATCATGCTAAGTGCGCCGAAAATATTTCCACAAATAGTGTAGCAATAACTAATAGGATTGTGAGTTTGGGCAAAAGAGTATAGAAAATATACAAGAAAACATGATAGTTATCTCTATAATATACAAGAAAAAATTATAGAGTTATCTCTATCATTTTTTCTTGTATATAACAATTAATCACATTCTATTTCGAAATATAATATATAAAGCTATTTAAAAATCAAGCCAGAATGTATTTTAAAACTTGTCTATTAATTTTTACGGATAAAAATTGACATTTCAAGCTGGTGTTGTTGGGATGTTAAGAAAGATTATCCAAAATTCCACCAAAAGCAACAATTTGTTATTATAAGGACACTTTATTTCACAACTGTCAACTTGAGAAGGAGAACATAACCTCAAATTAAATCCTAGCTGGTGTTATTTGTTTATGAAAACAAGGACAACGAAATTCACATTTAATGAAATGTGAATGAATATTACTTTTGGAATTTGAATTACGACTATTTTTCCCAACTGCCATGGTTCATAGCATCATTGATTGCAATTATTACTGATGAGTCAAGTTTTTGTATGCCACGTTTGGGCCTTAGTATTCCTTTAATTTTACCGATTAGGGATATATTGTAAGAAAGATTATCCAAAATTCCACCAAAAGCAACAATTTGTTGTTATAAGGACACTTTATTTCACAATTGTCGACTTGAGAAGGAGAACATAACCTCAAATTAAATCCTAGCTGGTGTTATTTGAATATTAAATAAGATGATCCAAAATAAGTCATCAAAAACAGCATTTTTTTTATTGGATGTTAAGAAACGTACATCAAGAAAATGATTCATTTTACATCTGTTAACTTAAGGACAAGAACATAACCTCAAAATTAAATCCAAATTGGTGTTGTTTAGATGTTAAGAAAACTACACCAAGTAGTTGACCCAAAAATGACTTTAAAAGCAGCAATTTGTTTATATAAGGAGACTTTATTTCACATCTGTCAACTTGAGGAGAAGAACATAACCTCAAAATTAAATCAAAATTGATTTTGTTTGGATGTTAAGAAAACTGCATTAGGAAGATGATACGAAAATGTCATTAAAAGCAACAATTTGTTTATATAAGGAGACTTTATTTCACATCCGTCAACTTGAGAAGAACATAACCTCAAATTAAATCCTAGCTGGTGTTATTTGAATATTAAATAAGATAATCCAAAATATGTCATCAAAAACAGCAATTTTTTCATTGGATGTTAAGAAACGTACATCAAGAAGATGATTTATTTCACATCTGTGAACTTAAGGACAAGAACATAACCTCAAAATTAAATCCAAATTGGTGTTGTTTAGATGTTAACAAAACTACACCAAGAAGATGATCCAAAAATGTTTTTAAAAGCAGTAATTTGTTTATATAGGGAGACTTTATTTCATATCTGTCAACTTGAGGAGAAGAACATAACCTTAAAATTAAATCAAAATTGGTGTTGTTTGGATGTTAAGAAAACTACACAGGAAGATGATCCAAAAATGTCATTAAAAGCAACAATTTGTTGATGAAATTGCCATCACCAATCATCCACCATATGTTGGTGGTTAAACTAATCAATCAACGTAACATATCAATATATGACATAATATAACCTTACTTTTATTTAAGGTTATGTTCGCCGGAGATTTTTATTACTTAGAATCAAATTTCAAAGCCTATTATAATTACATTTTTAATCACCCTTTAGACTTAATGTAATAAGTGTAATCCTCACGAATTCACGCGATGCGTTTTCAATTAATTAATCGCAACCCGTTAAATCCTCAATTAAGTACCCAACAAATAAAAGCAAACTGCTTTATAGCGCATAATGGTTAATTTGTACGTACCTGATGAACATAAATTGGATCAGTATCAAAGTTCCCGCACGGAAAGCATCCGTCTCTTTCAAACGCTAGTTCCTCGGCTGTCGGAGGATTATAAATAATACCCCTCTCATTACGTTAAATAATTTCGTTGCACGTCGCCAATTAGCGGTGATCAGTTATCGCGAATGGAACCCCCGCCCTGTTCAATTTAATGAATTAATTCCACAGCCACCGGCGGCTGACTGTAACGAAAACCGCCCGTCCCCCGCTCTTCGTTTTAATCCGGGCTAATTGTCTTTTAATCCTGATGGCAGACAACGCTATTAATTATCGGAGGGCCGTTCCTGGGTGGGCGGGCATCAATCATAATGTCGATGAAGTTCTACGTACACACACACACACCGCACGCCCAATTTGAATCAAATGTTAATTTCATGAATTAATTTCAGTGAAAAGCAAATTTAGCTACGGTAAGTCAATATTTGCAATTAATCCAATTTGAATGCTTGGCGTAGAAAAATATACCATAATTAGTGTGCAAAATATTAAAACAGATGTAACTGCTATGATTTATAAAGAATTTTCAATCAGGCAAATCAAATTGTTATAAATAGATATATCGGCGGGGTATTTGCCCGTGAAGTAGATCTTGACTTACGTTACGTAGGTACTTTAAACGAATGTACATTAAATTTGTTTAAAGTACTTACGTTACGTAAGTCAAAAATGTCTTTAGCTAAATGTGGAAATAATTTATTAATTATTTTCAAATTATTTTTTATTTTTTTTAAGATACAATTTTCTAGTTCATTTAATTCGAAAGTAAGATTTCACCAGTCCTGGCCTTTAGGTTTTACAAAAAGTGCTCGATTAATGGACCGGTCACGTTTGACTTTTTCAACCGACCGCTTGGAATTCCGAAGCGAACACCTCAATTATACCAAAGACGCTTCTCGCTAATGTTCGCCTCTTTTAAAGGACTCGAATTATATCTTCATTCTTCGAACGGACTTCTAATTTCTTCCGTGCACAAATCGAATACTTCATTTCTGAACAATATTTTACACTTGATGCGGTTATCAAATTGGTAATTTAAATAAATAGAAAACAGTATTCATTCACACTTGGTCACAGTTATTTAAATATATTAAATAAAAATGATTTGAAAATAATTAACAAATTATAATTTAAGTTTTCCTTAATTATTCCTTTGAATCTTAATAGCACAATCGAGGCTATTCCGAAATGTAAAGTTTAACGGAACGTATACGTTAGATTTTACATTCTATGAATAATTGATCGTTGAAGTTATTAATTTGTTAATTGTTGAGGATTCTACTTTCTTATACATTGTAATTAATTAATAAAAGGAACACTTTCTTCCCTTTTTTATTTTTTATATATATATATAATCGATGTCCCCTTTTACCAACTGGTATCGGGGTTTTTTTATTTTTATTTTTTCTTACTTTAATTGTTTTATTGTTGACTATAGTTGAAGTTAATGTGTAATACAAGCAAAGGGATTAATTTTCTACCTTAATATTAATTAATTTGAAGTATAGAGGAAGATAAGAAATAATGGTGAAAAAAGCTTAATGGCATTGGCCACTAGCTTTTTTCACCAATATTTCTTATTAATTATTTTATCAATAAGAAGAAGAAATGATATATTTTTTTTAAATAATATATAAATACTATTGATCCCTTTATTGAATTAAAATGTCTTCCAATTCACTAAAATTGCAAAAAAGAAGCGCCTTTTGACTGAGCCCCAGTATCTCTCATTTTAATCAAATGACTGGCTTACTTACGAAAAAAACTCAATTTCCCCCATTTTAGGAAGGGAAACCTTACCTAATCTTTTTGATACAGTAAGAGGGGACAAGCGGGCGGCGGGGGCGAAGAGAATTGATCGTTATTTCCGCGGCGCACTTCACGGCCAGATGGGGAAGCACAAAAAGATAATTGGGGCGCGTTTAACCGGATTAAATCCGCCACATATGCGGAAAGAGCCCGGGCCGAAGTTATATCCGGTTTTCCGGGACGCGGGGAGAGGCATTTTGCGGCGGAGATTCGTCCAGAGGGGACCGGGGGCGGCGCGGAAAGAGCGCGGTCCGCAACGCTAATCTCATTCCCGGGGATGATTGGGTTTTGCACGCTTCATGCAGCCCGGAAGCCGGATTATTTCACCGTGTTTATTGATTCTCATTATTTCTCGAATTAATGCAGGAATATTATTCAGTTGCCGGTGATTCGTTTTAAGGTATTCACTTATAAAAAAGCATAACGTGCAAATTCGTTTAAACAATGCTCACAATACTCATAGAATAGAATATAATAGAATAGAATAGAATAGAATATAAGATACTCTTCAGATACTATGCCACTGTGAGGCGTTTGCAAAAATGAGGCTTCCTATGTTAGGCTACACCAAGAAAATAAAACATAAAAACTCATTGTCAGGAATAATAACATGAATCAAGGAGGTGAAATTAGAGTTAGTCATCTGAGATGGTCTGAGAGAGGAAAAATCTATTGTGAATCCCACAATCCCTTCAAGAGGTCTATTGTGGATCCCCAAATCCCTTCAATAGATCTATCGTGAATCCCACAATCGCTTCAATAAATCTATTGTGGATCCCACAATCCCTTCAAGAGGTCTATTGTGGATCCCCAAATCCCTTCAATAGATCTATAATGGATCCCACAATCCCTTCAATAAATTTATTCTGGATCCCACAATCCCTTCAAGAGGTCTATTGTGGATCCCCAAATCCCTTCAATAGATCTATAATGGATCCCACAATCCCTTCAATAAATTTATTCTGGATCCCACAATCCCTTCAAGAAGTCTATTGTAGATCCCCAAATCCCTTCAATAGATCTATCGTGAATCCCATAATCGCTTCAATAAATCTATTGTGGATCCCACAATCCCTTCAAGAGGTCTATTGTGGATCCCCAAATCCCTTCAATAGATCTATCGTGAATCCCACAATCGCTTCAATAAATCTATTGTGGATCCCACAATCCCATCAAGAGGTCTATTGTGGATCCCCAAATCCCTTCAATAGATCTATCGTGAATCCCACAATCGCTTCAATAAATCTATTGTGGATCCCACAATCCCTTCAAGAGGTCTTTTGTGGATCCCCAAATCCCCTCAATAGATCTATAATGGATCCCACAATCCCTTCAATAGATCTATTGATTATTTCCACATTTAGCTCTGTGACTTAAGCGTTCCTTCCAAAAAGTAGAGGTTCTGAGGTACTAGGAATAACAATCACTTTAATATATATGTTACAGTTATTACAGTGAAGCTGCTCCATATTCGTAAAAAATCCAAACAAGAATATCACTTCTTAAAAATCTTATTTTTTATGAGAAAATCAATTTCAATACACTTTTTGTAAATAAAACAACAGTTTTTTAAATCATCAGTGTTTCTACAATCACTTCAATATACTATTTATAAATAAAACAGTTTCAGAAAAAATTATTGTAGATACACTGATTATGCCACTTTGTTGACGAAACAATTGTAGCATTACATATTTTTTTTGTGAAACTTAAACTGTTTTATTTATAAATAGTATATTAAAGTGATTGTAGAACACTGTTGACTTAGAAAACTGTTGTTTTATTTACAAAAAGTGATTGTAGAGACACTGATGACTTAAAAAACTGTTGTTTTATTAAAAAAAAAGTGTATTGAAATTGATTTTCCCATCAAAAGCCAATGATTTTTTAAGAAGTGATATTCTTGTATGGATTTTTTAGGAAGAAGAAGTAGCTTCACTGCAATAACTGTAGCTTATAAAAGAATTGACGAAATGCCATGAAACTTTATACATACACTCGTGACATAAGAGTCTCTCGAAACTAGTCATGTTCATTTTCCAGGGTTGACAACAAATCAAAAATCCTGGGACTATTCAATCCATTAGATGTTACAAAAAAAAATGGAAATCAAATTAAAGGCACAACCATTTTTTTTAATTGAATTTTAGCTTTAAGCTGATTATTTTTTCTCATTTCTATTGATTCACTTTAAAAATGGAAAATTTTCGAGTACCAATATAATATTTGAAAGGACATGAATTGTTGGATAAAATTAGACAAGCTGTCTAATAAATAAATTGCAATGAAAAAAACTGAAGAATTGTAATTGAAACGATTGGCTGTATACAGTTAGGCCGCGTTTATAGTACGGTAACACGATGCTAGCTGCGTCATACCTAGAAAGAGGCTAATTATTGATGCGCGTGCACACTTGTGTGTTTAAATATAATTGTATGCTCGCCTTTTTGCTTCCTTAAAAATATTTGAAGCAGAGAAAATCTTTGATCGTATTTCAAAAGTACTTAATCATTGGAATGTTATTCTCATCATGAAAAGTGCCTCATACATAAATTGCTTTTCTTGGTATCATTATCGCGCAACATTGATTATAATCCATTTCCAATTTATTCGCAAACTGAAACAACTCGCAGCTTCGATAAAATTCCCCTTAAATCAACAATCCAATTTCCATCGAAGGGAAATTTCGCAGAATTTCTCTGAATCGAGATTGACGAGAACGAAGGAGCGTAATATAATAAAAACCCCGATTGGATCTTGAAATATCATCCGTTGGCAATTTAATATTTAATCTGGTACAAAATTGATTAGGTCGGGTCAATTTGAAAGAGTGTGCGCGAATAATCCCCGGAGGCGGACAGACGGAAAGAAGAGAGACCCGCGCGCCATCGCTTTACCGCACGTTACGTAACTTTCTATTGATTTATCTTCCTAGAACCAGTCCAATTAATTCTTACAATAAATAACGATCGCGCTCGAAATATTAAAGAGCGCAATAAATAATGGATTACCATTTAGGTAAACTTCCTTTCGTACTACAAATTCGATTCATAAATTATTTTTTTTAATACAGAGGATTTTTTTTTAAACAGCTTGTTAATTATGGTAATTGACGTGATTTCAAGGCCGCGCATTAAAAGTCAATACACCGGTGAGCCGAAGAGTGGCTCACGATGGCAGGCCTCACAAAGAAATGTCACGGACGGACGGGCAGACTGGCATGAGGACAAGACGCGTGTTCCAATTAAAAATGATTTGCGCGTCCAGCGAGGGCAACTGTCGCGAGGAGCGGTGATTTGTTGGGCCTATACCATGCCCGTTGTAAATTGATCACAGCGAGCGAGTGAAAAACGGCCTTTATTTGCGGTCTCGATGTAACGACCCGTGAAAGGTCGAGAGCGCTTCGCCGGATGGATACTCACGATTATGTTGTGAAACGAAAGGCTCCGCTAAAGCAGCAAGCGCATTACTTTGATTGCCTCCAAAAGGTTACAGACGTTTGAAAAGAGAGGTATTTATCATTTCACGTCTTCTTGGTAACGTGCTACTTTTTTATCTTCTTCTTCTTCTCCTCGGGATTGTTTTTGCCCGCTCCCGATGCTTCGACCAATCCAGTTTCAAGCACGATTAATTTGTAATCTTTCATATCTCGAGTTATGCTTTATTTTGCTCTTCCAAGAAACACGTTTCTTGTATATTAAAATACTTAATAGCCATCTAAATTAAAATAAATTTAAGCACTTACAATAGCTGGGTAAAGATGTTTCATTTCTTACTAGTTATCTCACAGTTGGATAAAGTTTTGGTAAAGCGAACCCCAATAGTTTTACTCTCTCGTTTACACCATTGATATATGACCTTTCAATTTTTATTACCTTTTTCACAAGCTTCTACGATTTTGCTCTATCGTTAAAACCATTTAATACACTTCCAGACTTATAATTTTGCGTTACCACAGGAGGATTCCGGCCCAGTGAATACATTTGCCTAGCCTCGCTTGACTAATTCGTGGGCTTTATCTTAGCCTAAATATTGGTCTCGACTTGCTATTTCTCCGGCACAATTGTGCAACGGAATCGCCTCTACTTGAAATACTGATGTTTTTTTTTTTTTTGCTAGACTGATTGAAATCATAAGTAATTAAAGTATGCTGACCCTTCCCCTTTCTCGGTTTTTGAGTCGTATACAGATACCAGATTGATTCTAGTGAGCGGGCCAATTGACCATTCATACTTTAGCGGAATCGGCACTTGACATTCCTTGTTGAACTAGTACTTCCTTGTGTGAGAAATCAGTGAAACGGTACCTGCAACTGACTAGAAGGAATCTCAGGCATTTAACATTACTGCTCACTGTGGACTAAACGGGCTCCTCTATAAGATGGGGATAGTTGACTCTCCATCTTGCAGAGGGTGCAGCATGGAAGACAAAACTGCATGACATTTTTTTTTTGTGAATGTCCAGTACTTAATAAAAGTGTCCATACTGGGTTACAGATATCCTGCAATGGTTTCCATAAGAAACCTCGGCTGTACTAGACTACCTAAGCTAGATAGGCTGGCTGAACTGAGGATGGGTGATCTACGGGAGGTAACTCTTTAATACCAAAACCAGTAGTACTTCCTTATCGTGGCGTCACTAGACATTTCTGTTAATGAGTTAAACTTCAGCTCCTCTTCTAGCCTTAGGTAAGCTTTTCTATGTGAGCACTATCCTAGACTGCTATTAAAATTTCAAATACACGAGCGCCATTTTTAAGGTATGATGTATCTAACATCGTGCAGCTCTACTATACACGTGGCCTTATTCTCAAGGGGTGCTGGAGAAATCGAACATAAGATCGAAAAAGTTAATTAAATCCTTATTTGTATGTTGATTGAATTACGTAGTTTTGTTTTAGTAAAATTAATAAAAAGGATATTGAAATAGCGAATTAGCATACCAATTTGCAAACATGTTTTGCGAAGCAATTAATTGGCATTATTCATTTCTTACGTATAAAACCGAACTTTATTTACGATCTAGAATAAAACGACAAGCGAAACCCGCGTATAAAAAGATTCTTTACTTCAGCAAAGACCACCAGTGTCGAGTCTACTTAGACGATATGTAAAGTTCCTCAATTATGACAACAAAGTAAGGAACTGGAAATTTAGCCCGTTTATTATAAATGGAGTGAATCTAGTGCGGCAGTTAAAGCCACTTGAAACCACTTCACGTGCACGCATGATTTATACCCGGTGATTACCGGCGGTTATAAAATCGATGATCGTGAGGTAATATTTGAAGCAAATTATCACATCGACGTGTACTTGTTACTTGGGAACGTTTCGCGTGCACACACAAGGCGCAATTAAAAAAAAGAAACGAAACGAAACACCGACGGCTGAGAATTTACCAATTATATCTTACTACATCGAAATGTTCTCATAGATTGGATTATATAAAAAAAAAAAACGTACATCAATGAATGTTGTTTTTGTATCCAAAGACGATATATGTAGTAAGAAGTGTACGGTTGATTAATCTCTCGTCAGTACAGCTCTGCCTTATATTATTAAATAATTATATAATATATTATATAATTTTAAAAATGTTAGATTATTTATTTATTTATTATTAAATTGGTTAAACGTAATTAATTAAATTGATTAAACGTACAGTCCCGGCTGCGATCTTAGGTGCAAATGATCGAGCTCGGCGACGGACGCGAACGATGCGCGCGTTTAATTCATAAAATTTTAATTATTTAAATGTATTGCATTTAATTAATAAATCATCTCCATATTCATAATTAAGTAATTATCTATACAGATCCTAACAACACAAAAATTTAAAATGACTCATTCCAAACCTATCACCTATCCAAATCAACTCCACGCTTCCTCCCCGTGTTTAGCATATGCTTAATTACCCCCTTGGCTCAGTCTTGCGAAGCCCCACGAAACGTACGTGAAACGTACATTTTTTTTTGTTTTCATTCCACCGTCAATTAAATCGGACATCTGTCATGGGGAAGTCATAGATGGCGCGCGATAGCAGGCCGCCCTAGACCCTTCTCCTTTCAGGTTCGCGTGTCGACAACACGGACGCCAGACGGCGCGGCGGTTGCGTTACACGTTACACATTTTTTTTATTATGAATTTTATTGCTGTTTAACATTCAAACCGGCCAACCCCTTCACGCATGAATCATTCCACCTTGCCAGGGGGGTAATAATGATAATATATATATATATATAAAAAAAATAGTGGAGAAACGCGAGGGTGATTTTTATAAGCGTGTTTTTTTTTTTCTTTCTTTCGGGCTTATCAGGTTTCAAGAATTAAATCGTGGGCGTTTACGGGCGTGTTTAGCGTATTTCATTCATGCAACTGGGAATAAATGTATTTACTTAATGTACTTCACAATCTGCAATCTGGCGGAATAATGTTATGCAGTATTTCCAGTTGCAATAAAAATATAAAATAAGTATTGCTGTAAAAAAAGATTCTAAAAGGATGATTAAGTGAAGTTGACAAATCTGGCGGAAATTAAAGCACGCTCTAACATATTCGGTGCTTTAAATTTAACGTCTTTATAAGTGCAGAAAGTGCAAAAACAAACAAACCTATAAAGTTGAGGTTAATATTTATTGTAGAATAACATTCAATTTCAGTATTAAATGATTTTCATTACTGACATGTGCATAACAGATTACCGAAATAAATGCATCCTTTTTGGATAATGGTAGTTTAATTAGCTAATTGATACAATCTGTTTGGTACATGATCATCTCTGTATTCCCATGAGGTGCCAAATTTTACATGCACAACCAATTAATTTACGCCTAATTAAATCCATCGGGTCGGCAAAGTTATTGCCTGTCGGCCGCCCATCCATTTCCCCGGCAATAATCAATGGGCCAGAGTTAATTGCATTAAGGCAAATCGTGAACGTAACGCAATCCAAACCAATCGATATATTGATTTCCCCGCGGTGTATTTTTACCGAATGGACGGATTCCTTATTGGGGGCCCCGTTAGGTTCCGAGCGAGACAGAGAGAGAGCGAAAAGACAGGATCGTTAATTAAACGACGCTTAATTGCGTCGTAAATCGGCGTCGTTAATCAATGGATTCACTGGTTAATAGTGGGTTAAAAGAAAATTAATATCAAAATGTTTCTTTAATAAAGAGTAGGATTTCAGGAATATCTCCAGAAAATTTCATCAGAATTTTTTTAATCGCAAATCACAGAAAATTAGCTCGAAATTCGTCTTTTCCAGATGAAATTGAAAATAACTAAAAAACTAGGGATGGGGTATTTTTCGTTTTTTACATATTCTGAAAGAGCAGGATTTCAGGAATATCTCCAGAAAATTTCATCAGGATCACCTAAAAGAAATTCAAGTTACGATTTTTTTTAATCGCAAATCACAGAAAATTCGCTCGAAATTCGTCTTTTTCAGATGAAATTGAAAATAACTCAAAAACTAGGGATGGGGTATTTTTTGTTTTTTACATATTCTGAAAGAGCAGGATTTCAGGAATATCTCCAAAAAATTTCATCCGGATCACCTGAAAGAAATTCAAGTTACGATTTTTTTAAATCGCAAATCACAGAAAATTCGATCGAAAATCGTCTTTTTCAGATGAAATTGAAAATAACTCAAAAACTAGGGATGGGGTATTTTTCGTTTTTTACATATTCTGAAAGAGCAGGATTTCAGAAATATCTCCAGAAAATTTCATCCGGATCACCTGAAAGAAATTCAAGTTACGATTTTTTTAAATCGCAAATCTCAGAAAATTCGTACGAAATTCGTCTTTCTCAGATGAAATTGAAAATAACTCAAAAACTAGGGATGGGGTATTTTTCGTTTTTTACATATTCTGAAAGAGCAGGATTTCAGGAATATCTCCATAAAATTTCATCCCGATCACCTGAAAGAAATTCAAATTACGATTTTTTTTTAAATCACAAATCATAGAAAATTCGCTTGAAATTCGTCTTTTCCAGATGAAATTGAAAATAACTCAAAAACTAGGGATGGGGTATTTTTCGTTTTTTACATATTCTGAAAGAGCAGGATTTCAGGAATATCTCCATAAAATTTCATCCCGATCACCTGAAAGAAATTCAAATTACGATTTTTTTTTAAATCACAAATCATAGAAAATTCGCTTGAAATTCGTCTTTTCCAGATGAAATTGAAAATAACTCAAAAACTAGGGATGGGGTATTTTTCGTTTTTTACATATTCTGAAAGAGCAGGATTTCAGGAATATCTACAGAAAGTTTCATCAGGATCACCTGAAAAAAATTCATGTTACGATTTTTTAAAATCGCAAATCACAGAAAATTCGTACGAAATTCGTCTTTTTTAGATGAAATTGAAAATAACTCAAAAACTAGGGATGGGGTATTTTTCGTTTTTTACATATCCTGAAAGAGCAGGATTTCAGGAATATCTCCAGAAAGTTTCATCAGGATCACCTGAAAGAAATTCAAATTACGATTTTTTTTTAAATCGCAAATCACAGAAAATTCGCTCGAAATTCGTCTTTTCCAGATGAAATTGAAAATAATTCAAAAACTAGGGATGGGGTATTTTTGGTTTTTTACATATTCTGAAAGAGCAGGATTTCAGGAATATCTCCAGAAAATTTCATCAGGATCACCTGAAAGAAATTCAAGTTATGATTTTTTTAAATCGCAAATCACAGAAAATTCGCTCGAAATTCGTCTTTTCCAGATGAAATTGAAAATAATTCAAAAACTAGGGATGGGGTATTTTTCGTTTTTTACATATTCTGAAAGAGCAGGATTTCAAGAATATCTCCAGAAAGTTTCATCAGGATCACCTGAAAGAAATTCAAGTTACGATTTTTTTAAATCGAATTTTCTACTAGAAATTAATTCTACCTGAAGATTATGAGGTTTTTTCTGGCCAGCACATGGAGATGTAAATGTTTCACCACGGGTTGTGTGAAAATTTAATTAATCACGCAAATATTAATTTTATAATTTAATTTATCCACAAATTCAGTAAATAGAAATTCTTCAAATTCCATTTCGTAAAAAAATTCAAAACATGCCGTATTTCGTGCACTTTTAGATATGGAAATGCTCTAGGTTCCATTCCACCTCGAATGTGAAACTAACTAGAGCTATAATCTGGGCGAGACACATTAAACAAATTGAAACGTACAATCGACAATAGGAAATACATTTCAGCGAGATAACCCAGAGTCGATATCGCTCCTTGAACAAACACAACCTTGACTTACAGCCTTTCATGCCGTTATCATCTCGACTGGGATCTATTTTCGTTACGAGAGTCCCCCTGTTTCGCTCACTTCCTTTGACCTTCGGATTTATTAACGGAATTTTACGCGAAATTCAACAAAACAATTACGCAACGAAACACTTTAAAATACAATTTGTATAATTATCTAAAGTAAAACGAAGTTTGGAATGAACGTATCAGTTCAACTTATTTAATATAATTTCAATTTAGTTCTTATTTTCAATTTTTTTTAAATTAATATGATATGTAAATCTTTGAGAATTCATTAATTTCGGTTTCATTAATTTCAACCCATACCAGCAGAGGCGCACATGTCGTGATTTTTTTCAGATTTTTTTCGAAAACAAAGATTTCTCATTAATTAGGCATGGAATATTAATCAGCATGAAATTCTGTAAATTCCTAATTTAAAAATAGCCTCCATCTTTTATAAATAATTCCTATGGTGAGATTCGAATTTCAAACACCCTGTATATACGCATCTTTTTTTAGGCAAATCAATATAATATTAATATTTTCGACCGGCACACATTTTGAAGATAAACTTTGGCAGAAAGATCTCGGGTCGATAGCCTATCTCAAAATTATTTTTAAATTAGAGATAATTATATATACTATCATAAAAAAGAAAGAGAATATACTTGAGATTATATAATATGTAAAAAAAATAACATTTCAACTTATGATTTGAAAATTTGTATAAACATAAATTTACTTTAATGGAATTGTGAGGATAAACAATCGTGTCCGTAGTAAGGTCGAAAATTTCAAGGTGCACGCACTACCAACCAAGGCTTCAACCTTTCGATTCGTATTTCCCTCATAGACAGCGTATTCTCTTCTCCTCGCCGTGGTTTTCGAAGAAAACTGGTTTCGTATGCAAATCGAGTTCTCCGGAAGTTTTCAGTCAGAGCTGAGTGAACGTTAAAAGTATACCGATTAATTAATTGCCACGACCAGTTTTCGGTTTCGGTTTGTTTTTATTTCCACGCCGGTCCTTTTGATTTATGCGACTATTGCCGCCAACAAATTAATTAAACATTCATGGGAGCCTAATTAAGAGTTCTCTTTCTTGTTGGCGAGTTACGAGGTGCTATGATGCGGGCAATCAGAGCTGAGAGCTGTGGGCAGTCGGGCAGATTACGCGCGGTTTATGTAAATAGTGCTAATTTAATTTGTTTTGATTGATATGTACAAGTTTTTTTATATATTTGATTAGTACGACCTTAAAAATAAATGGATTGTAATTTATTTCTCGAGGAAAAAAAAATACTTCTAGAATTCTTTATTTTGACCAATCAAAGTATTTATACCATATACATAGAAAAGAGTATTCATTTATTTTTCATTGTATTCAGTAGTGTTTACATTTCATCATGGAGAGATATACACAAGAACAACGTTTACAAATTATTCAGTTTTATTATCAAAATAATCGTTCTCCAATTGCAACTTTTCGTGCGCTTTTGCCATTTTGTGGTCGTAATAATCGTCCAAGTGTGCTCGCTATTCGTCGAATTGTTGAAAATTGTGAGCGTACACTTTCTTTGCATAATGTTAAAGTGCCAATAAGACAAAGAACCGCTCGAAGTAATGCAAATATTGCTGCCGTTCAGGCAAGTGTTGCTAAAGACCACAATTTGTCGATTCTCAACAAATGGGACTGTCTCAAACCACAATCTGGCGGATTTTGAAAAATAATTTGGGTTTGCTATAAAATTGTTCTCACTCAAGAACTGAAGCCATTGGACCACCGTAAACGTCGTGAATTTGCTGATTTTGCCTTGGAACAACTTGAAAACGATAACGATTTTTTTAAGAAAATCAACGTCTCCGATGAGGCTCACTTTCATCTGAGTGGTGCGGTATATAAAAAAAACTGTCGATTCTGGTGCGAAGAAAATCCACAAACTATTCAAGAAAAACCATTACATTCACCTAAATTGACAGATTGGTGTGGTGTTTCGGTCCGTACTTCTTTCGAAATGAAGATGGTAACACCGTTACTGTCAATGGAGAGCAGTATAGATCGATGATAAACAACTTTTTATGGCCGAAATTGGAAGAAGTTGATCTTGACAACATTTGGTTCCAACAAGACGGGGCTACATGCCAGACAGCAAATGCAACAATTGAATTATTGCGAGAAAAGTTTGGAGATTCGATTATTTCAAGAAATTGTGATATTGAATGGCCTCCAAGAAGTTGTGATTTAACACCATTAGACTATTTCTTGTGGCGTTATTTGAAGTCTTTCGAAATAAATCAGACTCTCTTCAAGCTTTACAAGTCAATATTGAACGTGCTATTCATGACATACGACTTAATTTAGTGGGCTCGAAAATTGGGTTCATCAAATTCGTTCCTGCAGAAGAAGTCGTGGAGGCCATTTGATTGACATTTTATTTAGAACTTAATTGTATCGATTGTACTTCACATTAAATAAAAAACATTTGAATTTCCTTAACAATAAGTGTGTGTTTTTTTAAAAAGAAATCATATCACTCTTATTGGAAAACCTTTTATTATATATATGAAGCTGAATCTTTTTAAGCACATGATCTTCTCATTCTGTGCTGCTGTGAGGTCCTTGCAAAGATTAGACTTTTTTCTTTTGAGTAACTAAAATAAAACTTCATCATTGGCCTAAATGTCTGTAATAATGTATGTCAGCGTAGATATAAAAAGTTAATTCCTCTTAAACCCTTGCCCACATTTTTTCTTCTTTCATAATGCAAGTAAAAATATCACACATTCAGCCTTGAAAGAGTGGATATTTAATGAAACCCGTCTTGATTTATAGCGAACAGACGTGTCGTTAAAGCGATAATTACAGGACAATGAGGTTAATAGCGAAACGCTGCCAAACGTAATTGCGAGCCCCGCGAGGGCCGGAGTCTCCTCGCTCTCGGCTCGGCTCATCCGTTGGTCCGTTCGCGGGGCACTTTTCATTTTGTTAAATCGATGCCAGCAATTTAAACCGGCCACGTCGAGGCCTTGATGTACATTTGAATAATTACAAGCCATTAAACGGCAGGTGGTTGCGTGCACCAGTTTTCTCGATGCGCCCGCTCCTCCGCGCCGCTCAATGCCTTTTTCAATTTCATTTAATGCGTCCGCGTATGCTTTATCACCTGATACACATCGGGGCCGTTCGATTTTGATTAGCTCGAATGGCTCGCTTAATTATTTTGAAATTCAATTGGTCGGTTTGATGATTCGATTTTGAATTTTCGCTTCGACAGATATAATCGCATATTAAACATCGGGATAGACCAATTGGTTTTTATAAATTGATCCTCATTTACATATGTGTAGAAAGCCACCTATCTGTACACACGTTTTATGATGGTTTAATCCTCATCGACACAGCTTTGCCATTACATAATTTTAACCTTAACATTTTTTTAATTAATCAAGATACTAATTAGAATGGAAGTGAGAGTCTAAACAAAATAATTATTTGGGTAAAAGTAATTTTAGTGATCAAATTACTTCTACTCAAATGTAGAACATCTAGATTAAGAAGTCTAATCTTTGTAAGGACCTCACAAGCACATGACTTTTTCATTCTGTGCTACTATTAAATACTTGCAAAGATTAGACTTCTTAATCTAGATGTTCTACATTTGAGTAGAAGTAATTTGATCACTAAAATTACTTTTACCCAAATGATTATTTTGTTTAAACTCAATAATATAGGTGTTATTGATTTAATAAAATGTCAAACCACCATTCATGTGGTGTGACGGATAGTTAGTGATGGACTTTGCGGTTTTCCGAACCTTCAGGTGCAATGCCTTAATAAAGGCCTTCGTTTAGTGGACGAAACTATGAACAAAGAATTTAGTAATGTTCCTAAAAAAAAACATGTGTGTGAAGCTGGCAATGAATCCAGCAATGAACCCGGCGCCTCCACACTGAGACTTTTTTTTTTTCTAAAATATTTATTTAAAGGAAAACTGAAAACAACACTTGTTTAATCGTTAATTCATAATTATAACTAATAGCAAGGTCAAGTGAATGCAATAGAATCAAATTTATTCCTATAAATTCTAAAATATTCATAATACATATACTTTAAAAATAGGAAAATAGCGATTTTTTTTATAAACAATATTTTCCATTTTTTTGCAATTTTCTTTCAGAAATAGTTTAAACAATGTTTCTAGAAGTAATATAAACAATCAGAAATGCGTGCCCGTTAATAGTTTGTCTATAAACAAATTCATTGCTGAGTCGTATTTCCAACACCTGACGGCGATTTTCAAAGTGTCAAATTTCCCAATTATTATTTTAAGAATGTAGTGTTTTAAAAGGTTGTTATCCAATTTTGAATATACGTAAAACAATCCATAAATTTCGCCCCTCGATTAATCTCCCTCTTTGTAAATCCATCGGAATTTTATCTGTGTTGATACATTACGAAATAAACCCTCGTCTATTTCAACGCTCGAGGGGGAGATGTGGGAGTCGCCCTAGGGCAATGAAATTCAATCCCCATTTCCGTGACCGAAATAGTCGAAGGGCGGGTTAGAGAGGGGGGTGTCAGGGCGGCGGATATTACGTACAGGTGCCGAGTTTGCTAAATCGATTGCCACTGTATTCCTCGGGCAAATAGCTTACAAGTGGACTTTTCAGTCCTCCGGCTCCGGCGGAATTTATAAATGAGGGCGCGAGAGGCGGAGGAAGGACGGGTTACTCCGGGGGTAATTAAATGTAAATATTGGCTCGGGAATGATGCGGGGCTGAATTTAATTCTATTTAAAAGATCAATATGAGTGAAGTAAATTACGAAACGATGTCATTTAGATTTTTTTTTTAAGAAGTGATATTCATTTAATTTCCTAGAAAAAGGACTAAACAACTCGAAGGGAACTGCCGCTAAATACAAATTAATGATAAAACATAATGGAAAAGATCAATATAAGTAAATTACAAAAAGATTTTATTTAGATTGTTTTTAAAGAAACGATTTTTATTTCCTAAAGAAGGATGGAATAGCTCTAAAGTAAGTTACAATGTCAGATTCACAGTCCATAATGGCACTGTTTGATGCAATTTAAATAATTGAATTTCATTGTATATTGTTGCTAAATGTTTAAACAATGATTTTAAGCAATAAAATCAGGTGTATATCTTTTATAACTTTTTTAAATAATTTTTAAATCTAGCCACGAATCCCATAGAAATGTGTGTCAAATTCACAGTCCATAATGGCACTGTTTGATGCAATTTAAACAATTGAATGTCATTGTAGATTGTTGCTAAAGGTGTAAACAATGATTTTAAACAATAAAATCAAGGGTATATCTTTTGTAACTTTTTTAAATAATTTTTAAATCCAGACTAAAATTCCACGAAATGTGTATCACATTCAAAGTCCAAAATGGCACTATTTGATGCAATTTAAACAATTGATTTTTGTTCTAAACTGTTGCTAAAGGAGTTTTGAAAATATATTTTTACAAGCTACATTTATATAGCATGGAATACCATAATAATCACATACCTGCGAACTTCGATGTCTGTTAATATTCCTTAAGACTTTGAATAGAGGGAACAATCGAAATTTCACGGTTATCAATTATATTAAAGTATGTTTTGATAGTGCACACGTTTAAAAAATATCCACGAACGCATTAACGATTTGTTAAGGTGAGAAAATAGGTCGAGTTTTCCCTGTAAAGTTATCCAGGAATTCTTGATGCGCTTTGCTTTAAGTTGATGAACTTCCATTGTTCTTTGGGATTTGTTTTAGAGAGCAATCAGTTCGATTTAGTTGTCAGAAGTTTTTGGGATTTGTGTTTTTAGTGTACACTTGAAAATGTACTGTTGAAAAATAACGAATTTATTTTTATTAAATTTAGTATTACCAACTCAGGACAGTTGGCATTGAACGTACGGTACATATTTTATGTTGATTTCACAAAATTTTACTTACCTATTCAATTCGATATAATTTGGGTTAATCCATTTATAATCTAATTTACAGGTATAATTCCATGTTTTTGTTGAAATCCAAGCTGTTGATTACATACCTGAAAAAAAAAACTTCCATGAGTACGATTAATTTCACAATATTCTAGAAGAAAAAATCACTTGCTTTAAATGAAATTAAAAAAATGTGTATATAATAAAAAATATCGAGCGTATAAAAAAAATCGACGACGAAGTTGGCATCGTCGATTTTTACTATTATCAATAATGTGATCTTAGTACAGACATGACTCGAGACTTCCAACGCCAACTTCGTCGTCGATTTTTATTATACGCTCGATATATCAAATCTATTGTTGATTAATTATTTAAGAAGTTCAATTCAATTCAATTCAACTCAAAATATTGAATAAACTTAAACTTAATATTAACAAAGACATATTCGATATATATAGACATTGACGAGCATTACAACTTAAATTTAATCATTGATCACTTTGTATTAGAAAATAGAGCACAACAATTATCAATTATGTTATATCCATTTTTTTCTTTATATTATCTTAATGTACGAAACATCGTATTGTAAACGCAATAAAAGCAGCGTGTGATACGTTTCATCATAGTGTCCATCAAATCCTTTCTTTCAATAAGCGTTCTTTACGTTCGCAACAACCCAAAGAAAGGAATACAGAAAACGCTCTCATTGTAAACAAGAGTCCAGAACCTCGCGCACAATAACCGTATGCTAATTTAACCAACCCCCTATTCAATATTTACAAGCACGCATTACATCCGAAAAGATCTCCCTTTCAGAGCACTCTCCGGGCTCCATCATCCGAACGGTCCCCCATTTGATCTTGTCCATTCACATCCGCGGTCCAATTAAATTCCCATGTAACTGTTTCCAAAGGGAATGTCGTTTCGTGCGCGCTGGCATCCCCCATTCAGAGCGGGATTTTATTATGCGAGCACTAAAGCGCGCGCGGGACGGGGAGGGAGGGCCGGCAACTTATTCGCTTACGTATGTATATGTATTCGATATTTCCCCTTTGCTTTGCCGGCGGAAAATAAAAGAGAGGCGAGGATCTTCAAAGGTTTCACCCTTTGAGGTTGCGGAAATGCGAAGCGAGCTCGGGGTTTTAAGTAGAAATTGAAAAATGTTGGCGAAGGAAGTTAAATCGGAGGAATTGTGCAACTGCGGATTGAAAATACGTAAGAGGGTAGTTGCTACGGATTTACTGCCATTTTTTTAAATAATTTTATAAATGATTTAAAAGTTAATAAATGGAAAAATAATATATATAGGGCAGATAAACCGCCGGTCGATAGCCCATAACAGACTAACACACAATCGAAAACTGTAACTACGCATAAATAGAAAAGAGTATTCATTCACTTGGTCATAGTTATTTAAACAAAATAAAAAATGATTAGGCGGAAAGACCATTGGTCGATAGCCAATTAACAGATTAAAATATACCTTTCATTTTGGAATTTTCACGAAGTAGAAGCCTCCATAATTCAGAATTTGATAAATAAAGCCTCATTAGATTTACCTTATATTGGCTTCGAACTACACATAATAATTATTTTATTTTATTCATTCATTCAAATACATTCAAACATAAACGAATTACACAGAGAATCTTATGTTTTTATTAGAAAATAAAAAAAAAAACACGGGTGTGAAGTTACCCATATATTTTAGCAATAGATCATAAAATGATAATAAATGAAAGACGACGCAAGCGCCATCTTTCGCCTAATTTTAAGTGGCGTCGTCAACGATTGGTGGCTGAACATTTCATTAAATGTGAAGATCATAAAATGGTTAAAAATCATTATTTTTGAAATTGTCTTTCATCCGTTTTACTTTATACTAGAGATTGAACTAAGCAAACACCGCCAGCCACCCCCACCAACCCTTCCCCACCCCTAAATAAATTTCATTTTCGAAATAAATTGACAATTGCCAATGGATTTGCACTAAATAAAAAACTAAACAAATCATAGGCCGGATTCTAGTTTAGTCGATAGCGACTCAAAAACGAGCGATTCCAAAACAATGGAAAAATCCTATTCGCTGTTTCAGTATCGTTTCATTTAAAATCCCATAGCATAAATGTAAACGAATATTGCATTTTTTTTTTCAAACTAAAGTGAAAAATAAAAGAAAAAAAACTTAAGGGCGTTGCATAACAATAACGCACCTGCATTTCAAATTCGAAAAGAATCTCTTGGCGACACTACACAGTGTGGCTTTTGTATAATTTCCACAGGTACACGGTACTCCGGGCGCACCATTTAATAAAAGCCACTTTCGATAATAATAGCCGCCCACCGTTGATAATCCGCGCCGGAGTTTCAGCCAGGGTGCCGTAAATCAGGCGATTCCAAAGAATCGAAGAACGCGACGGGTTTATTACCCACCCCTGAAAGTCCCCGCCGGCTTTTATTCCCCAAAACAGCTGAAAGTCAACGCCCGGATATCCCTAGTTATACCGTTAAAAGGGGGAGAAAGCACCGACGGCCTTGGGCGGAATTTCAGATGGAAGAAATAATAAGGGACGTGCAGAAAAAAAAAATCTGTGATAATAAAAAGCAGGCAGTTTTAGTTTGTGTAAGGTTTTTTTTTTATTTGGAAAATTGTTTTGAAATATGTTTGGTCACGTAAACACTTTTTCTCGGTAAAATAAAAAAATACTACGCGATCTATAAAGTTTTTTTTTTTTTATTCTTCGTCTTTACAGAAGTAAATTCAATAACGGATGTGAAGTTAGCCATAGATTTCAGCCATAGATTTTCAAATTTCATTATTTCTATACATATTCAAGACAAGAGGTATTCAGTACCTCAATTTTCAACCCTTATTTTTACTTTAGGGTGTAAATAAAACGTTGAATTAACAAATTGTGATACAAGCTCCCCAATTTTCAACCCTTAATATTTTTTATCACACCCTTAAATAATAAAATTAAAAAAATCAAAGTGCGCCCTCTCCCATTAAAAAGTTAGCAACAAATATGGATTCAGCACATATTAAACTATTATTTAAACAAATAAAATTTGGACCACCTTACTTTTATCATGCGAAAAAAAAAAACTAATACACATTATTACATATTTAAGATAATTTAAATTTTAATGTTGTCTCCTCCATTCTTGATCTTTCTTTTCCAATCCTCCCTATTTTGTGCTAGCATTCTGGCATTTCTCCATATAATTCCTCTTATCTCTGCTGCTTATCTAGTCTGTTGGTCCCATTTTAGCCTACTCTGTTTTTCCCCGGTGAAATAATCTGTACTTCTCATTATCGTTCTTTATTTTTTAAGAGTAGTTTCGGCTTGTTAGGCCTTCGTTAGTATAAAGAATATGTGAAAGCAAATAGAAATTATGTAAAATGTTAAGTTTGAGAATTTAAATCCATAAGGCGCATTTGTGGTATTTTTTTTGGTATTGAAGATCCATTATTGATCAACGTTAACCTTCGATGATTGTTATGAGTTACGTGAAGAGTATAATTAAAATAATTTACACTGTTGTATCCTTTCTTCACACTTTATTTTCTAATCTTTAGATATATATCTCGAATGCTATGCATTCATTATCAATAACAACTCCTTCCCTCACACTTTGAATTAATAACTACATTTTTCTATATATTGGCATAATTAAAAACAAATATTATACACACAACATAACCTCAAATTGAAATATTTCCCAGACAATTAATATCAATAACGATGGATCCGAACGTCAATTAGCGTTCTCTTAATCCCCGTTGCAATTTTAATTCTCCGTCGCTTAAATATATGCCAATGTAAACCGCGCACCGTGCACAATTTGCGCCTTTCACACGGCCGATGATTTACCGGCAATAAATAATCTATAATTATATTTGCGCCGGTTAAAGTGTGTTTATTAAAATTTTAACCGTAAACGGGGCCCGCACCGCGAAACAATTACGTCACTGAATTATTTATCGAACAAAATTAATGGCCGCGAGGTAGGTAGACGTTACACAGATCCGCATCTTATAATTGACATAATTATCAGTGGAAATTGTGCAATTTTAATGAAAAAGGGAAGGAGGGCGCGTAATTGAATAATCACTTAATGCGCACGTTTATTTGAAAATTGAGTAATTTCCATCACAATATTAAAAATATTTCATGTAATAAACGCGGACTTGAATTTAATTAATCACTTCAAGGGATTATAAACGGGAGCATCCACTTAATCAATTAAAATTTATGTAAGCCGCTTTGCAGACAAAGTTCCCTAATAAGAAAAACCTAACGCGTTCCTAATTAAAACAAGAAAATCCCCTCGCGGACGAAAAAATAAATAAAAGACGGAACCCATTACCTCATTAATCGTGAAATAACGCCGCCGAGTAGTTTTAATTAAAAGCTCGCGCGCGTTTTCTTCGGAAACAGTGTTATTTTTTGTCTTTTAATTAATTTCACCTCGGCTTTTTTTTTATTTTGCTTTATACACTCCTTCCTTCAGTCTCAATCCCGTTTCGTAATGATATCACATAAGAAATTCATTCCGTTCCGAAGGCGCACTTTCTAATTCCAATTCCGTACGCGGGGAACGCGCGCGCCGGCTTTTGAGGGAAGCACTTTCACCTGATGATCATTTTTTAACGGGTTTCGAAAACTTGTCATGTCCTGTGTGAGGTTTGTTGGCGATTATTCACATAATCACAGAAAATTTTAATATAAATGGAAAAGAGTATTCATTCACTTGATTAAATATAACAAATATAATAAATTAAATTATAACACTTAAAATAATGAATAAATTATATCTACATATAATTTATTAATAAACAATTAACAGTTTTGAGAGAACTCGTCAATTTATTTTTTTATGATTTTTTTTCTCCACCCATTTATATTGAACCAAGACTTTTCACTTTTTTTGTTTTAAAATAATAAAAAAATATCTGATGTCAATCGTTATTAAATAAATTAAATTGTTTATTTCTTTTATGAACCTATAACATTGTTAATCCTATAAAACGGAAACGTATTGGAGGGATCCCAGCCTTAAAATAGATTTTCTACTTCATTCAAATCTTCTGTAAATATAAAACACCCTTTAAAATCGATTTTTTATTCATTAAAATTTGGAACAGGCTTTAAAATATTTTTGTGTTATTATTATTTTTATATAGTTTCATTATTTATTGTTTTATATGTTTATTTATTCAATATTTATTTAGCACGTCTTTATTTTTGTAAGCACCACTGAGATTATCGTACCATTCTTAATCTTGAACTGTTGATCCTTTTGGGATAAAGTTGACTTATTTGTGTATTTATTATTTGTGATGATTTATGTAAATAAATGCTTATCATTTTGTGGAAAGGTGATTTCCGTAAAATAAATTAAATTAAAATTTTGTGTAAATTTTTAAACTCCCTTTAAAATCGATTTTATATTTACTGAATAAAACACTATGTTTTTACCACAAAATTTTGTGTGTTTCATTCAGTGATTATAAATTACCACGTAGTTACGGTCGCAACCATCATTATGATTTTATATTTATTTCAAATCTTGTGTAAACTTTAGAACACCCTTTAAAATAAGTCGGTTTAAATAATTAAACACACAAGAAATAAACTTGTGAAACCTAAAGGCCCTTTATCAGTTAGTTGTAAATTCCTCTCGAATTACCCTCGACGGATCACAATCCCCATTTAAAAACCCGCATGAACTCCAAACACCACCCTTAATCACGTGATACCTTATCAACGCGATAATTACAACCACCCCTTCCCTTCAATTTCATTTATTCAAATCCGCACAACGTACAAAGATAACTACACCATAAACCACCCACGCTATCTCAAACACACACAGCGTTTTACACCCTCTCACCTAGCATGCGTCACACGAAAGGGAAAGAACCATTACACACACAAAGCCCGACGACTGTCTGTAATGTTGGAAAGAGTACGTACGTTGTTTTTTTATATACAACAAAGAGTTACCGATTTGAATTATTAAAAAAAATAGCAGGTGGGGTGGCGCGGGGGTTGTTGGTCGAGGAAAGACGAAAATAAATATTAAAAAGGGCGCGTGTTCGCGTGTCGGCGCCCTGCGACACGTTGTTATTACGAAGGGCGGCCAATCTTTGATCGCCGCAAGGGTTACTGGTTACTGTGATGTCTCATTCTGATACTGGTTTTTTTTTTCACGTCACGCGATTTCAATTCATTAAGCTTCCGAGGTTACTAAAAATAGAAAGGAGGGAAGGGGTTCGTGTTTGGACGTTGCGAGTTATTGTGCGAAATTGAATAATCGATGCGATTTAGTTTCGAAAGGATTTTAGAATGTATGGTTTTACATAAAACACATATGCCACAGTAGCTATAAGTCTCCTTTTTTGAGTGGAGTTACTCTTCTATTTAGGTTTTTTATAATTAGCTCCTCGAACAACATCTTACTGTAATAATTTAAAGAAAAGTCACAAACTTGTGAAACAATACCAAGTGTCTTTTCTTTAAATTATTTTACATAGTGTAATAATTTCACCAAGTGCCAGATGAGAAATTAATCCAAGAAAATCTTAGTGTAAATTAGTGTAAAATAAACGTTGTAATCTTCTGGACTTCTTGGAAACCATCCCACCATCAGTGTTTACATTTAGGTCCTTCGAACCGGATTTCAAGACGAATTGTAGTCCAAGAAGCAAACACGTGGTGATCGGAGTCAACACCAGGATCAAAATGCAAACACTGATGGTTTACGGAGGTGGTTCCCGAGAAGTCCAGAAGATTACAAATTGAGCAAAAACGGCAAACAATCGAAAACTGGTGATTGCGCAATAAGAACGGGCTTTGATATAGTAAACACATGATTCACGCCGTAGACGTTTTGCGGTTTCTTTAATGCCCTCCCCCTTGAAAACCCCTTTCGAAAACGTTTCTCGGAAGAGGTCGGCCAGCTGTTGATCTTTATTGGGCAGATGCTTCCACTCGATTGCGTAACGCTAATTGGGTGCGAAGTGCTACCAAGAAAGGCTCTATTAGATCACCCGTTTGTTTGGGTAGGCAAATTGATCGTTTGCGGTTTTGGTCGGCGGCTTCTTGGAATATGTGCGAATTTCTTGGAAATACCACCGTGGAACTTTTAATTTTAATCAAATATTTGTTAATATGCTTATTTAAACATATAAATAGCAATAACGGAGATGATTCAGTTTTGCAATTATTTAAACCTTTTGATGTCAGTTACATTTACTCAAAATGTGGTATTCTTTATCATCAATTAAATAAGATTGTTGAGGGATAATCAGGGACAGTCTAGACAAGCAGAGGGAACATTAGTGACGTCTTGGAAAGGAGTATTCAAGATTGTAATTACATAAAGAAAATTTTTTTTAAATGATCACTAAAATTCACTCCCATATATGCCCTGTTTTTGCATTAAATTTTTCTCTAATCAGAAAATGTGTTGCATTATGCAATATTTTATTGATATGCAACAGCACGTGTATATTATGTAATTCAATGTCCGGCGGACTATTTGCCCGGGAAGTAGTTGTGGACTACCCTTTAATAATAAAGCACATAATTTCTAAAAGAAACGAAATGACTTCAATCAAATAAAGCGCGGATTCTTATTTTTCATCTGGACTTATTCAATAAAAGCCTCCACCAATAAATAAACCCGAACGCAATATTTTCCGCCAGCGCGCTGAAATTTATATCCAACTTATCGGAATAAAATTCAAAGCCCATTCCACCGAATCCCTTTTATATATCCCCGGCATTATCAAAAAAAAAGAGGCAAACGGCCCGCATAAAAGGGCGGATTTTTTTTTAAAAAACCCATCTGATTCAGCTCGGAGAAGAGGGGCGATAAAAAATCGCTCGTCCGAAGGGACCTCGTAAAATATACTTATTTATTTATTTTGTAAAGGCGCCATCGCGTATGCGGCCGTTCTCGGACGTGTTTTATTATCACCGGGTATTTAACGTAATTACACCTAATCGGATACTGGAAGACGTGATCGCGGTGACAAGTCAAAAGAGGAATACCTCCTCGTCGATGTTGTTAAGCTTTTTCTTGCGTCCGGTAATTGTGAACGGTTTCACGATTCAATTAGTTTTAAGGCTATAGGTCTCCACTTTTCATATTTTATTCAGAAAAAAAAAAACAACATAAACGCTTGAAATTAGGCAAAAGGTGGCGCTTGCGTCGTCTTTAATTTATTATGAAACATAAACGCAACTTTGAAATTTCAAATTGGAACCCTAATTTTTTATTCAAGAATCGGATTCTAGCGATATAAATACATACGATTTTATTGAAACATTATTTTTATTTATTGCAGATGGTGCTGTAATCGCAAAAATTAAATATAAAATAAATAAAAGGTTAGTGGCTTTTTCTTTGGTTTTACACTTCCGTCAATAGAAAATTGATTAGCAATTCTAACGAATGAAGTACATGATCTTACATTTTCAACAAAACGCTCAGCATACAAATTGATAACATCATCGAAATGTCTGAATAAAAATCATTTAATTGAAATTTGAAACGTCAAAGTTGTTCCCCGCCCCGCCCACAGAGGGAGCAGCTGGGGTCTGAATTTAGAACGTGATAATGTTCCCTTAGGAAGCATTACTTTTCGGTCCCCTAACATTTTTTCGTACTTTTTCGAGTTATTCTCGGTATATACCCGGTATATTGCATTAACAAAATCTAGAAATACAAAATTGTTTTATATCCCCAATTATAAGACAAATCACAGATCTTCATCAACTTTACTTTCATCTTGTAATTTCTTTAATATGTATTGTTCAAATATTGATATTTTTAATATATTATTACGTCAATTTCTTGGACAGCTAAGACGGCAAATACAATAATAATTGTGTTACTATGTTATCATTTACATTGTATTATTTTTTGTATGTTTAATATTATCCTGTAAGAAGTGTTTTTAACTGTTGGATAATAAAGTGCTATTATTATTATTATTATTATTATTATTATTATTATTATTATTATTATTATTATTATTATTAACGTCAAAAAGTGCATCGAGCAACGGTCAAAATGGTAATGGTTTTTTATTTCTCCAGTGCATGAGTGCAGTAGAGTGATCCAGTTTAAAAATAAGATTGAAATGCTAAAAGGATAGATTTATTTCAATTGATTTTATTCAGAAGACTACTATTGCAAGTTATAATGGATTGCGGTGATCATCCCGAGTTTTCATCCAAAGATGGAGAAATACAATATTGGAAGGATTTCGTCGAGCGACTCATAGAATAAAAAAGATAGTATACAAAGGGAATTTGATGATTACACAACGGATTCACAGCAGCTGGAGAAGGAATTTGAAGCGATCATTGAACAAAATGAGAAAACCATCCGAGAACTACGATCTAGTAACAATATAATGTAATAAATAAATAAATATTGCCAGAAAATGTTCCCTAAATGATTATTACAAAAATCCCAATTTATTAAATATTTAATATATTTAACTTCTCAATTTCTTTGTAATGACTGAAAACCGTCTTACAATTAGAACCTAAATTGATTAATCATAATAAATTAAAAACGACGCAAGCGCCACCTTTTGCCTAATTTCAAGTGGCATCGTCAACGAAATTAGGCAAAAGGTGGCGCTTGCGTCGTTTTTAATTTATTATCATCAATATCGGGTATATAACCACAATACAATTTCCGTCCAGCCGCCCTGCCCAACTTCCAACGCCTTTAATCCTCCAAGTTTAATTTAAAAGCTGAATAGATTTATTCTGTTAGTTTACGGGTTTTTTTAGTCAGTAAAAGTCTGACATACCCTATCATAATCCTTTCAATTTATTGGAGGGATTATGGAAGGGATGCTATGAGCATTTTTTATTTCCCCGCTCCCAACAAAAAAAAAAAAAAACGTTCAGCCGCCTTCATCGAGGCATTGCACATGGAACACACTAGTCCGATGAGATTCTAAAAACCGAAATGGCCATCACTAGTTAGCACGATGAGTGCTGGCTAAACATTTCATTAAATCTAAATTGATTAATTGGAAAATAGCAATCGATCTGTAATTTTTAAGCCATTGTAATTGTATTAAAATAAATAATTCTGAATAAATAATTAAGATTTCAGTACATATACAAAATAATTAAGAACAAATAATATTAAAAAAAAAACACGTAAAATTTAATTAATGAGATAATTAATTAGATTATGTTTGTCTAAGCAATTCCTAAAAGCAATTATTTTTTGCGAATTTTAATCAGATATGGCAATACTTCCTTTTATAAGTAATATAAAAACAAAATGGACTTTCCTAAAAGAAACAAAAAAGACATTTCTTAATCAGATCCATCCGTTTTTCCAAAACTGGAAACACCACACTCTTAACTCCTTGATTTAGTCGAAGCGCGAGTGTTTTTCTTGTCTCTTGCCTCTTTTTCGCAGTTTTCCTTTTTCTCTCGAGCGCGAGTGTATGTTCGACCAACTCAAAGGACTGCTCACTTAAAACATTCCATTCGGCCGTTTTTTGCCGTTATTAATTCGCATATTAATGTGACGGCCGAAGGTATGATCGTTCTCCGCGGCCGTGGCATAAAAAATGTCCGCGAGGTACGTGAGAAGACGGGTTCTTGTGGCCTTTTCTGCTCCGGCACCGGTTTCGCCATATTCGGACGGGACACATACACTCCCTTCATAAATAGGGGAGATATCGTACAAGAGAAACAGAGATAAATATGAAAGGAGAAACTGCAAAAATGAATGAGTAAAATAAGAGGGACACGAAGTGCGTCTTTAAACGGTGTTTTGACATTTAATATAACAACTACTTAACTCAACAAAATAGGAAGACTGTTATTCCTTACTTCACTTTGTATGTTCTCGAAAACTATACAACTTAACTCAACACCGGTGTTATTTTTTGCATTACCATAGGAATTACAATTTGATCAATCTCTTTTTTTTTCAACTGCAAAAATACTTACACTGTAAGTCATAAAAACATCTATTAAATAAAAATGATTTGAAAATAATTAATAAATTATTTCCACATTTATATAAATAGAAAACAGTATTCATTCACTTGGTCACAGTTTTGTTTAACGTACTTACGTAGTGTAAGTCAAAAGTCACAGAGCTAGACTTTTGACTTACACTACGTAAGTACGTTAAACAAACAAGTCAAAAGTCACAGAGCTAGACTTTTGACTTACACTACGTAAGTACGTTAAACAAAACTGTGACCAAGTGAATGAATACTGTTTTCTATTTATATAAAAACATCTATTGAAACAACTACTTCCCGAGCAGAGCTGTACTGATGAGGGATGAAATCGTGTCTACAGATAGCTTTAACTATTATTTGTTGTTTCTTTTCATTAATTAATTTCGACACAAACCGTTGCAATTCGCAGTAGTGCTGCTATGCAACAAATAAATATGTCCGGCGGGGTAAATGCTCGGGAAGTAGTTGTTTCAACAGATGTTTGTATGACTTACAGTGTAAGTATTTGTTTGCAGTTAAAAAAAGGGATTGATCGAATTTTATTGATCATTTTCCTTGTTTAATTTCATTGTAATTCTTCATTAGATTACCTGCTTTATTCGTTGCTGGGAACAGAACCAATAAAATTTCAAAATAAAATTTCTAAAAAAGAAAAACAATGGTGAACAATCAAAATCCTTGCGAAAGCTTTACAAACCATCAAACTATTTAACTTTAATAGCAAGATTATTCGTGAAACTAAATACAAAAACGCAAAATAAATTAACCCGACTACCAATTATTATCAACCCTCGTACAATTTGATTCTCCACCTTGACATACTTCCAAACTAAACCCCAATCCTTTCCATCGATTCGTGGCCACTTTCCCGGAATAATGAAATTTCTATATGGGGCTTCGGCTCCTCGTGTTACCTTTTGTGTTCGTTTGCGGGATGCCCGGCGTATTAATTAACACACGAGGGAAGTTTGCGTTGATTCATTATTAAAACTGTGGGAATCTATACAAACTCCGGCCTCGTTTTTATACAGAAGTTTCAGTTTCACTCGATAAAGTAATTACAAGGGGGGAGGGCTCGTTTGCAAAGCTCATTTCGTATTCTTTCTACTGACCCATATCTGGATTTCGTGAAAAATGAACATTTTATTGAAAACAAATAAACAAAAAATCAATTTTTTTATTAATAATATTTCCAATTTAAAGTCACTGCAATTCACTTTAATTACCCAATTTCTATTTTAAACTCTCTTTTAATACTTAATTTTGACTTCAAAGTCACTGCAACTTACTGTTATTGCCTAATTTCGACTTAAAAGTCACGGTTATTGCTTAATTTTGACTTTAAACATTTTTTTAATTGCCTAACTATGACTTCAAAGTCACTATAACTCACTGTTATTGCCTAATTTTGACTTCAAAATAACTAGTAATGCCTATTTTCGACATTAAAGGCTATTGTAGCCTCTTTTATTGACTAATTTTAGAGTATATAGACACTTGTACTGCCTAATCTTAACTTAAAATCACTTTTATTGCCTAATTATGACTTCAAAGTCACTGCGACCTATTGTTATTGCCTATTTTCGACATTAAAGGCTATTGTAGCCTCGTTTATTGCCTAATTTCCGAGTATATAGTCACTCGTACTGCCTAATCTTGACTTAAAATCACTTGTATTGCCTAATTATGACTTATAAGTCACTGCGACCTATTGTTATTGCCTATTTTCGATTTTAAAGGCTATTGTAGCCTCTTTTATTGCCTAATTTTAGAGTATATAGTCACTCGTAATGCCTAATGTTGACTTAAAATCACTTTTATTGCCTAATTATGACTTCAAAGTCACTGCAACCTATTGTTATTGCCTATTTTCGACATTAAAGGCTATTGTAGCCTCTTTTATTGCCTAATTTCCGAGTATATAGTCACTCGTACTGCCTAATCTTGACTTAAAATCACTTGTATTGCCTAATTATGACTTATAAGTCACTGCGACCTATTGTTATTGCCTATTTTCCATTTTAAAGTCATTGTTAACCTACGGTTATTGCTCAATATCAAATCTAAAGTCTACTTTAATCTCTTTAATTGCCTAACTTAGACAATAAAGTCACTTTAACCAACTTTTATACAACAATTTTGACTTCAAAGTCACTATGAGTCGAAATTAGGCAATAAAAAAGTAATTTAAAGTGAGTTATAGTCTAAAATAGGCAAATAAAGACATTAAAATATTCCTCAAAGTCGGATTTAGGTAACAAAAAGATACTATAATAGCCTTTAATGTCAAAATTACGCTTTAACAGTGATTTTGAAGTCACAATTAGGCATTACAAGTAAAACAAGGTACAGTAACTTCGAACTCAAAATTGGGCAATGACCCTCAGTCATTTTATAGTATCTTTTATTGCCTAATTTCGACTTTAAGAAATATTTTAATCTCTTTATTTGCCTAATTTAGACTATAACTCACTTTAACTTACTTTTATTGCCTAATTTCGACTTAAAAGTCACAAGAACTTACGGTTATTGCTTAATTTTGACTTTAAAGATTACTTCAATTTTTTAATTGCCTATCTCAGACATCAAAGTGCCTATAACTCACTTGTATTGCCCAATTTCGACTTCAAAATAACTATTAATGCCTATTTTCGACATGACATTAAAGACTATTGTAGTCTCTTTTATTGCCTAATTTAAGAGTATAAAGTCACTTCTAATGCCTAATTTTGACTTTAAAGTCACTTAAAATCACTTTTATTGCCTAATTTTGACTTCAAAGTCACTGCAACCTACTGTTATTGCCTATGTTCAACTGCAAAGTCACTGTAACCTGCGGTTATTGCTTAATTTTGACTCTAAAGTATATTTTAATCTCCTTAATTGCCTAATTTAGTCTATAAATTCACTTCAACTAACTTTTATTGCCTAATATTGACTTGAAAGTAGCTATAACTCACTGTCATTGCCCAATTTTGACTTCAAAGTCACTGCAACCTACTGTTATTGCCTATTTTCAACTTCAAAGTCACTGTAACCTGCGGTTATTGCTTAATTTTAACTGTAAAGTATATTGCAATCTGCTAATTGCCTAATTTAGTTTATACATTCACTTCAACTAACTTTTATTGGCTAATTTTGACTTGAAAGTCGCTATAACTCACTGTCAATGCCCAATTTTGACTTCAAAGTCACTGTAACTCACTTGTGTTGCCTAATTTTGACTTCAAAATCACTGTTAATGCCTAATTTCGACATTAAAGGCTATTATAGACCAATTTTAGAGTATAAAGTCACTTGTAATGCCTAATTTCGACTTTAAACTCACTTTTATTGCCTAATTTTGACTTCAAAGTCAATGCAACTTACTGTTATTGCCTATTTTCAACTTCAAAGTCGCTGTAACCTGCGGTTATTGCTTAATTTTAACTGTAAAGTATATTTCAATCTCCTAATTGCCTAATTTAGTTTATACATTCACTTCAGCTAACTTTTATTGGCTAATTTTGACTTGAGAGTCGCTATAACTCACTGTCGTTGCCCAATTTTAACTTCAAAGTCACTGTAACTCATTTGTATTGCCTAATTTTGACTGTTAATCCCTAATTTCGACATTAAAGTCTATTGCAGTATCTTTAATTGCCTAATCCAAAAATAAACCTTTAAATTCTAAAAATATTCAATCACAACTTGACAAATTGTCGATTTGTCGAAAAACTAGAAATAATCAAAAGAGATCAGATAGCAATATTGGACATTGCTATGTAATCAAGGATAATGAGGCAAATATTGCTTTCAGATCTCATTTGATTATTTTTTTACAAATTGACAGAAACAACGCCATCGATGTTTAAGCACACACTAATTATGACCAGGGAATTCAAAACTCGGCTATGGTTTGCATGGAAGCTAGTTCGAAATACTAAGGCCCGCTTCTACAATTGATAGTTACAGCCTGTCTTTGTCCTGTTCATGTCAGTTTTTTAAACGTCATGATTGCTAACGTCGTTGTCTGAGTCAGTGTGATTAGATGAGATTAATTTATGGATCGTTAATGTGGGGAATTTGAATTTAGGATCGATGTTGGGATTACGCGGTATACATAGGTGTTTAATAATATCCGAAATGTGGGGATTAGATGCGAATTTTACGGATAGGCGTTCAAGGCGTTTACTAATAGGAGGAATGTTACATGTTTCGTACAGGAATGAGTTTGAAGGATTATGTAAAGGGTTATTAGGATGTCTTATTTTAGTTAATAGTCGCAGGGCAGAGCATTCTGCAACTGCAAGATTATTTAGGACTGCGGGGCGGGGATTATAGAATAGGATAGAAGCGTATTCGAGCAAGGGACGGCGCATCTTCCATTTATTATAACATTTTGTAAGAAAAAAAACAAGTGTTAGTTTTTTGGAAAATTTCAAAGATTATTTAAAAATATTTCACCGCGGGTTAAGTGATGAAAATGATTAAAAATTTACGAAAATTGATGATAATAATAGGAATCGTAAAATCTGTTTAAAGATAAATTATTAATATTAACATACCTTAATAGAAAAAATAACTTCCAACCCATTCCTGGTGAATCGAAAACCAACTCACCTCCACCACTCACTAATTACCACTTGTTCATAAACAAAAATAAATCGCGTCTTTAATTATTAATAATTTCTAACGTTAAAAATTAAACCGGTATAGTGAACACTGCGCGTTTTCGGACGACTGAATCGAAATACAAGAGCGCAATTATCGCAAATCCGAGAACGCATTCCTGAGATAAGAAGATTCGTTGTACCTGGATCCTGGCGCACAGCCAAGAACATACCTATTTAAATTGTTGTATTTTCAATATTATCATATATTAAAATAATTACAGCTTAATATTTATTTACTTTTTTTTATTAAATTCTCATTTATCCCGTAGTAAAAAAAATATGTATGAATTATGATGTATTTTAATTAATACACTTGATTATTCGTTTTATTAAATTATTTTATATTTGTGTTCACGTAACTTTCACAACTAAATAAATTAGTTGTTCTGGCACGGCCTACTTTGATTAAAAATTCTATACCAAATTTGTATTTGAGATTAAATATCTCAAAAACGGTAAACGGTAGCTATTTAATATGTTATATAAAAAATGAAGAGTGATTAATTTTCTATTAAAATAGCATAAAAAATATAGGGTGTCCCATTTAAGTAAAAAGAGAAAGAAATCATTTTGCGTATTGCTTCACCTTGTATATAAAAATTTGTTTTAAGAGAAAAAAAGAGTATTTCTTTTATTATTAAGTATTTTTGCATTTGTATGGCGTTGACAGAATGTTTATTTCATTTTTCATTATTGAAATATTAGGCTCTTAACATCTATCGATTTCAACATTCATTTGTTTATAACTTTTAAACTATGAAAAATTGACCTATTAAATCTTATATAAAAAATTATTATTTTTAAACGTAGAATCGAAAATCTTCATAAAAAATATATATCATTCCATTTAAAAAAAAAAACATATGTTTGATACGTTACGTGATTATTATATATGAAACTAATTTTAAAATGTGAATTTTGGCAGTAGCTACTAATAATGTAAGTAACATTTTTTTGTATATTTCTTTATAACTGAGATATTGGACTTCATCGTAATCTTGCGCCACCCTGTATATATATTCTATCCTATATTGTAAAAAAGTTCGTCCGTCGTTAAAGAATTATTATTATTATTAAATGTTAGAACCCTACACTCTTATGGGTATAAAGAGTTTTTGATAATATATATATTAAATGTTAGAGGCATTCATTTCGCGGTACATTTTGTATTTGCTAATAGATTTAGCTTTACCTTCCTAAAAGGCTTCTTTATTTTAATGAAGTAATTTAGTATAAACATAATAATGAAAATCTCTATATTTGTTAATGCTTAAACCTCCAGAGAGAAAATTCTCATTTCATTTTCCATTACGAAACATCCTCTGCGCATTTCTTTTTTATTTGCTAAAATTCCACTGAAATCCAATTAGTAATTTATTTAAACGCACCAACTTCCACTCCCCCTCCCCAGCTTTCCCCATCCCGTCGAGGGGTGCGAACTCCGCAATTTAAACCGTCCTCGGAACGCGCGACGAGAAAATTTCATTTGCATAAAAATTGAAATTCCGCGGCTCTCGAATTACAATCCCGAAATTACTCGTCGCCGGGCGAGAGAAATCTAATAAACGGAATAACGGCGCGCACAAAAGACACGAAACACTGGGAGTGCGCAAAAAAAAAAGAGGAAGAGAGGGCGACGGAATGGGAAATAAAAAGTAACGCGTCGAGCAGCTGATGGCGTCCCGTTATTTAGGAACGCGACTCTGTGTCTACAAATTGAATCCGTGATTGATGATGATTGTGAGTCGAACGTGTTCTCGCGGCCGATGGTTGCGGTCTTGGTGGAAACGGGGTTTCGGCACTTCTGGTTCTTTGAATGTTTTCGCTCGAGTCTTCTGAATGTTATTTAAGACAACAAAGATTTCAAAAATAGCGTTGGGCAAAATCTAAATAAGAAATTTTAAATAAATAAAGTCAATCCATACGTCACTGAATGGTTTTTTGAGTTTAAGTGAAGTGTAAGGAATAACAGTCTTTCATTTTGTGGTCAATCCATACGCTTGATGAATGGTGGCTCAACATTTCATTAAATGTGAATTTCGTTTCCTGTTCTCATAAACAGGACAAGTTCTCCTTTTTTTAGTGGACGAAACAATGATTCTCGGTAGTCTACCTTGTAGACCCAAATCGTTGACGATACCACTTGAAATTAGGCAAAAGATGGCGCTTGCGTCGTCTTTAATTTATTAGTATTAATAAATTGATGTTTTCCAATAAGCAACAGTTACTTATAGAAAAAATATAGATAGTTGTATTCACTTTAAGGATTTAGGAGAGGGAGGGCAGCAAACACCGCGCCCACTTAGGCCATACCCTCTGGCCCATTGTAGTACCTCCCAATGTATTCACTTTACTTCACAGTTTTATTAGACACTAATAAAACTGAATACAACCGTCTATATTTTTTCTATATTGAAAATCTTCGCGTAACTCCATCACATTTATAACAGTTACTTAAAGTAATAGATGGAAGAATACTACTAAATTATCCTATATTTTTTTTGTATCCAATGTTATGTAATGATCAGTGTGAATCGAATTATATGAAATAAATACCAAAGTTATTTGAAACACAATTGTCAGCCTTTACAAACAAAGCTCATAATACCGCATTCTCCCAATCACGATTCGCTTGCACAAGCTATTCAGAGTTCACCCTCCCCTCGTAAAGGTTCAAAGCGTTTGCGTGCGCCCGTTTTCCAAGTGCAGTAAACACGTGTACAGAGACCAGAGAGAAACCCGGGGTCTTGTTTGAACCAACGGGGATGGATAGTTCGGATTGTTTAAACAGCTCTCCGGCGCGCACTACAATTAAATATAAACAATGGCCAGCGCGCTCGCCTCTCACTTCGTCCTGGAATCTCCCAGACGGACTCTACAGACATGAATGATTCATTGCGCGAATGGCTCCCTTAATTATTCCGAGCCCGATCGTGACAATCCACAAAGCCTCCCGTCTCCTCTGCCTGCGCCCGGCGCAATGTTTTCAATAATGCGACTACCTCGATTGTCTGTATGCACGAGGTGTTTAGTTTTTTCGCTATCGTCATTGGAAATTTGTGCACATGAATTGGTAATTTGAATGGGGCTTTGTGTGTCATTGTTATGATTGATGAGGATTTGTCCCCGGGGATAAGGGGATTAGTTTAATGATGATGAATAATTTAATCTGGAATGCGTTAATACCGGTCGTTCATCAATTCTTGGCGGGTACTTATTTCTAATTATGGACGCTGATTGCCGTATTGGAATGCAATTACGTAAACATAAACATGGTTACTACTGAATTATTGAATATATCTCTGAAGTTAATTAGATTTAGATAAAAAAATAATAAAAAATAATAACCTAAAGCAGTGTTCGGCAAACTTTTCATGTTCAAGATTCTACTATTAAGGCAAACTTTTTGTGTTCAATATGCAACTATTAAATCAAGAAATTTAAGAGATACACCAAAGAAAAAAAAATAATATTTAGATATATAATGAGTAATTATATATCTAATCTTTTACCATATGATATCGGGATATTTAATATTCATTTATTATTAAAACCAATATGTTAAAGCGCACACGTAACACCTGACGCCCAATAATTGTTGCTGAGGGGGTGTACCGCGAGCATCGGCACTAGCTCCTCGATTACCACAGCGAAACATTCTACATAAGTTTATGAATAAACGTGTTATTGTTTACTCTTCTGAACTACTTGTTATATTGCGAGGGGCGCACGAAAAGTAGTTACGGCTTAATAGTCCTGGCTTCGAGTTTCTATCGATGAATTATAGCAATTACTAAAATATCCTGTACAGAACAGGATTTTTTGACTAAATTTATTTCAATTATAATTATTGTATAAATGACCTTAGTTGTAAGAGCATCCCTTACGATGGAAAACTATAACTATTTCGTATTAAAATTTTTAATTGTAATAGAAGGAATACCAGTAAAGTTTGTTTATTCAATAGTGAATGTGTGTTGTCTTAAAAGAAGATCGGAAAGTAGTGTCATTTTTGCGTCATTAGGAATGATACACTTCCCCAGAGATCTCTGCATGTAAATCAACACGCAAATCAAAAGGGAAAATCAACCATCTCAGCACTAAGTGGCCGCATTGGGGTTGTGGAGAAGGCCCTGAGTGACAGGGAAACGGCTATTTGAACCTTTCTGAACATTAAGGGGGCTTTTGATAACACCTCCTTTGAGGCCACAAATAGTGCATTGTGTCATAAGAATGTAAACCCTCTAACAACGAGACGGATCAAAAACCATGCTTCAAAGCAGGAAAATAACGACTAGAATCGGCAATAATTCCAAAACTATCTTAACTAGTAGAGGTTGTCCTTTGGGGAGGAGTACTGTCCCCACTGTGGAGAAGGCCCTGGGTGATAGGGAAACGGCTATTTTAACCTTTCTGAACATTAAGGGGGCTTTTGATAACACCTCCTTTGAGGCCATAAATAGTGCATTCTGCCAGAAGAATGTAAACCCTGTAACAACGAGACATATCAAATTCACTCTTCAAAGCAGGAAAATAACGGCTAGAATTCCAAAACTATCTTAACTAGTAGAGGCTGTCCTTAGAGGGGAGTACTCTTCCCACTTTTCAGGTCTTTGGTGGTTGACGACCTATAATTTACCTTACAAAAGGAAGATATCCTTGCAATAGGATAACGTAGTGGCGATAGTAACTGGTAAGTTTTCAAGACCTCTGATGGAGATAATCCAGCGTATTATTGAAATAATGCACCGGTCTTAAAATTTATAACTGTAATTATATTTTTGATAATTAGGCAATAGTTATTATTTAGTGTATATTTAAATAGCATACAACTAGAGATAGGAAATTTTGTAAAATAAATTTCTGTGGTTGTATTACAAATAAATAAATAAATAAATGGTCTTGATACTGTTGCTAAATAGTGTAAGAACAAAAACCTGGGCAGCAATCCCCACAAAACGATCGTAGTTCCCTTCTTCCCTAGGAAGAGGAACAATCCTACCCTGGGAGAGATAGAGCCACAACTATCCAAGGAAGTTAAGTATCTGGGAATTTATCTAGACCAATAGACAATTGCTGTACGTCAGTGAGAAGCTCATGCAGGCAACTACTAGGAAAGACCTGGGGGCTCAATCCTGAAATTACCAGGAGGATGTATGAGACGATAGTGAGACCCACTGTCACTTATGCAGCGTCCATATGGTGGAGGAAAACTCGGCAAAAAAATATGCACTCAAATCTAAAAACAGGATTCAGAGATTCAGGCATGTTTGTGTATTCCGGGGGCTATGAAGACGACTCCAACAGTGGCGTGCTTGACGTAACATCTCTACACATACACCTGCAAAGATTCGCCCTCGAAGAAACCCTAAGAATACACAAAAGTATCAATTTCAGGAAAGAAAAACTAATAGAAAAACTAATAGATCACTTAAATGAGGAGCTTTGTTTAGGATACAAAGCTGCTCATTTAATTGGGCGTCTTGGGGATGACATAGATGTCATCTACACATTTGAAGAAAATGTGTACAAGATCATGACTCCTGAAAGGGATGACTGGTTCGGAGGCAATGTCTCCATATAGGTAAAGGTATCTCTGGTATGGTATACAGAGAGGTCCTTAAGAAGTGGAATGGCGGGTTCAGGAGTCAGTGGATCACATGGCTCTGGAATTTGGCTGCTCCATCTTTCAAGCAGAAATGATGACAATTTTATAATGTTCCAGACATGTCCTAACGAAGGGGCAAACATCAATATAGCTAGTTACAGCAAGGCTGCGCTTATGGCTCTTCTTTCTTCAGAAAGAACTCGAGCCTGGTTCTCTGATGCAACTGGCAAAAGGCAACAGATTAAGCCTAATATGGGTCTCTATGTCCTGGCACCCATATTAGGCTTAATCTGTTGCCTTTTGCCAGTTGCATCAGAGAACCAGACAGAGGGCAATGAAATGGCAGATGCCAAAAAAGACGAAGACGAATTTCGTCTTTTTTTTTGAAAATGATATTTTAAGAGCGGAAGTGGAAGCAAATCCATGCCAGATCATTGAAGAACTTAACGCACCTCGGTCAACCATTCAGGAACATTTGAAGCATATTGAGAAAGTAAGCAGGGCAGGCGTTTGAGTCCCGCACAATATATACGAGGAAAACAAATATAATCATTCCAATACCTGCAAGTTATTGCTTCAGCGGTATAACACAGAAGCGTTTTTTGGTAGACTGATTACCGGAGATGAAATGGGTCTTTTACGATAACCCAAAAAGCAGTGGTTCTCTTCAAATAACGCGCCACGAGCTACAACAAAACCAGGTTTACCCCCCAAATCTGTGCTTTTGTGTGTTTTGTGCAACACTCAAGGGAATGTTCATTTTGAAGTGCTAAAACCTAGTCAAAATGTTAATGCAGACCTTTATTGTGAACATTGGATAGAGTACATCTCTGCCAAGCAGGCAAAACCATCAATCTTTAATTGAAAAGTACTCAGCTCTTGTTAACAAAAAAGTTGTAATTTTGCACTGCACAAGACGAACCCTAGAAAAAATTAATGAAATAAGATGGGAAGCATTGCCGCACCCACCACACTCACCTGATATTGCGCCATCTGATTTTCACTTGTTTCGGTCGCTGCAGCGAAAAATCTGAAGAAGTTTAAAATGCCATCTCCAGATATTTTTATGAGAAACATGGTGATTTTTATCGATGTGCGATTGAAAACTTGCACACTAGATGGTAAAAAAGTGATTATGTTATATTGATTAAATTAAAATATCGACAAAAATTTTGTTGTTTGAATTTAATGTAAAAAAAAACATTACATTTCCAGAGGCGTAACTACCTTTCGTGTAGTTAAAATAATTATTAAGGCCCCCAAAGCGCTGTCAGCTACGGCATTAAGTTTACTTAAAAGAGTTGCCCTACATGGGTACATAGGTGGTAAGGAAATTTCAATACTCTTGCTTAAATAAAAACAAACAAATATTTGTTAATTCAGGATGATTTAATTGAAATTAAATCATCCTGAATTAATTCAAAAATGTTTCACCACGGGTTAAGTGAGAAATTAATTAAACATATAAATTTTTGTTGTTTTGCCGATCCAGATGGGCTCTTTGGCTTTATAGGCCCCCTCGCAATGCGCCATTATAGTTACGCCACTGTACATTCCCCCTAATACAAATACCAGTTAGAATTAAATGGTAAAAAAATGTTATGCCAAACATGTAAAATCAATTAGTATTGAGTGATCGACATGTAAGAAAATAACGTAGCTTTTACGTAATAGGGAATTTTATTTAGTAAAGATGTACAACATAAGAAGTATTAGCTTATTTGATGATAAATCCATCTATAGAAGCAGGCAAAACCATCAAATGGTTGTAATAACCACGATTTTTCCGATTTCTATTCCTTGCAAAACATAACAAAAAAAAAACTTTATTCTCACCATAACAGGCGCAAATCTTCATATATTGCTTTCATAATCTCCGCCATTTAGTGAAAGTCATGTATATTGATATATTCCCCGCTTCGCCGCATAAAGTAAATTCTTAATACGGCGTTTTCTACAAACAGAAATCGCAATAATCCCGATATATTGGCGATCGTATTTTCCCCGTTTCTTTTTGCTTTTTGAAACCCGACAAGAGATTTATAGCGCATCTTGATGTCTGGATGTCTGCTCAGACGTCGTGCCATTATCCCCCATTATCCGGCTGTCAGCGTCGTGGTCTCTCTTCGCACGGCCAATATATTGATCTTATAAGGAGTTTTATGCGTTTGCGCTATTAGCCTCTCGGCGTAATTTATATTCGCCTTGTTTATGCGGCATTTATACACCACGGAGACTCGTTTGCGCTAGGAAATTTATAACAATTTACGATGGCTCTGTGAATGGACGGCGTGCCTCCCCTCGGCCCGTCCCGTCCTGCCTGGATGTAACGACGGATTTATTCGCTACGAAACGGGAGAGGCCTGCCGGCGAGATATTTTAATCGCCTCATGACCAAATATGAGAGAGTGAGGATTGCGAGGATTCCGGCGAGTACGCGGGATTAGCCGCGTGCGACTGTCGGAATAATCGGAAAATCGGTTTGTGGGAAGGGAAGAAAGGAAACAATCAAGGATTTTTTTTATTAAAATACTTGTATATTACGAAAGTACCAATAAAAGAATATAAAGGACATATTATTTAAAAAAACATAAAGTAATAATTGGAATAAAACAAAAATAATGTAGTTATAAAGAAAATACTTAACTTTCTTATACCACTTGAAACTAGTCACTAAAGTAAAATAAAAGTAGTGTAAAAAATAATAATAATAAATAATTTGAAAATAATTGGAAATATAAGTTAAGTGTTTTCTTTATATCAAAATTGAAAATGTACCCCGAAGAGAACGCCTCCAAGATAAAAAAAAAATGTAGTAGCGATTTGGAAAATTTGCTTAATTTAATTAAGAAAATTACCATTTCAACAAAAAAATATTCCAAAAAATATCTTTTAATTTTAATCAGAATCATCTATATTTTGCATCTCGAATAGATTCTGTTAAAACTACAAAAATTATATATTTATACGAAATCAAAATTATTTTCACACAAATTTTTACTTAACTAAATAAATAAAAAAAGAAAAACTACATTCTAAGCACGAATTCCAGAAGATAATAATAAATGAAGAGAACAACTTTGGATTATAAATTAGCCTTTTTATACAAATATCGATATATTGAAATATCTTAAAATTTTCGTGGCTTTCCAAAATGTATGAGGCCAATTAAAATAAATGCATTTTAGTACAAAACGGATGACTTAAATAAAGTACGGACTACTCTAATTCTCGCCAATATTAAGTTAACAATACATTATTTGTACTAATGATGAATTAATAGATCATTTATTCTTAAAAAAAATATTTTCAAGATGATAGCACTTCCGGTTACACTGGCAGACGATGTCATCTTGCTTATTTTAAATGGAACATCCCATATTTATTTTTAGAATCTGCCGAAAATTTTAAGTATATTTCATATATAATATCATACGCTTAAGTCTAACAATTTTACATATTTTTTTTTATCAAGAAATGACATTTTGCTCGTACTGTTTGAACGACTCGAATTGTTCGATCCACGGCTAGATTTTTAATTTCAATGAATTCAATAAAGATTTTTTTACATAAATAATTTAGACCAAGTGAATAAATACTCATTTCTATTATAATTACAATTTTTAAGAGTTTAATTTAGGAAAAAATACATTCTGGCATTTGAATGTACAAATGATCGATAGTGAGTCTTCTTTACACCTTTGTTGTTGTTTTTATAATAGTGTTCCATTCCCATCACCAGGTTTCAGCAACATCTACATTACATAAGAAAGTTAAATTAAGCGTTGCGAAGACATAATTACCTTATATAGACGACTACGCCGTTTGTGGAAAGTCTTTTCCATCCTTGGGGAACACTAATAAAAGTCTGCACGTTATTCGGCACGTTACCGACGACCGGAACACTACTGGCACCGGGAGGCGGCGGCCCCGGCCCCCCGACGACGACCACGCCATGCCGCACATTCACACTATTATCATAAACAAGCATGTCCTGGTGCGGTACCACGACCATGCCCTCGTCGGCAGAGCTCAAGCTGCTGCAGCTCGACTCCGCCGCCTCCGAGCGCACGGAGTCGCAACGCACCGACGCTCCCTCGCCCCCCATCACGACGTACCCGCCCCCGTCACCAGCAGCAAACTCACCCACACACTCCTTCCCGACAACGACTCCCACCCTACCACCCTCATCCCCAACAAATCCACCCTTCCCATCAACATTCTTATAAACACCCCCAGTCTGTTGCTGCTGCTGCTGTTGCGGGAACCCGTTCTGATTTATCACAGCTTGATTGGTAAAGTAACCCGCTTGAGTGTTGTAGCCATTGTTCGCCTCGATGATGTGCTGCTGCTGCTGTTGTTGCTGTTGCTTATCGGGGAAGCCGCCGACGCCGCCGCCCCCCGGCTTGGGGTTGTTATCCAGGGGGGCCATGGGATGTATCTGGTTCGCGTAACCGGCGGCCGCATTCTGGGGGCCGACGGAATATGCCTGCGCGAAATTATCATTGGAAACGTACACTACGACATTCTGGACTCCGGGGGCCGCCGACAACTCAGGCTTCCCCGCCATGCTGCCTGCATATCATCGGCTCACTTCGCGAGCCCCCTATCAACAAACTGTGTTCCTGCAACAACAAAAAAAGACACATTTTAGAAGATAGTTAAAATAAAAAATATATTCCAATTCTAATATAAGTCAGACGTAAAATATTAGTTGATTAAAAAATTAAATTGAATATAAGTGGATTTTAAAACACTGAATAGATAAAAATATTGGGAAAACAAAAAGGATCTTTCTATTTTTTAAATGAACTAAACGTTAACACTTCAATAGCTAACACTCAATAGGCTCTCTACTAAAATTGTTGAACGGTTATAGTTTTTCAGATGAACAAAATTTTACTAATTGATGATCAAGATATCCAAGATGCGCTTGAAGTCATTTGTTATTTGGGATAAAAAATTTGATTTTATATAAATTCAAACTACTTTAATATAAAACATAAATCTCTATGAGTTAGTTTCACAAGCGAAGTACTTTTCCGGTCACAATATACAAAATTCAGAATTGATAGAATAATCAAATTTATCACTAGTGTTAGCGCTAGCGCGCGCCCTCACACTTGTAGGAACCGGGGGTGAATCGTACCCTCGGACCGATAAGAGAATCAGATCTAATGTAGAGTTTCACTTGGTACCACGGATTTAAGTGTATAATTGTAAATAAAGTTTACTTGTTAAACGACTTTTTGTAACCCATCCCATCCACGTTCAAAAAACTAGTTCTCATGTATATTAGGTTCTTCTTCTAGGATTTATTTCTATAAAAATTATTATTATTAATTTAGAATGAAGGCGGAAAATACCACAACAAGACAGATATTTGACACAAGTTGGTGTGTAGATAATATCATGTAGGATTTTGGACTCCTTGGTGAGTTGGAGTTCCTTCCATCCGACCATGGCCCAACAGTCCGGAAACTAATTGACCGTGAAAGCACATACTTTAAATCATAGTTAAAAATATTTTAACCCCTATACCACCATTATGGTAGATGAGGATTTTAGATTATATATATACAGAGAGCTTTTTTAACAGTATACATTTCCCCTATGTATACCTGCAAAATAAACGAGTCAAACGCATTGATGTATGTGTGTTTAGTTGCCTATAACACGCAATTGAACACACATATGCCAAATAAGCAATTTAACATACACACATTGCGTTTGATTCGCGTTTTTTGCAGGTATACACTTCCCTTAATGTATACTGATAAAAAAACCTCTCTGTATATATATATATATAAATATTTTAGTCAAATTCTAAATATCCCTGCGCTGAAGTTAAGATGACACGGATGAAGCCACATTAGACCTGATGTTCGTTAATTGCACATTCTTTCCAAAACCATTAGACAATCCAAAACATCACACCTAGCAACTCTCTACATCGACACGTGACTTTACAAAGAAAGCAAAGCAAATAGAGAATAATTTCTGTCGACATGAAGATGCATTTGACAACAATTGCAACAGACAAAAAAAACGCATTTAATAAACGTGGAGTATCATCTAAAATCTGTGACTGGTTTGACAATGTGGATAATGCATTGTCAAACCAGTCGCAGAACAGTTTGGGTTAATACGTGCATAGTTAACAGAAGCTGTAGACAGGGTGGCGTGCTATCTTCATTACTACGGAATTTAGTGCTGGACAACCATCTTGAACAATTGCTTGAGAGATTATTTTTTTATCTTGATATCCTTGCAAGTAGAAAAGATGAAGATTTAATTTCCAATGAAAATTGCTCTATAAAGTCGAGATGGTGCAAAGTTCACACGTTGCCGGTTAATCCAACAAAAACTTAGATGATACTCTTCGAGAGAAAAAAAAATAATAATAACAACGAGAGCGAAAATGTTCCGCAACCTAACCTACAAAAAAGCTGGAATACATATAAAAAACAGGCACAATAATTTATAAAATTATATACCGCTCCTTAATTGAAAGGAAGGAATTCTACCCGATACCACATCCAAGTTAGCGAGCGATCATCTTTGAGAACTCTAACAAAAATCCGTCACCCCTTAAATCCCTTATGTAATCCTTTGAATCACGATAGAGGAACGTCTTCAAACCTTATCCGAAAATATTGCAAAAAAATCCGTTCCATCTCTAAATTCTACATACGCCTAAATCCCACCATTCCTCCTAAATTCAAAAACCCCGCACTAACTCTATTCAAAGTCATAAGATCCGTGCTCCATATGGTGTAACAGTCTGGTGTGCTACCAACTCTATCACAGAACACAGCCTATCCTTACTTTAAGTGCACCATGCACACTCTTTCCTCTCCATGTGGAAAGGGAGACTATAGCAGCTATACTCCGCCTTAGCAGTAGTGGTGTTTGGGAGTATATTATGGTAAATAGGAAATCATCTCTGGAGAAATATATGTACTTATCTAGTGAGCGTACACTACTAGATATGATGGAATCGGCAATAAGAATTTATACAGATGATTCAAGTTTTCTCGTAAACCCTGAATATTTAAAACGTGCAACCATCGAGCAACACATGCAGCTAGGATTATAATTCAGCGCAATGTAACCAATAATTGGGATATGTTAGCAGAACGCTAGAACACAGACATATCAAAAGAGTACTTCTAGAAGGAGAAGGGGAGAAAAGAAAAGAGGAAGTCCGAAGAAAAGATAATTAGACGCGGTGAAGACAGATATGAGAAGTATTGGGATAACAGACTGAAGAATAGAATAGAGCCCAATGGAGAAGGAAGATTAAGAAGATCGAAGAAGTATAGATCAGTAGAAACTTTATGTCAGGGCATCAATTGCCTGTAAAACTGATATATATATATATATATATATAATGTAACCAATAAAACCCTACTAATTATTTCGGATAGTATCAGAGGAAGAATTATATCAACTCAAGGACGGTTGAAGAGTCTCACAATAATCTTAGGCAGGCCGCGATTCACAGCAGAATCGAGGTCCTTTGAGTCTGGTGGTAGCATCTCAACGAAACACGCTGACGTACTGGTTGTTACAGCGACTAGAATGATTATTTACTGATCCGGCTCCCTGTTGCGCCCACCTTACGATTCTTAAATGAAGTCGTACATACTAATAGTAAAAATAATAATTTAAGATACGGAAAGGTTTCCTTATTATATTTGTAACTTATTGTGTCATCCCAACTTCACAATAGTTTGCAACCTATTTAAGCAACCCTTCCAGTATTCTGACGAAAAATCAATACCACTCCGGTATTCTGACGAATAATCAATCAATGAATACCTACAGCTATCCAGAAAAAAACTTAAAACGGATTACCTCCATTCTTACTAAACATCATAAACTTTTGGAGTTTGTGGAGATAGACTAAGGATGGTAGAAAGACCAGAATGTGAAGGTTGCTGTTTAGAAAACGAAACCGCGGAGAATATCCTTTGGTATTGACCATCCAGACTCAGAACTGCTAGCCTATTTCGATGAGGTGCTAAGGATTGGTTTCACATCTCTATTAAGTGTTGAATAATGATGACATAAACACAAAATTCGTTATTATACGTGCATTTATTTGATCGTGCGTTTTTAAACAAAACTTAATTGCGATGGAGTCGTATTCCACTACGAATACGAAGAAGGTGATGGGGGCAAATAATAATAAAAAAATAATTATAATAATTACAACATTATTAATTATAGTTGAAATATTACTCAATTATATTAAAATTGTAAACATAATTTAATTCAAAACATATTTTCATAATACACCTACGACATTACCCTTATAATTATTTAATTACAGAATAATTAAGCACTAATATAGATAATAAAACGAGAGTGTTTAAAAAGCATTTTATAGTTCTAAACAATTAACTACCTGAAACATTAGGTAATTAAAACGGCAGGGTTATAAATCTCGTGTTGAACAAGACCTAATAAACCCGAGCCATCCCGTTACAAAAATACCACCGTTTTAGTGCAAGTATAAAGTTCCGCGGCACTAAAACTAACCTGGCACAATGCATTCCAGAAATAACCAAAATTTACTCCGCTCTGTGTGTTAAATCTCCGCGATAGTAAAAAGCCGAATAATGCAAGCTTGTTTTACACGCGATAAAAATCTTGCTGGTTTTACAACAGTGTTGCAGGTTTTAAAAGATGCTCACTTTTGTGGAAACTTGTTTTTTTTTCTTTCAAATACGTGTTTGTCGTGAATTATGTGGAGTGGAAATAAATTGATAATAAAATAGACAAATCCATTATAAAATTTATTTTTCGAACCCATAAAACTCCAATAACTGGCTCACATTACGCAAACGCAAATACCAAATTGAGACACCGCACATTACACGAAATATTCATTTCGAAATCCGAGGCTATAACACATCCTGTAATTAATTTATGAACGCCTGAAACGACTTTCACATTGCGTGCCGAGCACGAAAGAAGAAAAAAAAATGAAACACAAACTGGAATCGAAATTAAAATATTTATATCCAATAGCGCTTGCGTCACTTATTATCCTTTATTATTCATTTTAATTTTCTCTCTCCCGGTTCATTCAGTCTCATGCAAATCGAGGAGACCGACAAAAAAAAATATGAAGAAGGAAAAATTCGAAGCTAATGCGCCTCTCCCGCTCCCGCTTGGCAACAGGTCGGACCGGTTTCAATTTTTAGAAACGCGCTCAAGTGCAACCTACTTTGGCATTGTTTACAACCAGTATTTGTTGTCGGGCGATGATAATGTGTGTAATTATTGAGGTGTGAATGGTTTTTAAGTAGGTTGGAGGTGTTTAAGTCTTTAGAATTCAAATATTGCTTCACAAATAAGCTATTGTTTGAAGGCTCGACAAATCGGGCTGTTTAACAATAAAACGCCGCGCCGCGGCCGCGTTTCAATCTCGTAAAAGTGCCCAGCAAGTGTATTTACATTTAAATATTAAACAATTGTAATTCCAAATATGAAACAAACAAAAAATCGAATGATAATGATTCAAATTGTTGATGATTTTATGCAGCTTAGCGCGACGCGGAGTGTGTCTCCGAAATTGGATACTTTTCTAAAATAAATAAACAAACCGAGCGCGCTCGATTATTAATGGTGTTGTTTTAATAAAAATGCCATTCATTCAATATATTCACCGAATTTTATAATAAAACTGGGAAAATTAGTTGAAATTGAACGATCCGTAATGTTTTTTTTATAACAAATACGAAAATTGTTATAAAATTGTAAGGTTATGCAACTTCTGGTCAAATAACACAAGATTATGTATAAAAAACCACACGCCATTATCGCTCTTAATAAACTCTGTAAGAATGTGGATAGATGTTAACAACTCCCATAAGAGAGCTTCAAGGCCAATTCGTGACGAACACTCTTAAACTATAACATATTTTGTGTGCTTAATTTTATTGCACAGAAGTGTACATTTCGATTTTTCTTATTGATTTTTTGGTTTTGTTCTTAAAGGCGTTACTTAAAAAAATAAAATTTGGATTACTCGGACATCTTCATCCCCCACAAAATGAATTTAAACATTTTTACCATTAGGGAATGAAAATGTCCGAGTTATCAATATCTTCAAAAGGCATTTTATATATATATATTTTAAAATACGCAATTTTTGTTTTTAAAAGCACCACCTAATATATGAAAAAAATACAATTTGTAATACTAGGATCATTATTAGAGGCGAGGAGAGTGAGGTGTTAATGGCAGCGATTTGGAGAGGTGCATGCCCGGTAGAATTGTTTGTGTATATCATGAAACGCATGCGCACCACAACAGGGCCACCAGGATTATCGATCGGCGTTCGTCGCAATTCATCGCGCATCTTCGCGTTGTTGCGATTTTGCTAAGATATACGTCTACATCATTGATATTATTTTACTAAGTGGGATGAAAAGAGTCTGTCTATTTTTATATAATCAATCAATTTTCCGTAAAATAAATAATAATGCTCGCATCAGCTTTATTTTAGTCTAAAAATCCATCTGCACAGCCAAAATGCAGAATAATCGACTTTTTTATGGCTGAAAGACTTCCGGCCGATAGCCAATTCCTGCAAGAACATTTGTTTAAAGTTTAAATAAATTGTTAAAATGTTAAACCACACTTTTAAGGAATAAAGATGTAAATATATATATATCGACTTTTTAGTAGTTTGTTTTTGTTATTATTTTTTTTTGTATTATTTAAAATCTTTATTATCAAAAGTCAGAATAGTAGACTTTTGTAAAATCCAAAAGTCTACTATTTTGAATATTACAAAAGTCTACTATTCTGACTTTTGATAATAAAGATTTTAAATAATACAAAAAAATAACACTTTTGGTCATATATTGATTTTTTTTTACCAAAAATCTAAATATTCGAAATCATTACAAAACAAACATTTTGATAATTGCGTAACCAAAAATTCATGAGAGTGAGGGAAAAGCATGTTGGACAGAAGATGTTCTTTACACAATTTTCTATTGGCTGTAATATACATTTATTATTATTGAAGAACAAAAATCAAGGAAATACAGACTCATAAAAACAATCACAAAAATTTACGACTCAACGACAAATGAAGAGACAAAAGCCAGGCAAGAAATCGTAGTTAATTCGTTTTGAACAAACTAACAAACAATCAAGAGACGGTTAATTTGTGACATTCTTGAGTTCACAGAAATTTATTATTAAGTTTTACATTATGAAATGGGACGCTTACTTATTGGCTTAGTATTGCCAGCTTACTTCTAAAGTAGTGAATATTCTACCGTTTAGGTAAGATATTTGTGGAGGAAATTCGACCAGCTTACTTCTAAAGTAGTGAATATTGTACCGAAACGGTAAGATATTTATTGAGGAAATTCGATAGAAAGAACTTCCTTCAACGCGGTTATTGGATGAATTTGTGAAGTGAGTTTTTATTTTTTTTATTGAACTATAGGATATACATGATACTTATAGTTAAGTCAAATTGTTCTAACAATGTGTTAATAATCTTTGTGGTATTAAAATTAACAAACGAGCTCGTTTCTGTTAGATTAGTCATTGGGACTGCACAATCCCACAGATCTGCAAAAATCATCCATATTAGTGTTTTTTTATGTAAATAAAAACTTCCATAAACACATTGTTGTGTTGTTATTTAGCAAAGTGTTAATAAGGAATTCCACCAACTAACAGCCTCAACTATTAAACCTTCCTTAAAAGATTGTCCTTATAATAATCTGAAAACCTCAAAGATAAATAATTTATTGTCCTTATTATAATAAAACAATCTGAAAATCTCAAAGATAAATAATTTATTGCCCTTATTATAATAAAACAATCTGGAAACCTCACAGATAAATAATTTATTGTCCTTATTATAATAAAACAATCTGAAAACCTCAAAGATAAATAATTTATTGTCCTTATTATAATAAAACAATCTGGAAACCTCAAAGATAAATAATTTATTGTCCTTATTACAATAAAACAATCTGAAAACCTCACAGATAAACAATTTATTGTCCTTATTATAATAAAACAATCTGAAAACCTCAAAGATAAATAATTTATTGTCCTTATAATAAAACAATCTGGAAACCTCAACGATAAATAATTTATATAATCACGGTGACTGTGTAAACGAAAACTGACCGCGTGTGTGGGTCCTGTGCCGTAATTCTATTGACCACCTGGGATAATTACAGAGGAGCGGGGTCGAAACGACGTGACCAGCATATGTCAAGGACGAATCCTTGTGCGTAACACATCCGAAAAAAAAAGAAAGACAAAAACCAACATTTCGAGAATGATGTAAATGTAACGATGTTAATCACCAGCTGCGGCCGTGATAATTAAACTGTTTATCTGGCCGAGTAATTGCTTTTCAAACGCAAACAATGTGAATTATAATGAAGGGAGTCGCTAATAACATCGGTTGTTTAATTGGATATATTGTGTATATATAAAAAAAATGATTAATTATAATTTCAAATATACTAAATAGTAATTTCAATCATAAAATGTAATAATCGCATGGGATTTAATAAAGCGGATTTATTATTTATTTTACGGAAAATTGATTGATTATATCAAAATAGACAGACTCTTTTCATCCCACTTAGTAAGATAATATCTATGATGTAGGCGTATATTGCGAAAATACGCGACGATTTGCGGCGAAGACCGGTCGACAATCCTGTTTGCCCTCTTACAGTGCGCATGCGTTTTATGATATACACAAACGATTCACCCGGCATGCACCTTTCCAAATCGCAAAACGCTGCTATTAACACCTCACTCTTCTCGTAACTAATAATGATGTCCTAGTATTTTTTTTACACAATTTTCGGAAAATGGAAATCGCGAGTTTGGAAACGTCTCGCGGGAATTGTACAAGCTTTGCCCTTGGAATATTCCCCAAGCTGTATATAAAAGTGGGTAGCGAGATGAATACGAGCCAAAAAAAAATAGCAAAACGCTGCTATTAACACCTCACTCTTCTCGTAACTAATAATGATGTCCTAGTATTTTTTTTACACAATTTTCGGAAAATGGAAATCGCGAGTTTGGAAACATCTCGCGGAACTTGTACAAGCTTTTCCCTTGGAATATTCCCCAAGCTGTATATAAAAGTGCGTAGCGAGATGAATACGAGCCACAAAAAAATATATGTGAAACCCATACATCAATAGCAAATGCACCTCCTAATAAGCAACACAAAGAGCATATTAAATTTATAACGACCTTCAATCGGTACATTGAATCTGCGCTTCCATTTTTTTTCCCCTCTGTATATCCACTTTGTAAGTAACGACCATTGTTTTTCCACGTGATGAGCATGTCACCGGCAAACTGTTGTGCAATCGCCGCGAACGGCAATCAAAAGGATGATTCATTTAAAATGCTAATTATCCGCGCTCGATCAATCACGCACGTACAACATTCGCTTAATACAATAACACGCACGGGTTATATAACGCTGTTATTACGTACAGTCAATATTGTTATTGCCTATTTAACTTTGTTATTACGTGTATGCGTTTGTACTGCGCAGTGATTGTTTCATCCGCGATTTTGGATATTCATCAATTGAAATTTTATATGAATAATAATTTAAAAAAACACACACACAAATGTATATGTAATTAAAGGATTACATTTTCTTTAAGGGTAAAAGTGCACAATTAGCTTTCATTAGAGTCAGTTTTACCCCTTTACCGTTTATTTGTGCAGAAAAAGTAAAGTACCGCCTAATACATGTCTGTTTTTTTGCTATCTTACAATATATGTTACATTCGATAATTTTCTTATTATCTATACAATATAAGTATAAAAGATTTTAATTAATAATGAAACACAATTTAAACTATGTGGAAAATACCTCTCTTACCATATATCAATAATATTAATTATAGTTTATTTTTTGTGATTATATTGTTCATTGTATTATTTTTGTACAAAAGGGGGTCTCCCATAAATAAATGTATTATTATTATTAAGATTTTTTTGTATTAACAAAAAAAAAAGTATAAAAAATATCAAATATATTAATTAGAAAAAAAACATAGTTTGAGCTATGTGAACCGCTTTTCCCATATGAGAACATTTTATTTTTGTAAAAATATCCAGTTCTGCAGTAAATCTGCCTCAATATACTCAAATTAATTGTTTGTAGTACTTTAAAAATAGCGCTCTTGATTTGGTCGTTTAGAGTGCTTTTTAGATAGATGGCGCAATTAATTTAATTTGTGTAATATGGTGAAGTGAGCAATAGTATCTCGTGATCTACATAATATTATTACGAAATCGGGTTTAATCAGATTCTGAAATAAGTAAAACAAAATAGAATCATTTTTATTTAATATAAGTAAAACAATGTCTATTTAATATATATTTTTAACTGTTTCTCCATTGAAAATGAACACATCTGTATTCGAAATGTCATCTAGACTAAAATAAATTTAGTGAAGAAAAGTTTACAGTGTTCTTATTATATGTCTATTTATTTATTTATAGTATACTTAATATATTTACTAACATCACACTGTTACTATTTATTTATTTGTAACGAGACGTTGAGTGTGATAGATTGCCCGCCTCGCTTATATAGCGTGCTTGTTTCTCGAATTTTCCAGAACATTCCATAACGCCGAGCGTTTCGCGCGCTCGCTGGAACATTCCAGAATGTTCTTTCCAGTTGCTTCACTTTCATTACAATATAAACAAAATTAATATGATACTTCTATATATGTATATCCCACATTTTAATATGTTATTTATTTGTATTTACCTAGTTTTAGTAATAATTTTAAAATGATTAAAGTTGCTCCATGTATTAAAACGCTTATTCTTTCTTAATCTTATCCTCTTTTACCCGAGGTTTGGTTCTATCGCTTATAAAATTGTTGTCTGTGCCCATCTCATCAATTTGTTTTAGCACTTTCTTAATCGTATCATTCCAGATATCTTGTGGTCTTACTCATGTTCTCTTTCCATTTGCTCTTGCCTCCCACACTTGCTTCACTTGACTCCTCTCGCTCATTCTATTTATGTGTCCAAACCACCTTAGTTGTCCCTCTTCTATTTTCTTATGTGTAGATATGCTTCCTAAATTTTCCCTTATGTCTATAAAACGCTTATTACTGTGTATTAATATTAAATTTTTGACCTGTGTAAAGTTTACTGTATGGCACCAATAAAGTATGATTATGATTAATATATGAATTTAAAAGTGAAGAAAATGTTGCCATGTTAAAATTATTTTGCACAATCTAAACATTGGACTAAAATTATATTCTGCGTACTTGTTCATGCGCATTGCCAGAATTATTATCATAGTCACAAATAAAATGGTTTGAAACTGGAAATGTGTTAACTTCATTGGAATATGGTATTATAATATACGCATCATATTAATCCCAAAATGTGTTGAATTAAAATAAACGCGCTATCGATTTTTTTTTCTTGTGGGATAATAAAAAAATAATAATTTCTATAAAAAAATACTCTTCTAATTCCTTATAGGAAGTTACTTGAAACAATACTAATAACTTAAATAAAAAACTGTGACGAAGTGAATGAATACTGTTTTCTATTAATACTAATAACTTTATGTTTACAATGATTTATTTGTAATTCTCCTTACCTGATGTGGAATAATTAAACTTTCTATAGATTTCTCTAAAAATCCATCATTCGCGTTAGGTTTGCACACCGGCGCGCAATAAAACCCACGTCGAGCGACCGTTAAATGTCCATTTGCATACCGTCATTATCATAAAACTCAAAATCGCAATAAAATCGTGTACGTCTATATAGATTAGTAATGTTCGCGTTCGTTTCCGCATTGCCCGGATGATTAATGCCGGCACAAGAAATAATTCAGCGGAGCGTTGATAATTTTCAAAACGTAAAGCCCCCACAAAATACGGCAATACGGTCTCGCTGGGAATCGCTAACTTTATAGCCACGTCGATGCAATTGAATTGATCAATTTACAAATTGCGAATAATAACGATTGTTTCCGTTATCTACATGACAACTTTGCTAAAGTCTTTGAAGTCATGTTATAAACTCCATTTCCCATTATTGCAACAAATACATAACTCCAAATTACAATGGTTCTGTGAAATTTAAGTCGACGTCCACAAACCTCTGCCATTTTACCGATTTCGTATTAAATGCTTTAGATGAACGTTTTTACAGATTTTTCTAAAATGTATTGTATTTATTATTAAAAAAAACTAAATAATTTCAGCTTTGACAATAATCTTATATTACGAATAAAAAGTTATCTGGAAAACAGATTGGGATATATTGAAAATCGTTCAATAAAATCAAACTCATTTGCTTGTTCAAGCAGTGTACCACAAGGCTCTAACATAGGACCCCTGTTATTTGTTTTATTTATTAACGATATAGCTACAAACTTTCATTCTAGTTTGTTTGCTGACGACGAAAATTTTTAGCGAGTCAAATATCGACCAGAGTTACATATCCCAGGTGGACAAATTCTACTCCATATTAACCAGTGGATACACTTTCATTCTTGTTTGTTTGCTAATGACTTGAACATTTGTAGCGAGTCAAATATTGACAATAGTTGCATATGCCAGGTGGACAAATTCTATTCTATATTAACCAGTGGATAGTTGGCCACAAAAAAAGTTGGGAAAAACGGGGATTTCATCACCAGATTTTCCCGCAAAATCGAAATTTGTCGTTCGGTGTCCGAATCGTCGAATTTATTTTAAACATTAAATAAAAAAAAACTACGAGTTTTCCGTTATATATTAATCACTATCAATCTATTTAGGAAAAGCATATGAAAAAGCATGTATTCCTAATCGTGAATCCTCTGATTATGTATTTTTTTATATTTTGATTGCATGGTGGATGCGTCGGGGTAATGGAAAAAATATTAGAGATGGGCAAGTCGATCTTTTCGATCTTTTTTGTCACTGCAAATGAAGTTTATGACAATTTTCTTAATGTTATTTATAATATTAATATCGGAAAGTTTTACCTATTGATTAATAAACTCTATTTTATTGTTATTTAATAACTTTATCTACTTAAAATTGGTTATTCAGAAATATTCGATTACTAAATTAACTCGATTTTGCCCAACACTAAAAAATATTACCAGCTTAGGCTGAAAGACCACTGGTCGATAGCCAGTTTCAGAGTTGGAATTATACTGTGAACGTTAGTGTATTGTTAAATATTGTATTGTAACTGTATATTCCAATCTCAGAAATAAAGATGTTTATGTATGCATTACCAGCTTGACACATAAAATGATTGATAATTAATTATTTTCAAATTATTTTTATTTAATTTATAAAAAACAGTGAAATTGAAAACATCGGTAAAAAATTGGGATTAAATTTTCTGAAGCAGAACGATTTTTTTTTAATTCATTACTTCCGATAATAATCAACGCGATTATTATTTAATACAACATAAAATAAAATTAATTCCATTCTTTCCCCATTTAAATCCAACCATTGTGCCGTCGAACAATTACAATTGTAAAACGCTCCAAGGTGAGATTACAATGAAGCGAAATAATAATAATAATAAAAAAAACAACATATAAGAGATTTGCCAAAACAAATATTATTGTTCTCCTCGTTAACAAACACGAAAAAAAAAATACTTTATGCTGCGTGGGATTCGAATTTCAAGGCTGGAATAAATCAGCCGGCTCTGACTGGCAGATTGCGCCCGTTTTTGATCTCTCTCTCTGTACCGCTGCAAAAAACGAGTAAATAATAATAAAAAAAAAACGTGCGCAGACCTTTCAAACTCCGTCCTGATTTATCATTGATCTCGAGCGAAAATAACAATTTTAATTAATTCCAGTTTGTGTTTATTTTTTTTGCGGCGAATTGATTTTTTTTTCTGAAGTTATAAATATATTTGCTGCTGGAGGTTTAATTATAGAAAAATCGGTATGGTTTCAAGGTTTTGTATGAATCGTTTCAAGTCGACAACATGTTTTAATTGTTTATAACCTGCGGATATAAATATCGGGTGTTTAGACAGGGAAAAAAAAAACTAGTTATAAAGAGTGCCATGGAAATTGAATAATGTAGTGAAGTATGTCTGTAAAACGAGATATAGATTCCAGCAATAGATTTTAAATACAAAATTTTAGGCAGAAAGACCGATGGTCGATAGCCGTTTTCTAAGGACAACGTATAACATATAACAAGAATTATATTGTTAATTTATTGTATATAAAATTGTCTGCAGAAATAAAGATGTTATATATATACAAAATTTTTAAATAAAAATCATATTTCATAAAAATGTTTACTCTGTAATATTCTTTCTTTCTTAACCTTATCCTCTTTTACCCATATTGGGTGTCGAGGTTTACTCTGTAATATACCACTGTAATATGTTGATCTCTCTTATTGTATTATTATTTTATTTTCTGTTCTATTGTACATTTTTGATTTTCAAATCCCCACTTGCTCCAAGTTGGTATTTCTCATAATAAGAAGTTGTCTACATCATAAGATCCCTTGCAAGTTATTTCAAGAAATGATCGTGCAAAATTTTTTTGAAATCACTTTTTCACGATACCTCTTTTCCATTGCTAGTGTGACAGATAGCGCCGTCCTGCTGGAATCAGAATTCTTCCAATTGGCTTTCAATAAAAACTGGGAAGAAATAAGCGTTCAAAATCGTCCGACAGCAAACTTAATTTACTGTGATATGGTCTTCTTGAGCATTCTTGAAATAAAAGAAGTGCAGCGATGTTTCTTCATCTGGATAAGGATTCCTCACACAAGTTCTACAGTTTTCAATAATAACAGTTCATGTGAACTCAAAACTCATTTATTTCTACAGTTTTACTTATTATATATATATATATATATATATATATTCAATGACACTTTTCTACCCATATTGGTGTAGTTTTCCTTATTAATAAACCAAAATGTCGGAGAAGCGTATCTTTGGTGAATAATGGATCTCTAGGGCAGTAAAATAACAGTGATGATTATAAGGCTTTAAGCTCTTGAATAAATCAGTTATTTTGTAATTCAAGAATGAATACTCAATTCTGAATCAATTCATGACTATTAGTACGGGCATAACTTCTCAATTTATCCTATTAGTTTCGACTTATAGTCATTCTCAATGATTAAGTCATATTTCGTTTTCATTTACTTTAATTATTATTATTTATTTTTTACTTAAAAGTGATTAATTATGCAATTAATGAATGCACAACATGTACGTCTGAATTCAGCGTTACAATACAATTTCTAAAATTACAATACGCCGCGTTATTAACGGCATTAAATTAATCACAATTTAATGGACGGTGTAATTTTTGTGACGACTCAATTTAAATGCAAATGCATTACAAAAATAACAAACGCTCGTATAAATGCGTTTGCATGCGCGCGTGTGTTTTTTTTTTACGCGTTCGTTTGTTTTGTAATGATAGAAAACAAAGGATTCTCAATTATTCCAACTGACGTTTGATAAATGATCATGCGTCAACGCGTGCGCTGTTTATTTATTTGAATTTCAATCGTACGTCTTTTGTTATTTTGTTAAAACCGCATGACGAATGGCGCGAAATCGATGGAAAGCGTGTTGGGTAAAATTAATTAAAAAATTAAATGCACTAAAATATACACACCAGACGCCCTAAGGGACAACAAGGGATAGCAGAAGAAGAAAATATATACACATATATAAAATTTATGGCATTAATGACTTAATGGTACTTTCAAATTCAGTAATATTTTTTTTATAGCAATTGGCTTTGAGTTTTCATGAAGTGATTTGAATTTCACAGAATCTCCATTTCCTAATTACACATTAAACATTTTCAAGAAAAGTGTGACACACTAAAAAATTACAAAACACATGTGTAAAAATTGAATTTAAAACTTAAAAAAATATTGCACTTATTTATACACAGTTTAAAGTGTTTTACTCAGCATATGTTTCGTAAAAAAGGAGATTCCGTAATAAATCGAATTCTTATTATTATTATCTGTTACTTATTATTATCTTCAAATAATTCGTTGATTACAGCACCATATATTAGTAATCAGAAAATATATTTCCAATATAACCTTATATTTTTTTTAAATAGAATCCTAATCTGCAATAGAACCCTAATCTTCTCACTTTCAAAGTTGTCTTTCGCCCCATCGACAAGGGTGATTTTGAGAAATTACCATTTCTTGGGTTCCCACTATAAACTATTTCAATCAAAATATATTTTAAAAAAAGCTTTATGTTTCATCGTGTTCAAACATAAATCATTATTTTATTAATACCAATGAAAATGACACACCCTGTACTTTTAAAAATGTTTACAGCTGTTGCTTCTTCAGTTTAGGAAAAGATTACCAAATTTTAATTCGATATCAAAAATATTTTCGCCCGGAAAACACTACAGTGAAGTTAAATAATTCAAGTGAATATTTTAAAATAACAAATATTATTTTAACATAACTTAAAGAAATTCTATTATTTCATTATTCTAACTATTCTATTTTATCATGTACGTATGTTACTGTATGAAATGGCCTCCGTTGATTAAATAAATAAATTGCAATTTCAAAAAATGTATTTAAAAGAATTCCACAAAATGAAAGGTTGTAACATAATGTATTTAAGTTAACATTTATGGTTTTTTTAAATTATAGATAGCAAATAACAAAAATATAACCTTTACAAAAATATATTTGAGGATCCTTTTGATTTTTTTTTTGTGTTATACAATAATTTTAACCATTTATTATTATTTTCTCAGTTAAATCGACGTGTAAAACGTTGTCGGTTTAACAGATAATAATAATTAATTAATTTATTTGTTAATCAATATACTTAATTAATGTTTATTTGTATACGATAGCTTAATTATTTACTATTTATATCAAGTTGTTATAATTTTGTAAAATGGTGAAATTTTCGTAAAAATAAAAAAAAAGAATGCAATAATTATTTATTTATAAGTAAATTTACATAAATGGATTTCAGAATTTTTAAATTTACTCACAATAAAAAAATCTTATCCTCTTTTACCCGTATTGGGTGTCGAGGTTTAAAAAAATATATAAGTTTGAAAAATAAAAGTGGTTATGTAATATATTTCTTTGAGAATTATATTTATTTTAAATGTAATATTGAATAATATTTTGAAATAATTGTGTAAGATTCTGCATTTGTTTTTGAAGAAAACAAATAAGTTTGTGTTGTTGAAATAGGTTAGATAACCTACACACCATAAACAATTTCGATTTAAACATAACCTAACCTTAAAACGGTGGCATTTGTTTATGCACCGTGCATTTGTTTAAAGGCAAAATAGACCAACCTGCATGTCTGCTGGATATCTCGTGTAATAAGACAATTCACTATCATCACAATCACTTGTTTATTAACAAAAATACGCGATAAACAAACGGAGCACGCATACAAGTGTTTTACAACGGATTTCTGTGTCGGGCACATATAAACACACACACGGCACACTCGAATCGGCTCCCAGCGGGCCGACCGACACCTGCGCGAATAAAATTCGTGGGCTATTTGTTGTTTTCGTGTAAAAGTGGAGAAGATTCCGTCGCATGCACTTTAATTTCACGGATCCCGCGGTCGGGTATTCTCTGGATTTTTGTGGTTATACGTCCGTGGGCAGCGTTTCGGCCCCGCGGCACGCATTCACTGTATCGTGGGGGCCCCAGTCGGCCGGGACGCACACACACACACACTTTGGCGTTTCCAACGGTGATCGCCACTAGTGGTCATAGGTGGTTACACTGGAAATATGGTTGTTTCCTCCGCTGCGGACGTCTGTGTCCCAGAAACCATTGCGGCGCTGGCCGCTTTCGAATACCCAGAATGCAACGCGCGGCCCGACCAGCCGGCGGACTACGTGCGCCATATAGCGACTATTTGCCCAACTAAATAAAATAAATCATAGATATCTATTTTTCCGACATTAATCATAGATCATAGAAAACGAAGATTAAAAAGTAAAATATGTAGGAATAAAAATGTGTTCCCTTACTCAATAATTACAGTTTATTCCCAATAACTTTAAAGTGACATGATACATTAAAAAAATCCTTAGAAAATAGCCCCGATTTTAATAATGTTTCATCAACATGAAAATTACGATTAAAGTTGTTACGGCGTTGCTAAAACATTATTTGTTTTTTTTTTTAATCAATTTAATTCAATTCACAAGCGATTGTGAATCGGCTCTTATTATTATTTAGGGGTTCTATGGCTTTTATTCATCTGCTGTTTTTCTAAGAGATTCTCCTTTGCTTATAATGTTTAGCAAGTTATTTATAGCTAATAAACTTACTTATAAAGTAGCTAAATTCTAAAAAGCTTACCGTGCTGTGTTATTCGTTAATACTTACATATTTTACTTACTTACGTCCTCCGTTATCCCATTGCTTCTCGAAATATCTCACAATAAATTCTTTGGTATAGATTTTTTAATGTTTTAGATACAACATTTATCGAATGTAAAAAGTTTAACATAAACATCAAACAATTGTCAAACTATATATGTATAAGGCTGCTATGGAAATTGCCGCCAACTTAGATTTTATTTAAAAATAACATTTGCCTGTTTTACATGCATGTGAAAACAAAAATGTCAGTCAATTCAAATATAAATTTCACGAATCGCTGTTTGTTTAGTAGTTTTATTTGTTTCATCATTTGCTCCGGTGCAGTTTCATTTAAGGTAACCTTAATTGTATTGTATTTGTGTTAAATTAATAATTAATTTGTTCGATTAACGAAAACACTTTTTAACTTTGTTTGTGCAATTTAAATGTATTTAGTGACTATTAGTAGCGGTTACAAGGGGGGTGGTATAATCGGGTAATTACAGACCCCCCCTAACAATTTTTCTCTCATCTCATTCAAATGCTACCTAAATGAGTAACACGACTCAAAATAAGTTAATTGCTTTATGTGGAGAAGAAATCAAAGACACTATTTTAACCCAAGGTAAATAAAAATATTTTAGCATAATGTTCGATGAAACTACTGATATTAGGCATATTTAGCAAATGTCTCTCGTAATACGATATTTGAATCTGATTCCGAATGCTTGGAAAATAATGAAGATTTTGTGGAATTCATTGATTTTTATAATGACTATTATAATAATCTTACCCATAAGTCTGTACTTTGTGCGAATATTTTCGCAAAAACTGTTTTAAAATTGAGATATATGGTGGATATCCATTGGATCTGGCCCTCTTATTGTCCATATCTATGTAATTTCATAAAGATAGATTTAATTTTCTTATTAATATAGACAACCCAATTTACATTCAAGTAAAAATATTTTAAAATAAAATCAATTTAGTTTAATATTTTTACTGTTTTTTTTTGTAATACTAATTGATTTATTTATTTTTAATTAAAAGCGTAACCAAACGTAAATATTTTCTCAATATCAAAATGTTTAATAAAAATGTCTGACGCTGTAAATACGTAAATATTTTCTCAATATCAAAATGTTTAATAAAAATATCTCACGCTTTTTAAGGTTCTTACACTTTTTCGATTAGCATGAAATTACTTTAATCAACGATTTTACAATACTATAATCACTAGTATAATTCATGGGCATAAGTACCGAATAAAATAAAGTATTTTTGTAAAAATATTCAAAAAATTATTAAAATTAAGCATTTTTTGTGTGAAAATAATCTACTAATTGTAGTCGGGGATGGCCTTTTCGTGGGGTTAGAAATTAAACGGACTACACTTTAATAATCTTTAACACAATTTCTCAATTAATCTTCGATTCATTCTCTATAATTTTTCAACCTGAATATAGCTCCCCTAAAATCTCATTCTAGCCAACATAAAATGCATTTCCTTTCTGCGGCCTTAGATGGCGTGCTCAGGCGGAAAATTCAAAAATAGCACCTACACTTTTATAAATTATTATTAAATTTATTTAAATTTAGCTGGCCATTTATTAAAAAAAATAATTCTTATGCCTTATTGTAAAGTGTATTTTTCAAATTGGTTAATTGAGTTACGAGAAGATTAAATTTCAATTTCAATTTACTTTATTAACGGAATCTCCATTTCCAAATTACAATATAATTACATATTAAAAATTGTATAAGAAAAGTGTGACGCTCTAACAAGACTACAAAACATATGAATAAAAAAAGGCAAATTACCAATCACAAATACAAAAAAAAAATAAAAAAAAGTGCTTTACACACACGCATTCATCAAATGTATTTTGCAACTTCAAACAATTCTTTATTAAATATTTATTAAATCACAACTTGATTCATCGTAAATTATTTTTATTATAATAGAGATATTTTTACAATCGAATAAGTTTATTTTTATAAGAAGATTTATTTATGTTCAAAACGGATTGATTATTTATTTTAAATTTGGCGGGCGAATGGCCGTCCTGGAGAAAATTCCAAAAAGCACCGCCATGCGCACATGGACGCGCATTGACTTTTCATTGATGCGATTATGTTTTATGCGCCGTTGCCAGATTTAACAAGTCCCTAAAAGTAAATTATAAAGTACGAATTTTATTTAATTTTTAATTGTATTAAACTACAAATTATTTAAACGTTCGTTTTGTTCAATTAAACGTATTTAATATTAAATTTTGTTTTATAAATATGCTAATAAATATTAATAACTAAGTAGCTCCGGCAACGTCGCCCTAACACAACACGTTCACGTTCGGCGGAATATTCTAGAACCGAGGCGGTTTTTAACCAAACCCTCGTTTTCTGGAAGTTTCAGTTCGCAATTAGACGTCGTTCGTGTCACTTAATTTACAAAGTGTTGTAGCTAATAGAAGACAAAGCGAGGTGCTCGTTTTAAATTGTATTTTAACCAGAGGTAAGAGCGAAAAACCCTATCGATTGTCACACACGGCCGTCTCGTCTCCGGCAAATTTTCCACGTCCTGGAGCACACACGAACGCGGGGGCAACGTGCGTGCGATTCCGTCCACGCCGAAATCACACGCTCATCCAGTGCGAGAATCCCGTTAGTTTTGCGAGAAACGGTGTTCCCGGGGGCGGGCGGCGAGTATCGATTGATTTTTGCTATTTTTAAGTGGGATTTTTCGTTTGAAGTAGGGTTATTTTAAATTCCTCGATCATTTCCGTTTCGCATTGATTTTGGGAATCTCGAATGGTCGCGCACGTAAATTGATTTTATTAACAAAATGGATTTCAATTTTTTTTTATTCAATATCTATAATTATATATTTTAAGCTCAGGATTCGGCTCTAGAAAAGGGTTATTGTAAACTCGTGATGATTATTTACTTTTTTATATAATCTTTTCATCATCAAGGTTGACACAGCTGATTTCATCTACTGAATGACATTTCGAGCCCTTTGTAACTCGTGACCTTTAAGCTAATTATATCTCTGTAATGATACCTAAATAAATTAATGAAAATAAAGTATAAAGATAAAATTATGAATAATAATAGAAAATTTATTCAGTTGATCAGTTATTTTAAATATTCCATGAAACACAATTGTCGTATAATACGAAAATGATAAAAATGAATAATTTTTGATTTTTAAAAGAGTGTGTTTATTTTCACGATTGTTTCGCTAATTTATTGCTTCTTCAGGTGAATGAATGTTAATCGTTGATAATTTTATCTATACTAAGTGAATATGGATTTTCAACATCCTTATAAATCGACCAATTAAAGTATTCCAGTTGGAATAATCTATTTGGATTTAACATTTATTCTGTTCGATTAGGCGTTGAAAAATGGTGAAAGAGACGAAATTTTACGATATACTTGGTGTGAAGCCCGGATGCTCGGGGGACGAGCTGAAAAAGGCGTACAGGAAGCTCGCCCTCAAGTACCACCCCGACAAGAATCCGAATGAGGGTGAGAAGTTCAAGCAGATCTCACAGGCCTACGAAGTGCTGTCCGATCCAGAAAAGAAGAGGATTTACGACCAGGGCGGCGAGCAGGCTCTTAAAGAAGGTACGAGTTTTTTCTCTCACTCTTTAAGCTCGTTGTGGAGACTTTTACTAGCGAAGCAAGCCATGAAACAACTTGTGGTCTGCGGAGCATCTCGAAAACCAGATGTTTTACTGAAAGCTATTTTAAAAAAAAAAGAATAAATGAATCTGTTAACCTATAATTATTAGAATTTGCTGCTCATTTACATTTTGTCAATCACTATTTTGATTGATTTCATTCACACATTAGTTCATTATTACTTCAATGGAATCTGACTTTAATAAACACGAATTTATTGTTATTTATTTTGTTTTACTGCTTTAAACGGCTCAATTAAAAATACTTGCTTACTAAACTTACTCATTTTATTTCAACAGTACTAAAAATAAAAGCAATTTATGGAAATATGATCACAAGTCGTTTTGTATTTTTATGAATTACGATATTTGCATAATCATTAAGATTCAATAAAAGCTAAAAACATTTCTTCCATAGTGTAATTACTTATTTTTGAACTATTCGCAATTCAGTAATGCAGATAAAATACTGATAACTTGTACAGATAAGATTATTCGTGTTTTCAACAATGACATAATATGCTGTAAAATGTAATCATTGATTTATTAGCTATTATTGACTTGAAATTTATTACTTATTTGCTCTTTATCGGGTTTCACAACGCAAAACTTGTCTGAATTTACTGGATATAAATCTAAATTTATGTGGATCGACTTTATTTATTTTCCTTGCCGGGATATTCTAAACATTATTGACATTAAAATGTTTATTAACACTTCACTATGTTTAATTCCTCTGAAATAATTATTTATACGTTCTCAATGTGATCTTTTGTTGTATTTTTTTTTTTTTCAGGTGGTGGTGGTGGAGGATTCTCCAGCCCCATGGATCTATTCGACATGTTCTTTGGAGGAGGGGGTTTCGGAGGAGGACGCGGGGGTCGCAGGAGGGAACGCAGAGGCAAGGATGTCGTCCATCAGCTCAGTGTCACCTTGGAGGAACTCTACAAAGGCACCGTGCGTAAACTGGCCCTACAAAAGAATGTTATCTGTGATAAGTGCGAGGGACGCGGTGGTAAGAAAGGTGCTGTCGAACAGTGTCCCACTTGTGGTGGCAGCGGAATGCAAGTACAAATTCAACATTTGGGTCCAGGTAATTAAATATATTTGTTTTTATTTATTAACTTTGGCATACACAATATATACAGGGTGATTCTTAACCTATACCCATAATTTTTATAAAGTAATAATAAACTTGTTTTTATTATGAAACCTTTTACTTAGAGTAAAATGTTATTCATATACCTTAATTATAAAGTAATCATAGATATTTATGGCTAAATTTTTATAAATTAAGAATAAACTTTTTTATTGTGAAACCTTATAGTTAGTAACATTTTATTTAGTGTTATAACTGAATGTATTATATAATTGTTATCAGAATTTTTATAAATATTTTTTTTTTTTATACTTTCAGGTATGATTCAGCAAATCCAGTCAATGTGCGGTGAGTGCCGTGGCCAGGGCGAGAGAATAAACCCTAAGGACCGCTGCAAAACCTGCAATGGCAAAAAAATCGTCCGCGACAGGAAGATCCTCGAGGTTCACGTCGACAAAGGCATGACTGACGGCCAGAAGATTATCTTCAACGGGGAAGGTGATCAGGAGCCAGAACTCGAAGCCGGTGATATAATCATCGTTCTAGATGAAAAAGAGCATTCCATGTTCAAACGCAATGGAAATGACTTGATAATCAGACAGGAATTGAAATTAGTGGAAGCACTCTGCGGCTTCCAAAAACTAATAAAAACACTGGACAATAGAGATTTGTTAATCACATGCATTCCGGGAGAAGTTACCAAACATGGGGACGTTAAGTGTATTTTGAACGAGGGCATGCCCATTTACAAGAACCCGTTCGAGAAGGGACGTCTGATTGTGCAGTTCTTGGTCGAGTTCCCCACACAAATCGACCCCACTACCATTCCGACTTTGGAAAACTGCTTGCCAGCAAGGCCGGAAATTATGATTCCGGATCAGGCTGAAGAGTGTGTTTTAGTCGCGTTTGATCCAGAGCAAGAGGCGAGGCGAAGGCAACACAGGAATGCGTACGATGAGGATGAAGATGGGCACGGACCTAGCCAACGGGTGCAGTGCGCGACTAATTAAATCGACAATTTTTCCTTCCAATGCATTCGAAAAAAATTATTTATTCCTTTTTTTAGTTCAATTCGTGGGGGAAGAGAATATATATTCCGAGTAAAGGAGAAGAATCTATCGCATATTTATTAGATTATTTAGATGAGCCTTTTTATGTTTTGTATTTCGGATGATTTTCTAGTATTATTAATGATAATAAAAAGAAAAATGAGAATATTGGATTGCACTAATGATATGCGTTTTTAGTGATAATTGGATGTAATTGTTTGTTCTTTTTTTTTTGGTCATTTGAACTGGTTTTTTTCTCTTGGCAATTGGCAGATCACCTCTGGGTGACAAACATTAGGATATTACCCTGATAAAATTGTGTATCACCAAATTTGATAAGTTGTTCTATTAACTGAACGTATCTTAATAAATAATATTGAAGATTAACCACTATTTTTTTCTTATATAAATTCCTTAATCATTGAAAATAAAAAAGGATCCTTGATTATGGAAGTGACTGTCGACCCATAGCAGCATTTTGATAATACATGAGATGTTATTTAAATATGAATACACACTTTTAGGCTAAGTACTATACCATGGATAGCTTGATTGAATGAATGAAGTGATGTAAACAACTAAAAAAATAAAAGTAAAAATTCAAAACATAGGGCAAGGAAAAAAAATTAAGTTTTTTCATAAAATAATTATATATAAATTGAATCATCAACTAACAGAAATTCCAAGGTCTACAACAACCGGTGCATCCTCTTCATCGTCAGATTCCAGATGTGTGAAATCCCAGCAATACTGATCGGTGAGAGACATCTTCAATCTATCAGCTTTGGATTTTAGCCTTCCGTCAACGTCTGATTGCTCGATGGCCCTGAAGAAATCCCGCAGCTTCACATATACGAAATTATTATTCGAGACGATATCCGCCAAGAAATCCTCTGGGATTTCCTTAATCTGCAACTCGAGCAAGCTGATGAAAGCGTCGTAGATCGCTCGGTGCTTTTTAATTGCCTTCTCGCAGGAGCACAAAAGCCGAACCAACTTTTTCCAGTGCTCGAAAGCCTCCAGGCTGTGCCCCACTAAGAAACTAATGTAGACAAATTCCAACTCTCCTATTAAATCAATTTTGCTGAAAAATTAAATTTACACTAATAAATATGAATAAATCATTAACAAATTACCAATAATGAAAATTAAAAACACATTGAATTGAACTAAAAATTATTAATAAAACCTACTTGATATAATTAGAAACCATTAAATCCAAAGTGTAACTCAAGTCCAAGCTGTGAGCAGTTATGTCAGCACCTGTTGACCCCTCAGGATAAAACTTTTCCGGTAAAGCAGTCACTCGAATATCTGTTCCTTCTTTCGGTTTTAAATGTGGCAACAAACTATCCTCGACGTCCTCTGATATACTCAATCTCGTTCTTTTAGTTTGTTTACTACTTGATGGGCTCTCAAGATTTGAAACATTTTGTCCTGATTTACTCAAACGAGGCCGATCAGCATCTTTGCATGCCTGTAATTCTAAAGCCGATTGTATTCTTCCAGAGGCTGGAGCTAATATGACTGACAATTGTTCTAAAAAATAATAATAATAATACAACATAATATAGATACAGCATTTTCTTAATGAGTTAATTATACTTCATTTCTATTATTTATGTATAACATATTCAATGTTGATAAAATATTGTTTAAATCTACACAATACACATTATTTTTCATACCTGAAATGTGCGAAGACAGTCCCTTCCACGTCTCGAGTATATCATACGGATAAGGACCCAGAAACTTATCCAGAGTCTGTATATTATCCTTCAACCTAACAATCTCTCCCTCGCTCATGACTTCACAACTCATATCATTATCCTTCTCACTCCATTTCTTCACCAACACCTCGGACCGCCGGAAGTTGTAAAAGAAGCCGGTCCGTGGGGCCGTCTCGCCCATAATCCCCACACCGCTGTAGAAAATATAGTGAAGCCCGGGCGGTATCATTTTAACCCCGCGGAAATTCTCACCCGTGTTCCACGATTTCATGTCAATGCCGAATTCGGTGCCTTCGGGGACGCCGAGGAAAATAAATGTGCCACCTTCCACTAAAAGGCGTTTCGCAGTTTCTTGATCCATTTTGATTTGATTATAATTTGCGGCTTATTTAATTGTATTCTTATGACCAGATAGTACTTTAAAATAAAATAAACTCAATACATTTTCTTTATAAACTTATAGATTATATTTGTGGTTGGTTTGTTTGAATAAGTGTGGTTATGTTGTTTGATATGTTTGACGTTTGTAGATTATATGCAATCCAATTAACACGTCATTATAAATTTTTTTCTTATTTATGATTATTAAAAAATAATCCAAAATATAGATAATTCTATAATTTTTATTATTTATTAAAAGTTCCTCTTATTTTATTTTAATTAATATATAAATTAAGTGATTAATTGTAGATATAGATTGTGTGTAATCCAATTAACACGTCTGTATTAATTTTCAATTCTTGTTAATAATTATATAAAAATGAACCTAAATATGGTTAATTTTGTAATTTTCGTTATTTATTAAATCTCGTCTTATTGTACTTTTAATAAAATACTTATTAAGTGATTAATTATAAGAATCATAGATTGAGAAATTATTAAATTAACATGTCAGAATAAATTTTCTATTATTGTTAATAATTATTAAAAAATAAACCTAAATTTAGATAATTCTGTATTTTTTGTTAATTATTTAAAGTTTGTCTTATTTTATTTGAACTAATATACCTACTATTGGATAATTATATAAATCGTAGATGTAGATTTGGATTATATGCAATCTAATTCATTTTTAATTCATGTGAGTAATTATTAAAATATAGGAATCAAAATATAAGTAATTTTGCAATTTTTGATATTTAGTTAATATTCGTTTTATTATAATTTAAGTAATACACTTCATAAATTTTCAAAAAAGTCTATCTCTATGATATAGATTTTTTTTAATTCATAATACTTAAATTAAACCTAATAAAATAATATATTATTTAAATTAACTTTCTTTGACATGCCAAATCATTATTAAGAATTTATTGTCTGCCTTTTCTGTTAAATATTTGTTATATTTGCCAATTCATAGATATATATTTCTTGTACTGTTTGAAATCAGAAACAATTATTTTTATTGTTTGAACAAATCTGAGAATATGTTCGAAACATAAGTTTACAATTAATTTATAATTTATTTTATATATAAAAAAACTGTTTAAAAATTTAAAATATTGTTATAGGCGTCCCAATTTTCAGAAAAATTAAAAATTGATTATTAATCATATTTTTTAAATAAAATAAAATATAACCAAGAAATAGCTGATTCAATGTTAGTGATTATAAAAATTATATGATTTATTAACTAACTAACCATCTTTATTCAAATGTGTATATGTATGTACAATAATATATAAAAATTAGAATTATATTCTGTAGATGAATCAGCTATCGACTGGAGGTCTTTCAGCCTGTCTCGTTCTTGTCGTTGTCTATCTAATCGTTATTATGATTTATTATTTAATTTAATTTATATAAATAGAAAATTAAACAAAATTGCATTTAAATAAAATCATAGAACATTATTTTTATAGGCAACCTAATTTACATGTGAATTTAAATTTTAAATAAAAATATTTTCTTTATCATATATGAAGGAATCTTTTGTACTCTGCGTCTTTAGTATTAATGGAAATTAAACTATTTATTATTTAATTTATATATTTGTTTCATAAACGTAAAAATTAAGGAATACTTTATTATTATCTTCATAATCAAAACATATAAATATATATAAATTGCAAGAGCCACTTAGACTGCTTTAAAAGAATAGTAACGTGATCGCTTAATTTAACATTAAGAATCGCTAGTGAAGGGGAACAGAAATGGATAGTTTATAGAAAGCCAATAAGAAAGATAATAGAAAATGATTGTTATAAGTATTTTTTGTTTTGTTTTGGAAATCTAAGTTGGCGACAATTTCAAAAGTTGACAATTGTTTGAAGCTTATATCAAACTTTTTTTTAAATATAAAATTCCCATTGTCTTTCGCGTACAGCAAATTGCTGTGTTTCTTGTGAGGTATTTCGTGGAGGAACGGGATCATACTATTAAGTTCCGCGTAAGTACAAACGAAAATAAAATTACGATAATCAAATAAGAGATTTTTTAGAAAGGGCCGATTCACAATGGCTCGAGAACGAGAACGGAAGGGGGAAAGGTGAATCATAGGATTTTACGTGTATCGATCCATAATCAGCCGGGAAGGGGCTTTACCTTTGTTTTTTTAAAAAAAAGTAAGCCCAAAGTCTGCCTGTTGTAAAATAAGTTTGTCAGTTATAAATAATTTGCTAACCACCGTAAATAATGGACAGTCTCTTAGAAGTCCTAAAGAAAAAAAGCAAGAATTTGATATTAAATTATGTTTGCTATATTTTGTGAAACAGCAAAATCATCTAAAAGTAAATTTATGAATAAGTTAGATTAAAAAATAAACCATTATAATATTAGAATTATATTGCTACACCATTTGTTAATAAATTCCGCTGCAAACTCGAACCATTCCTGACAAATGAATTAACGCAAATTGCAAATTTTTTGCGGTGTTGTAATTACGTTTAAACGTAGTGCGGTTGCAACAATTCCAACAACTCGATTAACGCAAGGTTGCAGTGCAAATGGGTAGCTGACCACGGTTACGAAATTTAGTTAATTGATTAAATTAATTCATTGTAACTACTAATTTGTTTTATCGTAAATTCAAATCATTTTCAGCGTAAAACAATAAAGATATAATACAAAGAATTATATTTTTACGCAATTAATTTCGCCGGAAGAGGCTAATAACGACGGAGCTTTTTAATTAAAAAAAAATATACTATAAATGGGAAACTTCGGTCAGAAATTGAGATATAGTGAATTTAATTTGATGAATACTGAAATGCAATTGCAAAACTTTGTATGGTTGATGTGAAATAATAAAAATAAATTATAGTTCTTTTTTTATTTATTATATTTATTCTTTATTTGTATTTTCTTAGTACAGTTTTTCTTTAAATATATATACATTTACATTTCGCCGCACCATCAACTTACTCCTCACATAAATCTCAGTACAAATATAACGGGAAAATCAGCAGCGAGAGCTAAACGGAAAAGGAACAACGACGGCGCGCCGTCCCGGGGCAAACTTAATTTTAATCAAACCTAGAGCCGAATCGAAACGTCCCGGGAATTTGCGAATAACCTACCAATTAGATCAGTTCCATTTTCTTTAAAACGAAATTAAGAAAAAAAAAGTGAGCGAAAAGAAAGGGAGAGAACGAAAGAAGTTCCTTATTTATACGTTTCGAAATAAAGAAAATAATGAAACAATGAATGTAATAAAGCAGTAAAATCCTCTTTTGTTTTATTTTCGATTAAATATAAATTAAAATTTTGTTGAAAATGATTAATGAATTCTTCTTGGGTTGAGTTAATAAAATTTCATTGTCACTAAATAAATTAAATAAAAATGATTTGAAAATAATTAATAAATTATAATTAATGGTTTTAATATTTAGACATTGGTAGTTCATATTGTATGAAATAAATATGAATAAATTATTAAAAATCAACCAATAAAACACAGATTAGATTGAATAACTTTAAATTCTCTTGAAAATGGGCTAATAACCCGAAACTGGTCGAGAATTTAAAGTTATTCAATCTAATCTGTGTTTTATTGGTTGATTTTTAATAATTTATTCATATTTATTTCAATTAATAAAATTATTTCCATTATTTTTAGTGATCAAGTGAATAAATACTCTTTTCTATTTATATTCACTGTCACTAGTTTCAGTTGCATAGTAATTATTCTTAAACATATTCTGAGAATGATTGTTATTAAGGGTTTTTTTATATTGAAAATGTATTGGATGAACGAGAGCCTACTAAATATACAGGCCAGAATGTCAGAGTGGGGAGGACTCCGAGATGCTACGCATACCTGGCCTTGGAGCCCGTATCGCACACATCTCTAATCAAGTGGCTTAAGTTGTATCAATTATTTTCGCATGATAAATATTTAAATTTTCCATTAAAAAAAGGAAAACAATGACGTATGGTCATTAATTAAACAATATTTTATTTAGATCATAAGATTCCAAATTAGACAAAGAAATGATTATATTAAATAAAAATGATTTGAAAATAATTAATAAATTATTTCTACATGAATACTGTTTTCTATTTATAAAGAAATGATTGTGATGTTTCCGTCACGATGTTTCTAATATTCCGTCCTGTATATTTAGTAGGCTCCGATTGAACGCTTCGGAGATTCAAGAATTAAAATTAATTGCTAGAATAAATGTGAAATATAATTGTTGTGAAGAATATTACTGCTTTATTTTTTTTTCTTAATCATATCTCACCTTCACGTAACTCATTCAAATCATTTCGGAAACTATACTCTAAATTTACGATCACTACAATAAATTTTAAACAAAATATATGTTTTTATTCATATAATCTTCTTTTTTTTTTCTCTCAAGAATCCATCCGTAAAAAAATTAAATTAATTATTTAATGAAACAAGTTTCATGTAATCAGCTAATAAATTGTATTTTTAATGTAATCTGTTTTATTCATTTTAATATTCAGTTGGTGTCCCAAATTGATGGTTTTAAAATAATTAGCTCACTCTATTCTTTAATTTCCATTTTATGTTGTATTGTGCACTGCAACTTTTATTGAACAGAAATTTAAATAACTGTAATAATAAATTTTACATTACATTATTAATAACTTTTATTTATACCGTTATTTAAAAAAATATTATTTCGATTTTTAAAATTGGAAAACAGATTTTTTTTTTTCAGTGTTTATTGATGCAAAAAATATACCCCCAGGGATCCACATTTAGCGTAAGGTTGTTTGCTATTGATGTAAGTATTAATATCGGTTCGATTAATGCTGTAAGTTTCAATAAATTTTTATCAAAAACTTACAGTGTAAGTAATTTTTAGAGTTGGAAAAAGGGGTTGATCGAATTTTATTGATCATTGCTAGCAATTTTTCCTTCTTTAATTTCATTTTAATCATTGTTGTTCCCTCTGTCAAAACATTTTTTTAAATTTCGTGCAGTTGGAAAAAGGGAATCATCGAATTTTATCAACAAGAAGCAATTGCTAGCAATGATCTATTTCCTTGTTTCATTTTATTTTAAATTTCTTATTAAATGGAATTTTTATTTTCAGATGGAATGTGTAAATAATATTTTTTAAAACTACTTTCATGAGCTGTCTTTTTCATTTACAACATTTAAAATGCCTCCATTTTAATTAAATCATTATACTTAATTATAATTCATTTAATTAATTCATTATAATAATTAAAATGAAGGTATTTTAATTAATTAATTCCTCAAAACTTCCACCAACTGAATATTAAAGCACACAAAAAAAATCGAACAAAAAGAAAACGATTCTCATTAAATCGTATGCACTGAAAGCAAACAACAAAGAGAATAATACATTTTACACAACCGAAATAGGAACGAAATTAAATCTTTCTTTTTATTTTATTCTCTTTTTTTTTTCATTATTTGTTAATATTTCATCGCTTTTAGCGAATTGTTTTGTATTTGCCAAGGCCCAGAGGCGCGTGGGGTTTCTCCTTCATTTGAATGTCGACCGGGGAGGGGACCAGATCGTTCCGGTTCTGCTCCTTGTAGGGATTCAGGACTGCGCGCATTCCCGCTTTGTCCTCGGGACTCAACTGCAGGATTTGCCTCAGGATGTTCTGTCCCTCGCCGATGGACTGCGGATGGACCTCGCTCGATGACGACGCCAACTCGGGGTGTTCGTTCAAAGTGTCCGTTAAAGAAGCGATGAGGACATCTGAATAATAATAAAAATTAATAATAAACAGAGTTTTTATTGTAATGAAATTTTGTTCAGTATATGAAATTTGGTAAGTTCTATTTAGATTAATAATCGAATAAATATAAAGTATTTTTTTAATATGACTCCAAATTTACTGTGGGTTTGTTGCGAACAGTAATAAATCTTATTCAACAATAGGGAGTTTTTATTACTGAATTTTCGAAACGTTTGCAATTATTCCACAAATAATAAAACAACGTTTGCAATTTGTTGTCAAATATCACGGTATTTGACAACAAATTGCAAACGTTGTTTTATTATTTGTGGAATAAATTTAGAACTTTCACAATTTTTATACACATAAATGAGCAGATAGTGAAGAATTCTGCAAAAACTCAACACATTTATTATTTATAAAATGACTATTATAGAAAAATAAATTAAAGAAAGATAATCATTTTTTTTATGTATTTATCAACCATTATTGTAAATATTAATGTAAAAATTCTCTCTACTAAACCGTAACCTTAATTGTGTAATTGCTGTTTGCGCACTGTTTATTTATATACAGCGGGTAATATCATAAAATTAATCACTTCCGTCATTGATTATACGGGTAATAAATTGTTATTATTATTTTAAACAATGCATGATAAAACTGTAAAGTCATTAAAAAGCCAGTATAATCGCAACGCAAACCCTAAATTAATCCCGGCGTTTATTCTATAAACTCACTCCACAATTAATCATAATTTCGTGTTAAATTAAAAATTTCACGCCCGGGTATTTCAACTCGAAAAGCCCGGCGACGGCGACGAAAACTACTTTTCAGCGAACGAACACAGGAAGAAAATAAAAAAAGAAGAAATAATAATACACTTTCGCAATTAATTCCCTTGGAAAAGTTTCGATAGCTAAAAATGACGGAGCTATTAAATTTTCAAAAGTTGTCCACTTTTACAAAGTTTCACTCTCCCCGCCCCTCCGGGGAAGAAAAAATCTCTCCCCGCGCTCTTTCGAGTAGGAATAAATATGATCAAAGATGGAAACTTTTTCAACGGAGCCGCTCTATTCTGGTTCTTTCCTTCTCTTTCATTCTCCCGAAAGAATTACGCTTTGCGGTATAAATTATTGCTGTTATAAATCACGCATTTGCAACAATAAAATTTGAATTATTACTCGAAATATAGATTTCGTTTAAAAACAGCTATGCAGGGCTGTTTACTGCGCGTAAACAGCCCTGCATAACTGTGCGCCTACGTGATTTTATTTTCAAAATTACTTAGATTTATATACAGAAAGCTTTTCTTATCAGTATACATTTCCCCTATGTATACCTGCAAAATAGGCGAGTCAAACGCATTGATGTATGTATGTTTGGTTGCCTATAACACGCAACTGAACACACATATGCCAAATAGTCAACTAAACATACACACATTAATCGGTTCAATGTGTTTGACTCGCATTTTTGCAGGTATACACTTCCCCTAATATATACTGATAAAAAACCTCCCTGTATAAAAAAATGCTGATGAGTCCATCATGGTGAATTCGGTCAAATACGTTTTTGAATGAATTATAATATTAATTGAAAAAATGGATTCTAGTTAATGTCGAATATTTGTAAGAATATTACAATTTAGTTTGTTATTTCTTATCTTAGGGCAGTTTTATATGTGCGTAAAATGATCCTAAGATAAAGTATTGTTAATCTTATTATACACATTGTCTGAAAAGAAATGATGATCAAGATTTTTTTATTAATATACGAACTGAAAAATTCACAGATTTATAAATTGTTTAAATATAGAAATTTTTCGATTCAATAGGTCTTATATATATATATATATATATATATATATACAGAGAGGTTTTTTTATGAGTATACATTTCCTCTATGTATACCTGCAAAAAACGCGAGTCAAACGCATTGAACCGATTAATGTGTGTATGTTTAGTTGCTTATTTGGCATATGTGCGTTCAGTTGTGTGTTATAGGCAACTAAACACACATACGTTAATGCATTTAACTCGCGTATTTTGCATGTATACATAGGGAAAATGTATACTGATAAAAAAACCTCTCTGTATAGAAATATATATATATATATATATATATATATATATATATACATATATTCAATGACTCTTTCCACCCATATGGGTGTAGGGTAAATCTTTCAATTACTCCAATTAAATATTGTTGCTTTTGCACAAGTATCATTTTTTTTTATTAAGCGTGAATAAAAATAGCGACATTCTCGAGTTGCAGAAGGTGCGGAGGAAAATAAAGGGATCGTGTGTTAAATAAGAAATGGAGTCGGGGGATGCGTCCCTTGTCCATTTTTTTGCCAAATGGAATTGAGGAAAAGGGCCTCGAAGAGCTTAACCGAATGAGCGTTTCGGTGTTTGTGACGTTTTTATAAATTCCCCCGATCGTGTGTTGCTTTAATGATGGCCTGTTTTCGTTGTAAAAACAAACAAAGAAAAAGGGAAGGAAATAATGCGGAAGAAACACTATTTCTATTTTTTTTTATTTAGACGAAAGTAACATTGAAATTATTAACATGAACAGTAATGTTCAATACAATATGAAAGCATTCGTATCGCATTAATACGAATGCTTTCATATTATTGCATTATACAAAATGTCATTGTTATGTAACAGAAAATGTCTATTATTGGATATTTGTTAAAGTACTTGAGTAACATAAGTCAGGTCACAGTAGCTAAAGGGAAAATAATTGGTTAATTAATTATTTTCAAATTCTTTTTATTTAAATAATTGTGATCAAGTGACTAACAATTCACCCCCATAGGCTTGGTATTACTTTCGTTTTCACGATAAACGGTATTGGAAGGATCAAGTGAATAAATCCATTTTCTATTATTAATATACCCATTTTGGAATTATTTAAGTCCATTAAAACACATTCGTTAAAAAAAAACGTCTACGTCGATATGCTTCATATGATAAAGATCTTTTTAATTAAAAAGCGCCATTTATATTGCACAGATAAAAAGTAATCATTTGAATGAAAACAATTTATTCAATCCCAATAACAATACCAACACATTTACAGAATTGGATCGCGCACGTTTTCACTCCCAGCACATTTTTAATTCACCGCACACACAAAAAAAAAACACATCGCTGCACACATTCCACAGTCATACACCCTCACACGTACACACCTCAATTATTCAAAACCCTTTCATTCTGAAAATTTCACCGTTCGATCTGTGCCCTTTCTAAATTATTCAAAGTCCGACTCACCTAGAACCTTCTTCTCCAGAGACCTGGATATGTGCCCCTGGTCGGCTTCGGTTTCCAAAAAGGTGGTGAACTTCTGCAGGGCCTGCTGCGCCTCGGCGCTGCCCCTCGTCAGGCTCTGAGTGAACATGACTTTGGCCAGCTGGTATATTACCTCCTCGAGGGAGTATTCGGTGTACAGGAAGTCGGCCACCCTGAGCCGCTCCAAAAGCTCGTCGTATTCCTCTTCTTGCTGCTGCTGGATCGGTTCGAGTTTACGCGGTGATAAATCTTGTTCTGTAAAAATTAATATTTTTATAGTGATAATGATATATTTGAAAATCATTGCTGTTTTAATTAAAAAGAAAATAATGAAAAAATATATACAGAGAGGTTTTTTTATCAGTATACATTTGGGGAAGTGTATATCTTCAAAAAACGCGAGTCAAACGCACTGAACCGATTAAATGCGTATGTTTAGTTGACTATTTGGCATATGTGTGTTCAGTTGCGTGTTGTAGGCAACTAAACACCCATACATTAATGCATTTGACTCGCGTATTTTGCAGGTATACATAGAGGAAATATATACTGATAAAAAAAGCTCTCTGTATATATATATTTATATATATATATGAGGCGAAAAACCTATTGTCGATAGTCACTTTTCGAAGATCATGTATTTCATTTTTTTTCTCGGTATTGTTTTATACAAACAAATTTAAAAATAATATACGATGTATTCGATAAATAGAAAGGAGTGTTCATTCACTTGGTCACAGTTTTTTAAATAAATTAAATAAAAATGATTTGAAAATAATTAATAAATTATTTCCACATTTAGCTCCGTGACTTTTGACTTACGTTACGTAAGTACGTTAAACAAATACATAATAAAACAACTACTTCTCGGACAAATACCCCGCCAGACATTGAATTACATAATGTACACCTGCTGTTGCATATCAATAAAATATTGCATCATGCAAGAATTTTTGTTTCGAGAAAATTTCAATGCTAAAAACAAAAAAAAAAAAAACGCTACACAATATAAGGCTATCTGCAGACACGTGTTTCGGAATCTATCCCTCGTTAGTACAGCTCTGCCTTACATATTTTAAAGATGTTAAATTAAATTAATTAATATTCTGAATAAATTCCTCACTTAGCCCGTGGTGAAACATTTTTTTAAAAATCTTTTTCCTTTCTACCGTTAGGTGTTAGTTAATAATGATATAAAATCCGACTAGTCGGAGAATAAAGTATAATCTGTGAAATATAAAAAAAAAACAAGTGTTTTAATTTTATATCATTATAAATTAATTAAATTAAATCAACCATATTCTGTCAAATTAAATCAATTATATTGAATCGAAATTAAATTAAACGAAATCAAATCAAATTGAAAGAAACGAATTGAATTAAAAATTAATCGATTTAAATTAAATTAAACGAAATCAAATCAAATTGAAAGAAACTAATTGAATTAAAAACTAATCACAGTGAAATAAATTGAAAATGTACCACGAAGTAAGCACCTCAAAGATTCAAGAATAAATTAATAGTTTCTTTAATTTGTCAGTGATATTTGCCTGTGATATTATACATGAGATCTAATAATAAATGCCTAATTACACACAGAAAAAATGTATGAAATCACAGATAATCAAAATTATATATATTTTAAATAAAATTTTTTTTGTTTTTTTTTGTTATTTAAAATATATATAATCTTGATTATCTGTGATTTCATACATTTTTTCTGTGTGTAATTAGGCATTTATTCATTTATATATGCGAACCTTTTGCTCATTTATCTACAGATATTAGATAGCGTAAAACTGACTTTCATTAATCTAAGCAAGGCACATTATTATCATCTAGCGGCGCCAATTAGTTTTTTTGTTGTTGTTATTATTTCTTTATTTTTGTTCTACAATCCACTATACATAAATATTATTAATTATATTGTAGATTTGTAAAAAGGTAAATCCGTTAAATAAATAAATTAATTAATTAAATTGAGCGATTCTTAACGTAAGTCAAAATTTCATAGAACTAAATGTTATCGATATAATTTATATATTATTTTCAAATTAATTTTTATTCAATATATTCGATTCTCAATTGAGTTTTTGTATACCTATATAACTACATTTTTTTTATCATAAACATTGATTTTTTTCTACATCAACTACAAATCCATATTAAATATCCACCGATACATTTTCAATTGACTCAACTGTAGGTTCGGATATTAACAAAGAGCGGCCGATTTAACCGCACTCTCTAATATTGGCTACGTCCAGCCCTTTGAGACAGTCTTTTTTCCTTCTCGTCATTGGGAAAAGGGGTATTCTATTTCGTATACGGATCGAGTTGGACGGTTCGAGAAATAAAAGTGGAAACTGTGCACGTTCAACTCCGACTACATCGGGGGTTTCTGCGTTTTCCTCAAACTATTTACATTCGTATTGCCGCACGGATCGAAGTTTTCCCTTCGCAAGTGATATTGGATATCGGGGAATGCGGATATTCTCCGCTCTGTGGGAATTATTTAAAAGTTTCCACCTCCCTTTAAGCTTCACCTCGCTCTTTCTTTCCTCCGCTTTTACTAGTAATGAGCAAAGTCGATCTTTACCATATAAAAAATATGGTTACTGTTAATTTAACTGTATAATCATTCTACTTATTCTATTAATATAAGTAGTTAATAATGACGAATTTTTATTTATGAGCTTATCCTATTTAAAATTCTTATTTATTGGGATGATTTAAAAAAGATCAAATTTTAAAAGTGAACCTAAATCGCTTAACTATGCATACATATTTCTGCTTCCTATTTAATCACGTGCGCTACAATATTGAATAAATAACAATCTTCCATTTTCTCAATTTCCTCGAGCAATGCATGAACCGCCGTAGCTATTTCGAACAGGCGAGTCTTGCGTTTCAGTGAATATCTTTGCAGTAACAGAATTTCGCGTTTTCTCTAGTGCATGCGGATTATTAAAAAATTTCATGCATCGCTCTCAGTGAGTACGTTTCTCGGGAATTGCGTGCACTTCGGGTTTCATATTTGCAAACGCTAGAATGTGAAAGGACTGCGAACGAATTTCATCGACTTATTTCGCAATGTTTTAAAATCTTGTTCATTAAATATTATTTATAGTATTTAAAATCAACAAATACATATCAAAAATTTTACATTATCTTAAAAAGAGATTTTTAGAGTAATATAAAATAATTCGGGAACTTGGCTTTCAAATAAAATTCTCGATTTTGAATTGAATTTGTGTTGGTATAATATACAGTACCCGATACTCTTAAGTTTTAATCGGACGAAGAAGTACGAAAAGCATATACAACAATTTCCCATTTTCTCAATTTCCTCGAGCAATGCATGAACCGCCGTAGCTATTTCGAACAGGCGAGTCTTGCGTTTGAGTGAATATCTTTCCAGCAACAGAATTTCGCATTTTCTCGAGTGCATGCGGATTATTAAAAAAATCCAAAATTTCATCCACAAAAAGTATAAAATTCTAATAAATGAAACACTTTTTTACAATTGAATTACAATGTATAACAAAGTAGAAGCCTCAACAATTAACAAGTTAAAAAGTGTAAAAGGCTGAGGTTCAATATTGTGGAATTGAGGCCAAGTAGCGTCCCGAAAAAAATCGTTGAAAAGGATTAAACCGGGGCTATTAAATATGAGGTAAACATATTGTTGCAAAATCATGATTAATCAGACTCGGAAATAAATAAAACAATATATATTTATTTATTTAGACTATACTTAATACATTTATTAAAAACATGCTGTCACTATTTATTTCTAACGAGAACTTGAGCACTCGGACTTTCGTAATAGGTATTGAGGATCGCAGCCTTAACTGAAATATGATTAATTTGAATTAAATTAATTATTATTACAAACTTTCTTGTACCAAACCTAATCTAAGTATTACTCCATTGATAATGGTCAAATTGTGTCCGAAATGTACATTTGGAATAAAAATAAAAGTGTGAAGAAAGTTAATAAATTAGTAATTAATTTATAAATAAATAAATTTAAATTAATTAAATATTAATTTGGAAATGGAGATTCCGTTAATAAAGTAAATTGAAATTGAAATTAGTGCTTTTTTATCAATTTCTTGTACCCTTTCTGGTGTCGAAGTTGAATTGAATTAATTTAAAACGATTATTTGAATATGTGTTAATTAACACGATTCAAATAGAGACACACACAAATCTGGAAATTAAAATCTCCATTAAATAATTAACACATAATCCACTCATTAAACACCCCCCCTCTGAATTATTACCTCAAAATTTAATTCGGCGCGTTCGATAACTCGTGAAAGTTTTCACTACTATCGCGCCGAAAATTATTAATGACCGCTAATGAGAAATTTCCGGGGGACCTAATTAAGTGAAAAGCGCTCTAACCCTTTCTGTGCCCGTGGCCCTCGTTCTTCTTGGCGGTCGGTAGGCGCAGCTTGCTAATGTCGAAGTTGGTCTTCAGTTCCGGCCTGGCTTGCTGATGCTGCTGTTTCTGCTGCTGTTGTTCTAGATGTTGCTGCTCCTTGGCGATCGCCTGTTTTTGCTGCGTTTCGGTGTTCTCAAGCTGAAATTAGATTCGGTCCGTGTTAGTCCCGGCTGTGTAATTAAAATGATTTCAATGGGAATATTTACTGCAAATAATGGTATAAATAATGGGATTAATAATTCGATAGTGAAATTTGAAATAAAAAGATTTTTTTATGGTTGAATGGATTGGACACTTTTATTTGTGATTAAATAAATATCAATAGATTATTAAAAATCAATTTCGAAAATTTTAAATGAGAGGAATTCATTAGCTAGTTTTGCTATTATTATTAAAAATCAACCAATAAAACAATTAAACACAGATTAGATTGAATAACTTTAAATTCTCGACTAGTTTCGGGTTATTCGCCCAGGTATAAGGAAACGTTCAATTATAAAACATCCCGCACTGTGCATTACACGTTTTCGCCATTATGCAGGATGATTCGGCATTATCATAATGTCCAGTGTTTTGTTGACATATTTTCGCCAAATGCAGAACAATTTATGTCTGAAATTATAGAATGTTTGCACTAGTTGATTTTACGTATAAATTCTAATTTTGTTCCTTAACTATGCTAATTGTAAGTTTAAATTATATCCATATTAATTGTAATTTAGTTTATAAGTTTATTACTGCTGCTAATTGTAACTTAAAATTTCAAACCATATTAATTTTAATTTAGTTTCTTAAGTATTTCTTTGTAATTAGGTTTTTTGTACCTTTCGAGAAATAAATATTATTATTATTTTCAACAGAATTTAATAATCTATTTATATTTATTTCATACAATATGAACTACCAATATATAAATATTAAAACTATTAATTATGGACACTCAATAAAAAGACAAAAAGCAAAATCCTAGCAGCGGAAATGAAATTTCTACGAGGAATAAAGGACATAACTAGAAGAGATAGAGTAAGAAATGTAGACGTAAGAAGAGAACTGAATACAAAGGATGTACAAAAATATATCGAAGAAAGGCAACTAGGATGGTGGGGACATGTACAGAGGATGAAGAAAATAATTCCTGTAAAGCAAATATGGGAAGCAAGGACAACTACAAACAGAGGAAGAGGAAGACCAATAGAAAACTGGGAGAACAGCGTAACAAAGGCACTACAAGAAAGAGGAATAAACATAAAAGAAGCAGAAAAAATGGCTAAGGACAGAAACAACTGAAGGAGAGTCATTAAGAAATAGACAATGAAGAAAAAACCCGACACCAATTGGTAAAAGGGGACATCGATTAATAATATATTAATATATATAGTTATATATATATATATAACTATATATTAATATATTATTAACTATTAATTATTTTATGAAGTCTTTAGTAAGCAAAAAAAAAAAATATCGGATGCATTTCTTTACAATATAAATCGTCTTTGTTATCGGCGCTTGCGGTTTCTATTAAAACAAAAAAAAAACCGTCAATCGAACGTCAAAAAACGCCTCCCTTTATAATTAACTTATCCTCTCATTATTTCCACGAGGCGTGCTTTAATCAGGAAACGGGGGAAGTCTGTCCGGGCCGTTTTTATTAATTCCATTTTAATGTAAGCATTTTTTTCCCCACCCTCGGTGTGAATGCACGGAATGCTGCCCCAGATAAAGCGGCGTATTTTTTAAATTTAATCCTGTTGCGAGACGCCTCGGGCAATTTAGAAGTGTCGTGTTCGATGGAGTGGATACAAATTTAAAATTTTCGCGACGCAGAAGGTCCGCAAATACGAATTAGCGCGGACGTAATATTTTTTTTAATTTGAGGGAAACGAAGGAAAAAAAAGTGCGCAAGGGAATGAATAAAGAATTCGACAGGTATTGGTAATTAATTTTTAATGAATAGATTAATTTATAAAATCATCGAATAATATAACATTATCATGACGATTAACTAAAACGACAAGAACTGGACAGAGACAGGCAGAAAGACCGACGGTCGATAGCCATTTTCTGAGGTCTAACAATGTGTAAATGATTGTATATATATGTATTATAAAATTATATAATGTAATACTCAGAAATAAAGATTTTCAATATAACATTATTTATAAATTAAGTCCATTTTTTTAATTAAAAATTGTGCATTCAAAATGAAAGCAACAAATTAATTTAATTTACAATAAAATTAAACAAGAAAAAATTACTCGAATTACCCCCTTTTTCAAACTGCAAAAATTATTTACATCAAAAGCTTTTAACAAACATTATTATTTGCAAATTCTGTTTATTTAGTTTATTTAAATAACTGTGACCAAGAGAATAAATCCTTTTTTCTATTATTATTACAGAAAAAAATTAATTAAATTGTAATATTATTATTATTACATTTCCCACATACCCAATCAACAAATTTCCAAGATTTTAATTAATCTGAAAAAATAGGTGAATTTATTTGTTTTGAAACAAATAAATAATTACATTTATTGTAAAAAAATCTCATTGTAAAATTAAATCCATTTTGTTTATTTTATAATAATAATAATATAATACTTGAATAATCTTGACCCAAATCTAAAATACATAAAGGTCATACCTTTATGTATTTTATTAGATTTGGGTCAAGACTATTCAAGTGTTATCTTATTATATTAATATTATTATAAAACAAAAATAACTTTACAATGAGATTATATTTTTACAATAAATGCAACATTTTATTTGTTTCAAAACAAATAAATTCACCGAATTTGTCAGATTAACCTTCGACAATTCACCAGACTAAACGGTTTCCCGTTAAACCTGATAAATGAAAAGCCTGTACGTTACGCACGTTGTTGTTAGCGTGTGTCCGATCAGTTTGTTCGTTATTTATGTAGGACTGTTCTCGAGATCGGGGATAGGAAAAAAGGTACCGAAACGGTTGCCTAATTGATTGCTGCAGGGATAAGTAAAGGGGGGCCTCGAAGTTGAAGGCGTAGTCCTATTTAAATATATTACCGAAGTTTAATAAAGCGCACAAAGCCCCGAGATTACCGGTTAAGTGTAGTTTCGATTTTGGTGGATGCGCCGGGAAAGCGTGGATTATATAAGGGTCTTTTGCATTTTTTTTTTTCGTGGAAATGTTATTATCTCCAGCAAGAGTGGGGTTTCATGATTAAATTTGGAATTAAAAAAAGACAATTTTTAATTAAATAAATTATTCATTAAATATAAATTATATTTATGTTTATAAGCACAGAAAATACAACCGTTGAATCAATGAATGTGTATGATACACACTGGTCTAATAAGATACAATAGACTGAACTGGCAATCACCAGTAATCTATTCCAGATGAAAGGTGGTTAAATAATTCATTTAATGTTTAATGAAACTCGCCCTTTTTACACGGAAATTGACGCAATCAGGTATACATAGGGATTTTACATGTAGAAACAATTTTATGAAAATTCCTGCTTCCATGTTCATTTTAGAGAAAAACCTACAAGAATTGAAATGTGTACAGAATTTTTAATAAAAATATGTTAAATGTTTTTAATATTAGGAAAAGGATTTATAGTTATGTAAATAAATTAAATAAAAGAATTTGAAAATAATTTAATAATTAATTATTTTCAAATTCTTTTATTTAATTTAAATGTTTTTTTATTTCACACAAATTCATAATAATTAAATAAAAGAATTTGAAAATAATTTAATAATAATCAATTATTTTCAAATCCTTTTATTTAATTTAAATGTTTTTTATTTCACACAAATTCATAATACTTAATTATTATTTAATTCGTCCTGAATAAATTAATATCTTAAAATTATACGCACAAAAAATCACAATTTTCTTATTCATTCTTAAACGAATTATAATTTATACGAAACAGTCCTTTCCTGTCGTTAATAAGTTTTTGCCGGAGAGCCGGGGCCCCGCTAAAACGCGCTTTAATGCAAATTAATGACTAATTACATTTTTTTCTTTCGGCGCGAAGGCTCGACCTGCAATAAATCCACCCCTTTTGTCAACCGCCCCTCCCACGGCCCATTTCCTAAGCGCACCCTTATCACGCTCTTTTTCTGAAATTGCTACGGGGGCTTCATTCATTTTTGAAATTAATTACGTGATATTAGGCGACGGAAATTAACAATTTGCGAGAAATATTAACTTGTACTTTTTTTAAATATTTTTTTCTTGTATTTTCATTAATTTAAATTATTTAATTTAGGAACTGAATGAAGTGGAACGTCTCAGTTTATGACAATTACTATTAAACCTAGACTTAATATATTTAGACGAAGCATGTAGTGGGGGTCGAAACCCTTACATTCCTTCTAAATATAACTACCCTACGCGAAAAGACTATTGGCTGATACTTTGGAAACGAATATATACAAATATCTTTTAATCAGACAATTACATTTTTAAAACATTGAGTAAGGCGTAAGTAACGTATTCGTGGAATAAAAGTTAATGTCTACGATTCTCTCCATTTTATTATCTGCCAATAGAACTTTTATTCCCCGAATACGTTAAGCCTTACTTGTGGATTATAACATTGGGCCTTAATCTAATAAATCTAGTAGTTTTTCCTACTTGAATTTTATTTAATTAATTAACATTGAAACTTGTTAACGGAATCCCGAGTGGGTTTAAAAAATTAACAGCTGCAATATCTAACAAGCGGGACGCTCTGATGAATTTGCCAATATCGGTGTTTTTTTTTATTGTAAACAAATCTATTTTTATGTGCGATCGACTCGGTTTAATAACTTCACCGCAGGAGGACGGGATTTCGATTTAAATGCAAATCTGCGTGGGACGTGCGTCATAAACAAATAAATTGGAATCACTCACTAAAGTTTATCAAACTGAAATATATATATATATATATATATATATAACTGTGCCCTCGAATTTTTTCTTTTAGTATTGTGTAGGTAATTATATTAGCGATTCTAATATAAGTTGTAATAAATAAAAGAAACAAATGGTTTAATATTAATATATTATTCGATTTTTTTGCGTCCTGTCGTGAATAATGTGAATAAAATTCGTCGATTTCATCTAAAATCAAAAATATCTCAAAAAGTGTGGGTAGGGTATTTTTTGTTCTTTGCATATTATAAAAGAGGGAGGTTTCAGTAAAATCCCCACCAAGTTTCATGAAGCTACCTTGCAAAATAAATTATTTATATTTTTTTGATTTTCTGGCATGGAGAAAATGTGAATAAAATTCGTCGATTTCATCTAAAATCAAAAATATCTCAAAAACTGTGGATGGGGTATATTTTGTTTTTTGCATATTCTGAAAGAGGAAGGTTTCAGTAATATCCCCACCAAGTTTGATGAAGCTACCTTGCAAAATAAATTATTTATATTTTTTTGATTTTCTGGCATGGAGAAAATGTGAATAAAATTCGTTGTTTTCATCTAAAATCAAAAATATCTCAAAAACTGTGGATGGGGTATTTTTTGTTCTTTGCATTTTCTAAAAGAGGGAGGTTTCAGTAATATCCCCACCAAGTTTCATGAAGCTACCTTGCAAAATAAATTATTTATATTTTTTGATTTTCTGACATGGAGAAAATGTGAATAACATTCGTCGATTTCATCTAAAATCGAAAATATCTCAAAAACTGTGGATGGAGTATTTTTTGTTCTTTGCATATTCTGAAAGAGGAAGGTTTCAGTAATATCCCCACCAAGTTTCATGAAGCTACCTTGCAAAATAAATTATTTATATTTTTTTTTATTTTCTGACATGGAGAAAATGTGAATAAAATTCGTCGTTTTCATCTAAAATCAAAAATATCTCAAAAAGTGTGGATGGAGTATTTTTTGTTTTTTGCATTTTCTAAAAGAGGGAGGTTTCAGTAATATCCCCACCAAGTTTCATGAAGCTACCTTGCAAAATAAATAATTTATGATTTTTTGATTTTCTGACATGGAGAAAATGTGAATAAAATTCGTCGATTTTATCTAAAATCGAAAATATCTCAAAAACTGTGGATGGGGTATTTTTTGTTTTTTGTATATTCTGAAAGAGGAAGGTTTCAGTAATATCCCCACCAAGTTTCATGAAGCTACCTCGCAAAATAAATTATTTATATTTTTTTGATTTTCTGACATGGAGAAAATGTGAATAAAATTCGTCGATTTCATCTAAAATCGAAAATATCTCAAAAACTGTGGATGGGGTATTTTTTGTTTTTTGCATTTTCTAAAAGAGGGAGGTTTCAGTAATATCCCCACCAAGTTTCATGAAGCTACCTTGCAAAATAAATAATTTATGATTTTTTGATTTTCTGACATGGAGAAAATGTGAATAAAATTCGTCGTTTTCATCTAAAATCGAAAATATCTCAAAAACTGTGGATGGGGTATTTTTTGTTTTTTGCATATTCTGAAAGAGGAAGGTTTCAGTAATATTCCCACCAAGTTTCATGAAGCTCCCTTGCAAAATAAATAATTTATATTTTTTAATTTTCTGGCATGGAGAATATGTGAATAAAATTCGTCGGTTTCATCTAAAATCGAAAATATCTAAAAAAACTGTGGATGGGGTATTTTTTGTTCTTTGCATATTCTAAAAGAGGGAGGTTTCAGTAATATCCCCACCAAGTTTCATGAAGCTACCTTGCAAAATAAATTATTTATATTTTTTTGATTTTCTGGCATGGAGAAAATGTGAATAAAATTCGTCGATTTTATCTAAAATTGAAAATATCTCAAAAACTGTGGATGGGGTATTTTTTGTTCTTTGTATATTCTAAAAGAGGGAGGTTTCAGTAATATCCCCACCAAGTTTCATGAAGCTACCTTGCAAAATAAATTATTTATGATTTTTTGATTTTCCGCCATAGAGAAAATGTGAATAAAATTCGTCGTTTTCATCTAAAATCAAAAATATCTCAAAAACTGTGGATGGGGTATTTTTTGTTCTTTACATATACTGAAAGAGGGAGGTTTCAGTAATATCCCCACCAAGTTTCATGAAGCTACCTTGCAAAATAAATAATTTATGATTTTTTGATTTTCTGACATGGAGAAAATGTGAATTAAATTCGTCGTTTTCATCTAAAATCGAAAATATCTCAAAAACTGTGGATGGGGTATTTTTTGTTCTTTACATATACTGAAAGAGGGAGGTTTCAGTAATATCCCCACCAAGTTTCATGAAGCTACCTTGCAAAATAAATAATTTATGATTTTTTGATTTTCTGACATGGAGAAAATGTGAATTAAATTCGTCGTTTTCATCTAAAATCGAAAATATCTCAAAAACTGTGGATGGGGTATTTTTTGTTTTTTGCATATTCTGAAAGAGGAAGGTTTCAGTAATATCCCCAAAAAGTTTCATGAAGCTACCTTGCAAAATAAATTATTTATATTTTTTTGATTTTCTGGCATGGAGAAAATGTGAATAAAATTCGTCGATTTCATCTAAAATCGAAAATATCTCAAAAAATGTGGATGGGGTATTTTTTGTTCTTTGCATATTCTGAAAGAGGAAGGTTTCAGTAATATCCCCACCAAGTTTCATGAAGCTACCTTGCAAAATAAATAATTTATGATTTTTTGATTTTCTGACATGGAGAAAATGTGAATAAAATTCGTCGTTTTTATCTATAATCAAAAATATCTCAAAAACTGTGGATGGGGTATTTTTTGTTCTTTACATATTCTGAAAGAGGGAGGTTTCAGTAATATCCCCACCAAGTTTCATGAAGCTACCTCGCAAAATAAATTATTTATATTTTTTTGATTTTCTGACATGGAGAAAATGTGAATAAAATTCGTCGTTTTCATCTAAAATCGAAAATATCTCAAAAACTGTGGATGGGGTATTTTTTGTTCTTTGCATATTCTAAAAGAGGGAGGTTTCAGTAATATCCCCACCAAGTTTCATGAAACTACCTTGCAAAATAAATAATTTATGATTTTTTGATTTTCTGACATGGAGAAAATGTGAATAAAATTCGTCGATTTCATCTAAAATCGAAAATATCTCAAAAATTGTGGATGGGGTATTTTTTGTTTTTTGCATATTCTGAAAGAGGAAGGTTTCAGTAATATCCCCACCAAGTTTCATGAAGCTACCTTGCAAAATAAATTATTTATATTTTTTTGATTTTCTGGCATGGAGAAAATGTGAATAAAATTCGTCGATTTCATCTAAAATCAAAAATATCTCAAAAACTGTGGATGGGGTATTTTTTGTTCTTTGCATATTCTGAAAGAGGAAGGTTTCAGTAATATCCCCACCAAGTTTCATGAAGCTACCTCGCAAAATAAATTATTTATATTTTTTTGATTTTCTGGCATGGAGAAAATGTGAATAAAATTCGTCGATTTCATCTAAAATCGAAAATATCTCAAAAACTGTGAATGGGGTATTTTTTGTTTTTTGCATTTTCGGAAAGGGGAAGGTTTCAGTAATATCCCCACCAAGTTTCATGAAGCTACCTTGCAAAATAAATAATTTATGATTTTTTGATTTTCTGATATGGCGAAAATGTGAATAAAATTCGTCGTTTTCATTTAAATCGAAAATATCTCAAAAACTGTGGATGGGGTATTATTTGTTCTTTGCATATTCTAAAAGAGGGAGGTTTCAGTAATATCCCCACCAAGTTTCATGAAGCTACCTTGCAAAATAAATAATTTATGATTTTTTGATTTTCTGGCATGGAGAAAATGTGAATAAAATTCGTCGATTTCATCTAAAATCGAAAATATCTCAAAAACTGTGGATGGGGTATTTTTTGTTCTTTTCATATTCTGAAATAGGGAGGTTTCAGTAATATCCCCACCAAGTTTCATGAAGCTACCTTGCAAAATAAATAATTTATGATTTTTTGATTTTCTGGCATGGAGAAAATGTGAATAAAATTCGTCGTTTTCATCTAAAATCGAAAATATCTCAAAAACTGTGGATGGGGTATTTTTTGTTCTTTTCATATTCTGAAATAGGGAGGTTTCAGTAATATCCCCACCAAGTTTCATGAAGCTACCTTGCAAAATAAATTATTTATATTTTTTTGATTTTCTGGCATGGAGAAAATGTGAATAAAATTCGTCGTTTTCATCTAAAATCAAAAATATCTCAAAAAGTGTGGATGGGGTATTTTTTGTTTTTTGCATATTCTGAAAGAGGAAGATTTCAGTAATATTCATGAAGCTATCTTGCAAAATAAATAATTTATGATTTTTTGATTTTCTGACATGGAGAAAATGTGAATAAAATTCGTCGTTTTCATCTAAAATCGAAAATATCTCAAAAACTATGGATGGGGTATTTTTTGTTCTTTGCATATTCTGAAATAGGGAGGTTTCAGTAATATCTCCACCAAGTTTCATGAAGTCCTAACTTAAATAATAACTGAGCTTTCGAGGGCGGGAGCTGTGATGCAGGACCATGTATATTAAAAATTGTGCATAAATGGTGGATGCGCCGGGCTTGGACTACGAATATTGTATATTTTCATAATTTCAAAGTCCTAACCGAAATAGTAACTGAGTTTTCGAGGACGAGAGCTGTTATGCAGGTCTTTGTATATTAAAAATCGTTCAAAAATGGTGGATGCGCCGGGCTGGGACTAGGAATATTGGTGTCAAATCAATATCAAATGTTGATAGAGGTTCAAATAGGTTCAATATTAGCACTGTTCTTATATTCTATATATATTACTTAACATTACCTGAGTGTAATTAATTATTGAAACAAAGATTGTAGATTAATATAGAATAATATAGAATAAGAGTGTAGGGTGATTCTATAATATAATTATTAAATTATTTTGGAAAAATCTCTGGTCATCTTCACTTCGATCGAATTCATAACAATACATTCCAGATTTCTATGAAAGTAACGTCCATCACGGAAAGAATGTTTATTTTATAAATTAAATAAAAATGACACCTCGACACCAATTGGTAAAAGGGGACATCGATTATATATATATATATATATATATATATATATATATAAATGATTTGAAAATAATTATATTAGTAAGATTATTATTGATAATTAATTAATTATTGATAATATTCAATTTATAATTCATGTATCGACATTTATTTAAAAACAAAGTAAATCATAAGCAATTTAAGAAAGTGACATACTAGCATTAACCACACAACTCAACGTCCCCAACAGAACTAAACAACGCGGAGAGGGAGCGAAAGAGAGGGAACGTTAGAAACTCCCGGGGGATCGACTCCGCAACCGCATTAGAAAAATACACGAACAGGAAACGGAAACGCCGCCAATATATAACGCGCGACATTTAAAACGGCCCCCGACCGGCAACTGCGAGAGCGCCCCCATAAACCAAACCTGTAATATAGGAGGGCGCACAATTTTCACGCCGCCGTAAAAATGAATGCCTCTTTACACACACACACATAGACCGCATAATTCACTAAGCCGTAAACAATACTGACTTAAAAAAGACAATAGGTTTTATTATGTCGGGAATAATGAAGGCGGGGTTTTAAAAGGCTGTAAAACATTATTGGAAAAAAAATAAAAAACAGGGGAAGGCAGGAAAATGCACAATGCTCACTCTCTTGAGCCGAAAACAAAACTCACTTGAAACGCTATTCATTGTTTTCTACGTAATAAAGGGTATTATGTTGGAAAGAATACAGGGTGATTTTTCATTCACGTTTCTTAATTATTTAATAACTCACAATTAATGATTGATGGTTATTCTATTTTAATTTTAGGTAATTATAGGTAAATAAATTAATCCATCTAATAATGTTATATACATGTATAAAAAACAATAAACTACGGGAACCCCCTCTAAATAAGGGGGTTTCTTACGCGTTTAATATATATTAACAGGGTAAATTAGTTGATGGTTATTTTTCAAGAATTATACTAAAACTGTTCGTAATAATAAATTAATTTCATGTTACTTTTGTTAGTAAATATTTTCAGTGCACTTATTTCTACAATTAACGTATATTTCAAACATAGCACGTTCATAGCCAGTAATTTTTAAACCAAGCAATAAACAGCGTTTTAATTTTATTATTGCACCGAGTAGAAAATCTTAAAATCGTAGCTGTTGAGCGATAAATCTACAAGATAAAACTGTTGGAAGGAAGGGTGCGGTGATTTAATGATGGAAGGGTCGTTCTACTTGCCTTGGAACGTTCTCTGGCGTTCAGCCCTAACTGCGTGTAATGGGTCTGCAGATAGTCCAAGTTGTATTTGATCTCCTGGAGGAACGAAATGGCCTCTTCGCGAGACATCTGAAATGGAACATAAAGTATATAAAAAAGAACGGAGGGGGTTGGTTTAATACTAAATCGCACGCAATGTACACGGACCGCTCTCTTTTCTTTCGGCTAATGTGTATAAATTACGTTAAGGCTCATTAGAGCGGAAGAAGGATTAATGTTAATGTTGATATAAAATAAAAAAGGAAACAGCATTCGCTCGAGATATAAACGGTTTAATTATTAATTATATTAAATGATTTTATTTAATTTATGAATATCCGTCAAAAGTGTAAGATTTTAATCCTATTAATTGAGAATTTAGAGTATTTCTAATTAAATGTTTTTTTTTTTATAGAAAAAAATTATATTTGTTATTGTTTCAGTTTTAATATCGTTATCAACAGTTTCAATTATGATCAGGTTGGTGATTCTACAACGTCTATTCAACAATACGATTCTATGAAGTATACACACTAATTAGCTTGAGTTTGTTATTGATAATGACCACTTTGAGTGGTTATCTGATTTGAAATTTAGTAGACGAAATAACGATTCGGTCGTCTACCTTTTCGACTCAAATTGTTGATGACGATACCTTTATATTAGACAAAAAATGGTGCTTTGTGCTATCTTTCCAATTATAATTGTATGTTGATTAAAAATCTTTGACTTGCTATATTCAATTTATATATATATATATCATGCATTAAATTCATTCGAGAATAAAGTTTATCTTTAGATATTCATCATTCTATGTTCATATTCTACAATTTCTGATTAAAATAAAAAAAAGTTGTTGCATTATAACTTAATAACGCAACGAGGAGCATTTAACAAAAGACGTAAAACTTTATCGCTGCATTATAATTCCGGTAAATAGAAACTGTATGAGATTTTCCTATAACACGGAACAATCGGAAGTACTCGGAGCAGCGGCTTTTATTATTTAAACTTTCCGTTATGAAGACAGTTAGAGAGCACGGGAGACAATCGCAGCGGGCGGCGCAACGCGATCCGAAACGATTCGGAACAAATTTGTTCAGGACACACTTGAAAGGCCCGTTAAACTTCAAAAGAAGAAACGGAAATCGGAGCGGATTAAAATTGCTTAATATTACAATCGGGGAATGTTTTCTTTTTAATTACAAAATATTTCATAATGTTAATTATTTTGGATTAGGCTGCATTCATAGTGAAGCGTAGCGCTTAAAGTCATGATTCATATAAAAATTCCCGAGTGTCGATATATTCGCGATGTTTACATTACCTTGACTACGACACAAAAGTAAGCTTCTAGTCATCTCGATCTTATTCCCCCTATATTAAATGCTATCCCTGCAAATACTCTCAAATTCACTCCAAATAATCTGATAAGAAGAAATACCTTAGCGACGTTGGGGATGGCTGCGATGGAAAATGTGGCCTTATTAACCATGGAACACAGAACTAAAGATTTGTAATTTGTAATCCAAGTTGTTAAATTAAAACTAAAGACTAAATATTTATAATCCGTAATTCAAGTTTAAAATTAAAAGTGTGTTGAATAAATACAGTTCTTTCAATTGTCCTTGTTGTTCATCCACAATCCCTATTGACATACTCAATAATAAAGACTGTTACTTCTTACAAATTGCATTCGATTTCTTATATTTATTTTTTAATCCGCAATTTATTTGAAAACAAATCTCTCTGAGAATTTCCCCGGAGCCTGCCTGAAATTCCGATTTTGTACGTACTCCACGAGGGGAAATGCAAGTTTTCCGGGCGAACATGTCGCGTGTGTGTATTTCTGCCGGGTACGTTCGAAGGGTTGTCCCTTATTATGCATCACTTTAACGGTAAGTCGGCGGGATTTGCGTCAGAGTTGGGAAAATCCCGTCACGGAACGGATACAGCGTAACAACGACGATTTATTGCCGGATTATGCTTTGCTGCATTAATTAATGGTTGAAATGCGAATCGTAATTGGGAGCGGGGCGAATCAGATGGAAAAAATCGGAATGATTTATAATAAATAATTGATTCGTTTCCGGTGTGCGGAACACGTTTTCGTTACGTTACTTTCATCGCCAATTAGTGTCAAGTTTAATTTATGCTTTCGTGTACTAATTTAACAAATTTCTAATTAAGAATATTATAGTCGTTCAGAAAATATACAAATCGGTGGAATTAAATATATGTGTGTGAAGCTGGCAATAATTCCAGCAATAACCCGGCGCTTCCACCATTTTTTAAAATAAATTAATTAATATTTTTTTACAACACACACATATTAAATATATATACAAACATCTTTATTCAGACAATAAGATAACAAAAATTTGTAACAACAATTTAACAGTTGTGTTAGTAGTCTTTCATGGGCTATCGACCATAGATCTTTCTGCTCGGAATTAAATATTTTCATTGAAAATGTACCACGAAGTGAAAGCCTTCATGATCCAAGAAAATACTCATAAGTTATTAACGTTCCCGGCGCATGCACCAAATGAAGAATGAATAATAAATTAAATAAAAAAAAATGGCTGAAAGACCTCCGGTCGATTCAATTTTATATATTATTGTACACACATATACATATTTGAATAAAGATATTTAGTTAGTTAAAAAGAATTCGGAAATAATTAATAAATTATTACACATAATTTATTTATGTAATACAACCACAGAAATTTATTTTACAAAATTTCCTATCTCTAGTTGTATGCTATTTAAATAAATGATTTAAAAACATTATAATACTTTAATAACTAATAATTTAAATTATAAATATATACGGTTTGTTTTATTAAATATTTAGTACTGTTTTTTTAAATCTAAATTGATATGATATATCATAAACAGGACAAGTTCACCTTCCTTTAGTGGACGAAACAATGATTCTCGGTCGTCTACCTTGCAGACCCAAATCATTAACGATGCCATTTGAAATTAAGCAATAGATGGCGCTTGCGTCGTCTTTAATTTATTATGACTAAATTATACAAACAAAGTTTAAAGTGTTTTATTAAATTGATAAACAATGTATAACAAAGTTAAAGCCTCAGTTATTAATAATATCATAATGAAACAGCTTTCATTAAGTGAATAATTTGTTTTTTTTTTTCGTTATATCAAACTCTATTATGCAAAGCTTTTTTTTAATTTTGCATGTTCAACATGTTTAATACGAATCGGGAAAGTCGGTTCGAAGTCAAAACCAAGCTTCTAATTTAAAAATCTTTATATGGTTTATTATATCCGGTACATCTGATTTTATGAACAAAAGAAAGTCGGGCCGGGCCCCTTTGTCGTCTCATAATTCTTCTTTTATATTCAATGAGATCCAATTTTACCCGTGCTCATAAAACGAGGATTCCTCGTACATTTCTGGCAATATTTTTTTAAAATCGAACGATTCCGTGCCCGCGTCGAAATTAATTGAGCCTCCGTTTTCCGTCCCAATGCTCTCGAGATATAAATTAGAACCGCGTTAAATTTATAATATATTGCTTTTAATTTTTAATAAAGATCCAGCGTATTTTATAATATTTAACGACATGAATTACATTGTGTAATTTTCATAAAAGTACTCATTAAAAATAAAACAATAAAATAAAATATATGAAGGAATAAAAAAAATAAATAAAATGAATAAATAAATTATATAAAAAGAATTTGAATATAATTAATTAATTAATTATTATCCCTTTAGCTACTGTGATATTGTGACTTATGTTACATAAGTATTAATTTATTAATTATTTATTTTTAAATTCTTCCTATTTAATTAATTTAAATAACTGTGACCAAGTGAATAAAATGAGTAAAGCTTCTATATCGTTATTTTTCTTGTACATTAACTAAAATTAACTAAAAGCAAAGACTTCATGTTGTTTATAAAACTGAGTTTATGTTACATAAGTATTAATTTATTGATTATTTATTTTAAATTCTTTTTATTTAATTAATTTAAATAACTCTGACCAAATCAATAAAATGAGTAAAGCTTCTATTTCGTTATTTTTCTTATACATTGTGTATGATTAACTAAAAATAAAGCCTTCATGTTGTTTGTAAAACTGAGTTTTATATTATAAAATAAATGGATGAAATATAAAACAATACAATACGAAAAGATCAACGCAAAAACAATTGGAGTTCATGACCTCTTTAAAACACGATATTATACCACAAATTTAAATAAATATTCATGCAAAGACATTTTATAAAAACATAAATTATTTTATTCCATTTATTTTTTATTTAAATATTGAAATATCTTCTGTATTTGCTGATCTAAATAAATAAAAATATTTGGATAGAAAGATATTGTATTGTAATTATTAAAATATATTGTTTTGAATATATATATATATATATATATATATATATATATATATATATATATATATATATATATATATATACAGGGTGTTTCAAATTCGAGTCTCACTATGGGGATCTCGCTTATTATAAGAGATAGAGGGTAGGTTTAAATTTGGCACTATTGCAGAATTTCATGCTGATTAATATCCCGTTGATAAAACTGGGCTAAGTTTCTTTGTTTTCAAGAAAAATGAAAAAAAAAACTGAAAAATGCGATTTTCTTCTTTTATTAATATCTTCGTTATTTGAAGCAATATTTCAATACAATGAAGACATTCTTATAGCACTTTTCTATGATCTAATCAATGGCGTACTAATTTTACTACTAGCATGTTTCGTTTCTTCTGGACCATCATCAACTTTCTTATTTCTTATGGGCGCCATATTGGCTTTTTATCAGATTAAAAGCCCCTATTTTTTCTGATTATTATTATTAAAACATATTGGCCAACAAGACCGGATGTATATAGTTCAGAGATACGGATAAATAAAAATAATTTCTATTTGTGTGTTTGAATGTGTGTATTGTAATAAAATGTAAATATGTTTTCAGCAAATCTATTTACTGATTTAATAAATAATTCCAGTGTTCAAACAAAGAACAATTTATAATATTAACATGGTTTTATAAATAATAAAATGCATAAAGAGTCGATATATGAGTTCTGAAAGCCGCAATTATTTTTTTTAAATAAATAATTAGTACGTGAATTGTTAATTAATTAAAAGCGGTATTAATGAAATTAAAGTAAACACAACTAAATAATAATTCAGGTATAGATGAATTGTTAATTAATTAATATTTGTTTTATTAAAGAAAAAATTAATTAATTTAATCGCGTTGAAACTATACACATAAATAAATTTTGGTCTAAATTAACATTTCGCCGTAATTAATTTAATAAATGCTGTGAATAAATGATTGGACGTCAAAACCCGACGGGTTTTTCTCGATAATATGCCCGTGTAATATATTTTCCGCGATTATACATCTAATCAAAATTTAATTACGAAAGCACGCAATTTCACTAACACAATTCCCAAACAACCCTTGTTGTCCGACAATTACCCGACCCGAACCGGACCGGATTACTTATTCATGTCCAATTCAGCATGATCGAATTAATAACTGTCCATTGTTGGAAAAAACACAACGGTGGATTATTTTAAATTGGAGATAAAAACGACGCGAATGCAAAATAATGCAACTCTTGCAGTTGAATTAAATTTAATTATTTTTTAATAAACCGTGTTCTCTCTGGAATTTCGAACACTGTTTAAAGTTATGTGAGACAAGCTGTATTTAAAAATACCTGGTAGTAAACAAAGGAGCTGAATGAAATAAATAAATGTTTACTGAAATACATTTAAATATACAACAAATAACCAAAACATACCAAAATACTCAATTTAGTTCCTTTTAAAAAAACATTTTTTTTGTTTGCTTCCACTCACACATGGGCATTGGTTTATTTTTAACCATGCAACCCAGTAACCTTTCTAAATTTGTAATTTAAATTTGGGGGACAATCACACCATTCATACAACGACCAGCCCAATTCCGGATCTCTGGCTGACTAGCCTGACGCTAAACCTGCGCGCCTCCGAGGCGGACAAACAACAATTATTAACAACTTGATAGATATGAATACAGGAATGTAAAATAAGGAAGCTGTCTAAAACCAAATACCTATCCTTCAATACCACTAGCCCGGAATCCGAATCCACCCAGATATCACTAGGCGAGGACAGTGGAAATAATAGCAACAAACAACACGAAGAAATACTTGTACAATTTTCTTCATTTTTTTGTGTTTATTTATGTTTAAGTAATTATTTTTTAAGTATGACGAATTCATAATAATAATTCGAATTTACCATTATTTGCTAATCCTATAATTTAATTTTATTCGTTTTTTTCTGAAATCGTCATCCTCGATTAATTGCCGTGGATTTTCCGGGGTCCGTGTTTCGTCTATTAAAAGTTCGCGCCGAGCTTTAATTAAAAGTTTATTAAGACTGCAAGCGCGGCGTAATGCAGTTTCTGGCTCCGGGGTCCGGGGAGAAACAATAAGGACCGCATCGGGAGGTTTAGTTCCTTGTTGCTCTAATACTCTTTAATGGCCTTATGAAAAACTGAAATTGTTTAAATTAGTTTGAGCTACTTTTTTCTTTCTTTTTTTCACCGACTGGCATATTATTTGCGCTCGGGTTTTGTCTGTTATGAAGAGGGAGACGAATAAAAAAAAATGTAATGAGCTTAAAGTGTGTTTTGAAAACTTGATTATTTATGAAAATGGATTTACTTAAATTTTCATAGTTGTTTAGGGATTGAAATAAAGTAATAAAAATCTGTTTAACTGTATATTTTCGAGTTTACGTGAAGTGATTGATCACAAAATAGAAAGACTGTTATTCCTTACTTCACTTTTTATTTTTATGTTAGATGTACATTTTGACACACAAAGTGCTCATTATCAATAACAAAATCTGTTTAATTAAAAATAATCATAAAATTATAGAAAAAATATAGACGGTCGTATTCATTTTACTTCACAGTTTTATTTTAAAATATTGAAAAAACTTCACGTAACTCCATCACATTTATAATTGTAAATCATAAAAAATGTTTCATTTTTTTATTCCACTCACATTTGATGCAATATGATAATATTTACAAAACTACTGGGTGATATTGTATCAATGAATTGGAGGAAAATCACAGATTCAATGAAGACTTTTAAATTTTACATGTGGAAACCAAAGGAAGAAAACTAAACGCGTTGGAAAGTCTTGAAATTAACAGAAGAAAATATACCGGCCACCTGTTAAACGACCAATTAGATTTAAATAACTCCCCGCTACTAAACATTAATCCAGTAAACAAACAAATCCCCGCATCACCCCCCCCCCCCCCCCTTAAATTCTGTATATATATATATGTATTCCTGTAATAACAGGATGTATTATCACGATTTCTTCGCCTGAAGAAGCCACAGTGTGGCGAAATACGTATAGCGTTTCAATATAATATTTTGAAAGTTAAACAGTTGTTTTATTCAATTTAAAAGTGAATATGAACTTTCAACAATTAACAGCCGATTCAATTAATCAATGTATTGTAACGTAACGGGGAGTCCGATATGGTCCAGGAAATCTTCCATGAAACACAATTGTCGTAACCATATCACCCAGTAGCCTTTGTAAATATTTGTAATTTTAAATTGGGAGACAATTACGTAATTGAGTAAATTCTGTATACACATAAATAATTATGAATTCAAATGAATTCGATATAAGCTCGAACAATATAAAAAAAACCTGAAACATTTTTATTCAATATCTCCCATCAATTTCAACAAAACCCCTTTCACAGACCCTCGAAACCTTTTAATGCAAATTAATCCAAATTTGTTATTTTTTTATCATCGGGCTTATAAGAGCCCCGGCTACACGCAAGGGACTAATCCTCGCCATCAACCCTTGTACTATTTGTCACCATCAAGCAGACAGTACTCTTCTTAATGGCTTTCGGTTCGGGCATTATGACGAGGACCGGTGTAACGTGCTTTTTCCGTTGCAAATGAAGCGATTCCGGGTCAATGTGGACGTCCGAGGTCGCCCGATCAATCGCCGGCGCACGCTTTTCAGTATTGACACTCTGGTGGATACATCGACGAATTCTATTAAAATGTTAATGCGCTCGACACGTGCGGGCAAATTGGAAAATTTGTTTTTCATTTGCCGTTTTGTGCTATGTAAACAAGTTTAATTGATTATTATTTTCGTGTTTTATTTATTTACGTTTAGGAAATAGGGAATAACCAGTTTTATTAATGGGATAATTTAAATTTTGAAATTTTTATATAAGAATTAAAATAAACAAGAAATTGAGAACATAAATAAATTTACTAAAAAAAATATATATATTTAGCACTGTTTTTTTGAAACCCAAAATCTTAGATCCATTAAATTGATTGATTGAAGTACGTGAAGATCAAATTAATTCGACGAATAAAACACTAGTAAACTTTCTTCACACTTTTTAGTGCTTTATTCGTCGAACTTAGATCCATTGTTTATAATCGAAATGAGGAAAGCAGAGATATCGCTTAAACCCACAGACAATCGTATTCATTTTTTTTTAATTTTCAAGAGAATTTAATAAAACAAATTTTAAATTCTCTTAAAAATGAGCTAAATACCCGAAACTACTCGAGAATTTAAAGTTATTCAATCTAATCTGTGTTTTATTGGTTGATTTTTAATAATTTATTCATATTTATTTCATACTATTCCTATTTTGTTTACATAGAAACCCCGAAATTCCGCCAAAATACAAAACCCCACCAAACACAATTTTCCAATACATTTTATCATTTCATCCTTTCACTCATTGATGACTGACGCTAGACAGAAATGACAAACCTTGGCAGAAAGCCATTTTACAGCAACAGTTACATTATCTTATTTCATATTTTCCTTTTTTAAGTTTAAATATTATAATAATAACTAGTATATATATATTTCTCAGTGTTAATAAAGATGTAGAATATATATCATACTTTTAATACAGAAAAAAATCCCAATTAAATAATCATATTTATAAACTAAATTCTAATCAAACTGGGATCTTTATATTCATTATCTAAATACGTTAGATGATCGTTGGTTTTAAAAAAATCGTTTTCTTTTTCTCTCAAAACTGCGTTTTGTAATTTTCTTTTTGTGAGCGAGTCCCTCTTTAAGGTCCAGCAGTAATCAGCCATCATTCTAATATACCATCTTCCTTGTTAACGTCTCTCCATCTCCTTTATGTCTGGAACGTCTTTCTCTGTTCCTCGCTGGAGCTCCAAGATTTTCGGGAAAAGGGTCAAATTCAGTTTGACGCTCATATTGCATCCCAGTTTTTTTTTTATAATTTTCGATTGTTTCCAAGTTTATGACTTCCACGAAAGAACTCCATTCTTCAGATTCATCCTGGGTCATTGTATTCCGGAACAATCTGTCCGATTTTAAAGTACAAATTTGAGGGTCTAAAAAATTCTTTCTTTAAGTTTAGCTTCAGAAAGTGTAGGAAATTTGTCGTAATTTCACATTCACTTTGTTTATTTAAAGCTTTGACAAACTGCTTAATCAATCCTAACTTTATGTGAAGGGGAGGCATCACGCAGCATATTTTTTTTTATCCCAGTACAAGTATGTCTCTGAGTGGCCATTATTTTTTAAGGTAATGTAAATTTCGTGCTTGACTGTCCCACTCGCACAAAAAACATGGATACTTTGTGAATCCAAATTGTTGCATCGATATTATTTTGAAGTCTCCACAGAGTTGCCAACAATATTCGCTATACTTTATTGTATTTAGCAACAGATCACGATTCTCATATGTTTCTTTGATATGTACGGAATGAGCAACAGGCACCGAGGCATTAGTATTACAATTATGCAACAAGGCATCCTTCAGACTTCTCTTAGAAGAATCAATAAATAACCTCCATGATGTGGAATTGTAATTTCCAGCTACAAATTTCATGACTACTTCAGGAATATTATTACAATACACCAGTGAAACCTCTTGAGAGAAATATTCAGCGAACTTTTTTTCGCGATGCATATTCCACGAAAATGCTGTTCCTGGAGCCAACAGATTTTTGTCTTTCAGTTGTGATCCTAAGATTTGTGCAGCATCATTAAATAGGTCCAATTCTCTCACTAAGTCATTTAGTTCAGCTTGGATAAACTGTTGAGGTTGGTTTCTATCAGGATTGAATGAATTAGTCTTCATCGGTTTTTTCGTTTGAACTTTCATCTGACGATTGCTGTTGGATGGTGTGAAGAAAAAAGATGGAGGAATGGAAATTGCTGGTCCATGAAGTATAGGTTGCTTAGAAAACGGTAAATCAGGATGTTTATTTTTTGAATTGAAAAATAGACATCGCAGAAGCTAAAGTAAAAGTTGTCTCCATGTTTTTTTTTTGTTTCCTCCATACCACAGGAACACAAAATGGTAAAGAGGAAATATTTTCTATCGATGTATCAAGTTTTTTTTTAAAAATAATTTTATTGTAATTTAGGAAATATCATAAAGGTACTTCTTTGCTCTAGTACAAAATATCTCAAAACGTTTTTTTTTTGTAATTTTCTGAAAAATTTTGACGTGATGAGCTCAAACCAAAATTACATTCAGAATCAACGCATCCGTATTAAATAAGGACGCTTATCAAATGCAAAACACCAAAAATCATGTCGGCCTGTGCTATCAGCCATCTTGATTAATACGTTGAAGAAAATTGGAGGCTCAGATGGATCCATATTAAATAAGGACACTTATCAAATTCAAATGACCAAAAATCATGTTGGCCTGTGCTATCAGCCATCTCGATTAATACTTTGAAGAAAATTGATAAGGCTCAGAAGGATCCGTACTAAATAAGAACACTTATCAAATTCAAAACACCAAAAATCATGCCAGCTTGTGTTATCAGCCACCTTGATTAATACTTTGAAGAAAATCGATAAATTCTTATTTTTCTCACACGAATAAATTCTTTAGTTTCTTTCGGGTAGAAAGGATTATAGGTTATATATATAAATTCTTCAGTGTTAATCTAATTAAGGCTTAAATGAATAATTAAGTATTTCATTTTTTTAAAAGTTTATCATCTAGCGTTAGGATAACTAGCGATGACCATTTAGTACGTTCTGGCTTCATTAAACCAGTGCGTTATACAATATAAAAAATTACTCATTTTTAACAGTGAATCAAATATACAGAGAGGTTTTTTTTTTATCAGTATACATTAGGGGAAGTGTATATATACAAAAAAAAAGCAAGTCAAACGCTATGAACCGATTAATGTGTGTATGTTTAGTTGACTATTTGGCATATATGTGTTCAGTTGCGTGTTATAGGCAACTAAAAACACACATTAATGCGTTTGACTAGCGCATTTTGCAGGTATATATAGGGGAAATGTATACTGATAAAAAAAGCTCTTTGTATAAACTCATAAATCACTACGTTTGAACTATAACTTAATCAAATAGCCCGTAGTGAAATTGTTTCATATGATATGCATTCACTATCAAAGTTCACCCTAAACGCCATCCGTAAACTGTATCACGGAGGCAAAGCGATAAAATCGAATGTGCAATCTCAATCAAAACACAAGCAATAATTCCGGCCGGAGAGCAGTCTCCGGAGTGCTTTAGGGTGAGCACAATTCACTTTGATAATGTTCTTAGGGGTTCGGTTATCACCGCTCCGGGCTAGCGCTCGCCCTTTTCTCTCCGGCAAAATTCAATATTGTAAACAGAGAGAGGGGCGCAGCAGATGTCACCTTCTACTTCCCGCCGAATTAGCGGCCGGATTATCTGGACCGTCCCGCGAGGATGGAGATTGATAGTGTTGTAGTTATTTACTCGTTTGCATGGTGTGGGATGGGAAATTGCGTTTCCTCTGACGGGGATTAGAGAAAAACAAAAAATAGTAGACGAGACATGAAGGGATGAGATAATTTGTTTTGTGTTGATATATAACAACATGTTTGGATAAGAATGGGCGATCAGTCACATTAAAATAAGATTCTTTATAAAAAGAAAACCTTTTTGTGTTCCTTACAAAAAATGTAAATCAATTGATTGATTGATGTGTATTTAAAATATTGTTGAATATACTACCATCTTTATAATCTGAGAAAATAATACATTGTTTATAAATAGAAAACAGTATTCATTGACTTGGTCACAGTTATTTAAATATATTAAATAAAAATGATTTGAAAATAATTAATAAATTATTTCCACATTCAGCTCTGTGACTTTTGATTTACGTTACGCAATGTGCATTTGTTTATAATATAATAAATAAATATAATGAAACAGAGATGATTCACACATTTGCAGTTATTTAAATTACCATTACCAGAAATTGTCCTTGTTTAATTTCATTGTAATATAATAAATAAATACAAACATTCACCATTCATCAATTCATTTGCGCAAATCATCAGGACAGTTCAGCTAGCTAGCATAGATTTTGTTTTAACTTCATCATAGGGCGCGTTCAGGGAACTGTAGCGCTGCAGCGCTTTACGAAAGCGGTGTCGCTGAACGGTACCGCTTTTTGTGTAGCACTGCAGTGCTTTATCAAGCGGTAAAGCATATATTTTTTCCGCTGGATCGTTTTTAAAGCCCTGTAATAAAACGCCATATTTTCAGTACAGACAACTACAGGGAACATCAAGCGTTGCAACGCTACATGTTTAAAATTTCCCTGAACGCTCCCATAAATTCATGACAGGGCAGAAAGATCTCTGGTCGATAGCTTAGAGAGACTAACACCTACATGTATTGTAATCATTTATGTTATATTGTTAACATTATCTGTATAATTATGTGACTATAGTTTCGACTACTAGATAGTCGAAACTATAATAAATAAATATTTTCATAATATATTTGCCAATAAAAGCTATCGACCATAGATCTTTCTGCCCTTATTGAAAAAAAAAATATATCCAATTTGTGTAAATTTTGTATAGAAGAAATATTTAAATTTAATAGGAATGTTTATTTTAACATCACATTTTTGTAAAACTTCCTTGCTTCTTTAGATGATAATAATAAAATTTTGTAGAAAGAATGAATTAAAATAATAATAACAAATGAATTTGTAATTTGTTATTATTTATTAATACATTAAAGTAACATGTTCAATATTGTCTAAAGTTTAGGTCAGTTTACGACCCTAATTTGAATTCATCTTAATAAAATTATATCATTATTATCGAAATTTCTCAATTTAGCTTCGAAATTGTCGATTACACACGATATCGCAAAGTCACGTTGCCATCCCAGCTCGAGGGCAGCCCTCTCCAAATTGATCTTTAAACGAAATTGCCCATTTACGGAAAATACCTTCATTACACCCACAGAACATCAATTCGTAGCGCAAACTTAGAAGCCATTCCCGCGCAACGAATAAATTATAACCTCATACACTCACCAGACCCTCCTGGAGGAACTCCTCGATGGCCAGCGTGACCCCCTTCTCATCCCCCGTCCAGAAGACGTACTCGGCCATATCCAGGGGCGAATATTGGGTGCCGGAGTAGGCGCCGTATCTATCCAGCTGTAAAGACACGAATGCAAAACGATTAGACCTCGGATAATTCATTTAAGGCCATAATGGCCCCACCCCGGAGTCACGGAGTGCATCATCCCCGGGACCCTATCTCAGATACGTCGGCGTTAATTAAAACTTTGCGGGGGTCTCCAGACGCCGGATAAGAATCAACCCTCGCGGAGTAGCTACCAGATGGAAGTGGTTCGGTTTATCTGATGGGTGGGGATAAACGCGGAAGTAATTGGTTCAGTCTTAAAACGGGTTTGTGTGTAATTGATAACGGCGGGATTAAATTATCACTGATTTAATTAAAATGATTAATTCGGCCTTTACGTATTAATGATTGATTGATACAAATTAAATTCAATCAATTCTAATATTTGATTAATTAATTGATTTGTTATTACAAGTACATCAATGTTTATCCTTTAATAATACCCGGATCATTATAATTACATGTTAATTCCAATGTCTATTAAACGCTATGCTATTTTAGGTTGATTTAAACTAGTTACCCAATTATTGTCCGCTAAACTGTCGTAATTAATACTATTTTTTAATAAATGATAAAAAAATTCATTTTATTAAACTCTTAGTTCCGTCAAAACCCATAAAATGTCTTTTTACATTTAATATTCACAATTTGGCAGAAAGACCGCTGGTCGATAGCCAGTTTGGGACTGGAATGTACTGTATGATATTTTATAATAGTTTTGTATTGCATTGTATGCATATTGTAAGCATTAGTTCTGAATAAAAATTTATATAAATATATTCACAATTATGGCGGAAAGACGATAGGTCGGTAGCCTGTTCAAGCAAGCAAGAAAGAAGCAAAGATATCATTATTTATTGTAAATATATGTAAAACAAATAACTTTGAATAAAGATATTGTAGTAGTATTTAGAATTATGATCATAATAAATGAAAGACAACGTAATTTATAATTATGGTTGATAAATACATTAGAAAATGGCTATCGACGGTCGGTCTAAATAATACTAATTATTAAAAAAAAACAGTTAAAGTTAAAGAAAAAGGGGTATTTATTTTAATTTAAACAGAGAATATTAATGTAATCATAATAAATTAAATGAAATGAAAAAAGTTGACATCAGAGCTGTGCCGATAAATAGTTCATAAGAGAATGAAATTGATTCGATTTCATTTCATTGTATTTAATAAACAGTACAAATACTTTTTTTAATCGTAAATTTATTTTAGAAATCTGACTTTACTTTTTCAATTACCAACGCAAAGGAACACATATTTATGTTTTTCGAAATATATTTAATGAAAATATTATATGCCGAGGCTGTTAGATGCTGAAACAGAACTAAATGTGGAAATAATTATTTTCAAATAATTTTTATTTAATTATAATTTATTTAATATTCACCAAGTGTGAAAGTGAACGGTTAATTCCAGACTCACACTTAGTTAATACCATATTCAAATTGCGTTTTTAATAGGGCGAAGGATTGAGTGCCCGCCCAGCACTTCATTATGCAAGGCACTCGACACGAACTGAGACAACTATATAAGTGTACTAAAGTTTAATGTTTGTAAAGATTAAGCGCGCTCGTGTTGCTCGTGTCATTATATCATGCAAATTGATCTGTAAGTGAACTTATAAGATGTTCCCGAAGTTTCTCGACACGGGTTCAGCTAAAACCTAAATTTTAATTCGCCCCGCGACGGAATTTACATGAAACGCATGCTTTCACTTTGATTACGCCAACGCGGGACTTTAATTGAAAATATGATGCTCAACTAAAGTTTAAAAAAAGAAGAAGGTAATTTTAGTCTGAAACATTGAGTTATCAAAAAAAATCTAATATTAATTTCAATTTTTATTCGAGAAGTTGAAATTTATCTTTATACGAACATAGCACAAAATATTTAATGGATATTCGCCATATATCCTAAATGTGCAAATACGTTCGGCATATATATATATATTTTTCAGTTTACAGAATATATATATATATATATATATATATATATATGTAGACTGAAAAACTTCCGGGTGATAGCCAACCTCGCCCGGAAGTTTTTCAGCCTGTCTATGTCTCGTTCTTGTCGTTGTCTATTTATTCGTCATGATATTAATAATATATACTCGAAATGTACATCTAGCAAATTAAAAAAAAAAATATCGGGAAGAAAGTGTTAGTGTTTTCAATCGAAGTTTAGTTTAAATGTTTACGTAACTTAAACAACCAAATTTCTAATGAGGTAATATTATTTACCTGTTGCAAATATTTCAGACATAAAATGTAACTTGTGGAATATCCTAAATACCGTATTATATATTTTTTGTAAACTAATTTCCATATATAATCCATCTAAAACGTTTAGTATTTAATAAAACTGCGGGGTGTGACACCTTTTTAAAGGGACGTTTAATTGCTGAGGGTGTTGTTCCACAAATTAAGCGGATCCGTGTGAATGTACACGGAACAACAAAGGGCCAGAACCGGATTAAATTGTGCAAACTTCGGAGAGGAAAAGAGAAACAGAGAGGGCGATACGTATAAATTTCCCGGCGATTTTCCCCCGCGATGTAACACTTGCTAACTCCGACCTGTGCACATGTTACAACAACCCATCCTGCCGGCGCCGTACTCATTGTTACTACATTATTAGACGCTAAAGTTGGTGAGATATTTTAATTTGGTGATTTCTGTTAATAATTAACGACTAAATTTACGTTTTCTGAAGATTAATGTTATTAAATAAATTAAATAAAAAAATGAAAATAAGGAATGAATAAAAAAGGGTTTATATAACGAAACTGTACTGACGAGTTATTAATCAAGAAACAAAAGTCCGCAGATGTTAATTATTTTCGAAACAAATATTGTAACATTGCGGAATCATTTGCCGTACAACAGAAAATATCCACTGTTAAATCCATTGTCCAGCGGGGTGTTTGCCCAGGAAGTAGTTTTTGTAATGGATATATATTTATTCTCTAGAATCCGATTCTTCAATAAAAACATGTTGATTCCAATTTGAAATTTCAAATAGAAAAGAGTATTATTCATTCACTTGGTCACAGTTATTTAAATATATTAAATAAAAATGATTTGAAATTTCAAAGTTGTTCCCCGCCCCGTCCACATAGGGGGCAGCAGGGGTCTGAATTTAGAACAGTATGATCTCCCCTTAGGTAGCATTAATTTTTGATTTCGTAACATTTTTTCGTACGATGCGTATTTATCGAGTTATTTTGATTAAAAAAGTATATAACGGGTGTACTATTTAAACTTATTAAATGGAACACTCGTATATACTAAATATAAAGTATATACAGGGTGTACCATTTAACGTTATTAAATTGTACACTCGGTATATACTTTTTTATGTCACATTATTAAAAAATAGTTTTACAAAATATAATAAATCGAACAATAAACGATACGAATATTAAAACCATGAAACGCATTTATTTAAAGATATTCGAATCAGCGGCGGATTTAAATTCGCGAGACTATTTCCAATTCAATGCGGCCTATTCTTTTATTCAGTATCGAAGCAAAGCGCTAGACGTGTACTGAATATTATTACGAGCGTGTAATGCAGAATATCCTTTCATTCATCTATCCGTTCGTATCACTCACCGTATTTGTGTCCTGGCGGGGTTGCGACCCCTCGTACCCTATGGGCAGTTGCGACCTTCTGTTGCCGTTGTCCGTGTACTGGCTGTAATCGGGGACCAGTTGTTCCACCAGGGATTTGTGTATGCCCTTAGAGGGCACGTCGATCTCGGTTCGGACACTGCCGGAGCCGTTTTGTCCTTCGACGCCCGGGGATTCCGCATCGACGTGCTGGTTTACTTTTGCCACGAGGTTACCATTTTCTTTTACTGTAAAAAAAAACAACAAGAAAAGATAAAGTTATTTAAAATGAAATAATAATTCCTTCAAACTATTTTGTTAATTAATTAATGATATTACCTATTTGAGCTGAATGCTTTGAATTGCACAGAAAAACCATTTTAAAAGCGTTTTTTTCGAAACAAAATTTTTCAAAACCGCCGACACTCTAACTGCTTAACCGTTCAATCAATCCACTTCGTTCTTTGATCAAATTAAAGAGAATATAATTCTTCATCCCCGACACCAATTCGTAAAATGGGACATCGATTATATATATATATAATACCATGAAGAATTATATATATATAATACCATGAAGAATTATATATATATATAATAAACCATCGGTAAAATTCGCAAATTTTAGATTTTTAATAGCGTGCCTAAGTAAAAATAATCGAGCAAGAAAAACGTACTTTTTCTTCAAATGTTCGCCATTTTGTGTTTCTTTGAGTGTAAACCGTTATTTTAGTTCATTTCATTTTTCGGATTATTCTATTCAAAAATATGCTGTATTTTTGTTTCTAACTGACGAATTACGATCCCCACGATATCGGCAGATTTCAAAAAATCTCCCAGAAAAGCCGCAATATTGGGCGTGTTACAAATCTGTACCAATTCCGTATAAAAAAATCCAAAATTTGGTTCAAATATATCGGAATTCCCCATTAAGCAAGGATCATTCTATGTAAAGTTCATCAAGAACCTAGAAAAATGTTCAAATAGTTGAACAAAAAATCATCTCAGAAATCTCTCATGTTATTAGCCAAGTTTCAAAAGAGCTATAAGACCTACGTCATAAAATGTGACAAATGATGTCTGAGGATGAGTTAATTGCTGTAAATAAAACTACGGAATGTCTATTTTTCCGTTAAGAATATTTAAGCAATATTTTATTGATGTGCAACAGCAGGTGTACATTATGTAATTCAATGTCCGGCGTGGGTATTTGCCCGGGAAGTAGTTGTTTTAATGTGCATTTGTTTAACGTACTTACGTAGCGTAAGTCAAAAGTCACAGAGCTAAATGTGGAATTAATTTATTAATTATTTTCAAATCATTTTTATTTAATATTTTTATACCATTGACTCCAAAGTTAACCGAAGAAATGACCGCTGGCTTTCGCATAACCCAAGATGATCCTGCGGTAGTTAAGAAGAAATGTTCACTTGCTAAGATTTCTGCAGGCTTTTGCCCAAATAACCTAGAATACATTGTTGCTCTTCTTCCATTTATTGCAAAGGCTTGACAACATTTAGTTCCATATTATAAATATATAGAAAGCAAGAACAGATTTCATTACTGACCATTCTGGACATTACTTGAGATTGTTGGATGTTATAGCTGCTACTTGGACATTTTCTCTAAATACTTTTTTGTTAGAATATTTTTTTTTTCAGAATAAAAAATATATACTTTACGGAATTCTCCATTATAATTGATTACATTATACAATAATTTACATATTTGTATATAATCATAATAATAATATTAAACTATTAATAATTAATACGTAAGATAAGTGCATTCATGTATATATACATTTCATTAAATAATTTCGACTCAAACTGGTACAATTCGCAATAGTACTGCTATACAACAAACAAATATCTATTGTGTAATCCAATGTCCGGCGGGGTAAATGCTCGGGAAGTAGTTGTTTCAATAGATATTTGTAAAACTTACAGTGTAAGTAATTTTTTGCAGTTGGAAAAAGGTTATGGTTTAATTTTATTGATAATTGCTAGATTTAAAAAAAAAAAACCGTTTATTTTGGAGTAATGCACACACAATTGTGCTTTTTAAATATTTCCCAGCCGAGTTTATTAAAAAAATCATAACAATAAAACAAAAATAATGGAACGCGCAATGTCGCCGGGTATTATGAAAAATATTTTACAGCCCCTATACATGACTTTATTATAGCCCGAGCAAAATGAATATTTACACGCCGGTATGCTGTAACACGAGTATAAAAAAAGCGAAGACCCGGCCATAACTTTTTGTACTTTCACCACATTAAAATGATGCATAATACACCGAAGACTTCATCCACCCGGAGCAGCCACCATAAATAACCATAATTAATTTTTCACGTAAAGAAGGGTTGATACATTTATAATTCGCCCTTGTTGTTGATTAAGGACAGGACAATTAGGTGTTTTAATATTTACAGTTTTATTGAAATAAAATAAAGATTAACCGATTGCATAAATACACACACGAACATTAGATCCAGTTTTAATTAATTTAATAAATATTCTTGTAATTAGAACACTATTGATAAGATGGGACGACGTAACTGACTGCGCCTTTGCAAAGGAAGCACTTCAGTACCCGAATAAATCTGCGGCAAGCAGATATCTCAGACTAGGCAGAACAAACCTAAGGAAGATAACAGTTATCCTCAAATGACACGGAAGACTCAAAGAAGATATTAGGGATTGTTACGCGTGTAAAACAAACCAAGTGAAACTTACTTAACAATCCCTAATATTACTAAAATGTTTTACCAAGTGATTAATGAGACTCAAATTGAAAATATACTCAAAGAAGATGTTTAGTTCGTTAATTTCGAAATTAAAGCCGTATGAAATTAAGAAGCATAATTTTTATTTAAACAAACAATTCTCTCATAATTAATCATAAAACTTAATTGTTTGCTATCTTGACAAAATAATATAATAATAAAATATTTGTTAAAAATGCAAGATAATAATAATTTATTTTCCACAACCCCCACATAATAGTGTGATAATTGAGCGAGTTCAAAAGAAGGTCTTTTAAATTAGATAATTTGTATCATGACAGAGGAATTGATTATATACATCTGCTTGAGAGGCACGATTTTCAATCCTTGTCTAATCGAAGGGACGCCAATAGTGCTTTATTTATATACAAGTTGTTAAATAATAAGATTGACTGTGCTGAATTACCGTCTCAAGTGAAATTATATGTTCCAAGACTCTCTTCTCATAACAATATTACATTTTGTGTACCTGTCGCTAAAATCAATGTCCTTCGTAAGGCTCCTCTTTTTCATTTGAGCAAAAATGCTAATCGTTTGTTTGACGACATATTTTTCTCACCAGAAATGTGACAGTGATTTAGCATTGTCTGTGAAATCACTGTAACTGGAATTTGTATTCTGTTGGGAAAATAATGGAAATTATTATTATTATCTTTATTCTATTCAGAAAGTGATAATATCTCTTGAAAAGCAATTTTTACAAAAGAGGAAATTTGTCGGGACCAGGAAAAAAAAGGATAATTAATTTCTCCGGCCCATGTTATAAATTAACAATTTACGTTCCGCTATCTAAAACCGAATTTATTACGAGATAAAACTTTTATAATCTCCGGGCCGTAATATTACAAAAGCCCCCTTACTTTTCTCAGTTTTAACTTTAAACTTTCCACAATTAAAATAATTTGTTTTGAAACCTGATGTTCTTTAATAAATTATTTCTTAATAGTAAAATTGCGTGTATATTTCAATATTATTAATAGATAACTTTGAAACACATTAATATTAAGTAATATATATATATATATATATATATATATATATATACACAATCATCTTTATTTGTGAATAATAGGGTACAAAAGACCTCTAGTCGATAGCCCATGACAGACTACTAACCCATCAATATGTATTGTAAATATAAATATTTGTAAAGAATTGTAATTCTGTTGTCTGAATAAAGAAATATAATTATATACTATTTTCAAATAAAAACAATATTTTACTATTTAAAATACAAAAATAATTAAATTAATAAATAGTGGTGAAAAAAACAGTTAATATAAAGCTAAGTTAAGGTAAGGCTTAATTCAGTTATGCTTAAGCTAAAATTAATTAGTATTCAATAAAATGTGAGTCAATGCATTGGTTATCAATAATTTCACTTCAACAAAAGAAATTTCTGATATTTTACCCTACAAACAAGTATATGTTATAATACTAATGCAAACAAGTATTAGTTCTAATACTTCTATTAGTTCTAATACTTGATTGTAGGGTAAAATAAATTAAAAATTATCTTCTAATTAGAATCCACTAAAAAATACGCGCTTAAAACTTTCCATGATAAACCCATCACCCTCAACTCGCCGTACTTTTTTTTTTACATTCCCACTTCCTTCTCTGCACCGTTCCTGTTCTATTTGTCTGTGAAGCTTAATGAAGATTAAACGATTTAATCAATTAATTAGCCGGCGTCGAGGAGTAGGCGAGGACTTTATCTTCTGGCGGGCTTTAATTAATTAGCGTAATTTAATTTACGTAACATATTCGGCGATCTGATACGGGGGGACAAATTGGGCTTGTTGCTTGTTATCTCGTGTTTTTTTCTATGGAAAGATCACCGCGGGGAGAAAAGCGGGAAAATAAAACTGGACACGAAATCGGTCGCCGGGAGCGGTTTTTCTCAAGGGATTACGGAACGTGTGAGTTATTCGGAGGAGTAGGAGGAGGAAGAGGGGGGTGAAAGTATACAAATGTTGGCTTTTTTCTTCTCCGGGATTTGGGTTTAATTCCAAATTGGATTCGGGCGAGATTTATTTGGATAATTTGTGCTATTTTTTTAAAGGTGATTTAAAGTGAATGTTTAAAATCAATAAATTAAATATGAGCCGGGCCGTAATGTTACAAAAGCCCACTTATTTTTCTCAGTTTTACTTTTACCTCGCGACAAAGTTTGTCAAATTTTACTTTGAAAAATAATTAATAAATATAAATGTAATAGCAAGAATAAAATAATTAATTTAATATAATATTGATATTAATAATTTCAGTATTACCATTGAAGAATTATTTAAATTATTTAATGCAATCTCTTTGCTTTCAGAGTCGTGCAATGCTGGCCCCGATGGTATTCCCGCATATTTTGTTGTAAAGCAATTTGTTTATTCATTATGCAAACCTTTATATACACTGTTTTCCTATTCGTTAAAATCAGGATTTTTTCCTGATAACTAGAAGGATAGTTTCGTTGTTCCTATATTCAAATCTGGCTCTAGAAACAATATTGAAAATTATAGAGGAATTTCCATCCAATCAGTTATTCCCAAACTTTTGGACAAATTGGTTACTGATCAACTGATGAGATCATGTTCTCAATGGATAATTGACGAGCAGCATGGGTTCCTTAAAGGAAAGTCAACTATGACGAAACTAATGATATACCACGGCTTTTTCTTTTTCGATATTTTTGAAAAAGGGTGTCAGATAGATAATATATGACGTATCCGATAAATAGAAAGGAGTATTTATTCACTTGGTCACAAAATTATTTGAAAATAATTAATAAATTATTTCTTCATTTATTTTACGTAAGTCAAAAGTTACAGAGCTAAATGTGGAAATAATTTATTAATTATTTTCAAATAATTTTTATTTAATATATTTAAATAACTGTGATCAAGTAAATTAATACTCTTTTCTAAATATTATTATTATTATAATTCATTAATAAATTTTCCCATAGCTCAACACTGTAAAGTTTTGTCCATTATTAATTAATTATATTCCCAATTGACGTAAATTTTCTCTTAATTTGTATTATACCATTCTTTCTAACATCATTCTACTGCTAACCAGTAATATATGTATGTATATTCCAGAAATAATTCTAATCACGTAATTCTGACAAATGGCTTTAATACACGAATGCAAAACGACACACAAAAAAAAATCGAGGCGCGAGCCGTAATTTTTCTCCCTTGTAAAATTTGCCACCGTAATTTCAACTCTCCGGGCGAACGGCTGAAGGGCGGGCAAAAAAAGGGAAAATAACAAATATAAATCGTCCGCAAAAAAGGGGGAGCCTAAGTAACTCCAAATTGCTCAATAAATGCCGCTGCGGGACTCGCCCGAATTTTCTCTATATTGATACAGGCGGGGGAGGAGAGAGGAAGCAAAAAAAAACTAGGGGTGAGAGCGAAAACGAAATCTCCATTCAAACTATTCTAAAGTTTTCCACCCTATTTCTGAACGGAACGGATTTGCGTGGCGATATCGTAAAGTTTTATTCGCACGGTTTGAAAGGGACGACGGGTTCAAGTTATTCCGGTGTAATTGACTTGATTGTGTCATATTATCGCGGGGATATAAGAAATTTTCTTCTTAAAAAAAAAAAGTGAAAAATACATAAAATCATCTAGTATAGATAATATTATAAATAATTTTTGTTTTTCAAAAGAACGTTAACGTTTGTCTTTTGAAAATTTTGCTCTTTCAGAATATGCAAAAAACAAAAAATACCCCATCCGTAGTTTTTGAGATATTTCCAATTTAATGCAAAAATCGATGATTTTATGGGTATTTTCTGTGAATTATAAATACAAAAAATCATAATAATTTTTATTTTCGAGGTATCTTCTTGAAACTTCTTGGAGATATCAAGTAAAGATTGCTCTTTCAGATAATGCAAAAAACAAAAAATACCCCATCCGTAGTTTTCGAGATATTTCCAATTTAATGCAAAAATCGATGATTTTATGGGAATTTTCTGCGAATTATAACTACAAAAAATCATAATAATTTTTATTTTCGAGGTATCTTCTTGAAACTTCTTGGAGATATCAAGTAAAGATTGCTCTTTCAGAATATGCAAAAAACAAAAAATACCCCATCCGTAGTTTTCGAGATATTTCCAATTAAATGCAAAAATCGATGATTTTATGGGAATTTTCTGCGAATTATAACTACAAAAAATCATAATAATTTTTATTTTCGAGATATCTTCTTGAAACTTCTTGGAGATATCAACTAAAGATTGCTCTTTCAGAATATGCAAAAAACAAAAAATACCCCATCCGTAGTTTTCGAGATATTTCCAATTTAATACAAAAATCGATGATTTTATGGGAATTTTCTGCGCATTATAACTACAAAAAATCATAATAATTTTTATTTTCGAGGTATCTTCTTGAAACTTCTTGGAGATATCAAGTAAAGATTGCTCTTTCAGAATATGCAAAAAACAAAAAATACCCCATCCTTAGTTTTCGAGATATTTCCAATTTAATGCAAAAATCGATGATTTTATGGGAATTTTCTGCGAATTATAACTACAAAAAATCATAATAATTTTTATTTTCGAGATATCTTCTTGAAACTTCTTGGAGATATCAACTAAAGATTGCTCTTTCAGAATATGCAAAAAACAAAAAATACCCCATCCGTAGTTTTCGAGATATTTCCAATTTAATGCAAAAATCGATGATTTTATGGGAATTTTCTGCGAATTATAACTACAAAAAATCATAATAATTTTTATTTTCGAGATATCTTCTTGAAACTTCTTGGAGATATCAACTAAAGATTGCTCTTTCAGAATATGCAAAAAACAAAAAATACCCCATCCGTAGTTTTCGAGATATTTCCAATTTAATGCAAAAATCGATGATTTTATGGGAATTTTCTGCGAATTATAAATACAAAAAATCATAATAATTTTTATTTTCGAGATATCTTCTTGAAACTTCTTGGAGATATCAACTAAAGATTGCTCTTTCAGAATATGCGAAAAACAAAAAATACCCCATCCGTAGTTTTCGAGATATTTCCAATTTAATGCAAAAATCGATGATTTTATGGGAATTTTCTGCGCATTATAACTACAAAAAATCATAATAATTTTTATTTTCGAGGTATCTTCTTGAAACTTCTTGGAGATATCAAGTAAAGATTGCTCTTTCAGAATATGCAAAAAACAAAAAATACCCCATCCTTAGTTTTCGAGATATTTCCAATTTAATGCAAAAATCGATGATTTTATGGGAATTTTCTGCGCATTATAACTACAAAAAATCATAATAATTTTTATTTTCGAGGTATCTTCTTGAAACTTCTTGGAGATATCAAGTAAAGATTGCTCTGTCAGAAAATTATTCATAATTGATCATATATTTAATTTCTCTTATTATTTTATTTTATTAGGAACAGTAAAGGACTACAGTGGGATCCCTGCGGAACCCCAGATGGGACCATGAAAGCATCAGAGAGGTAATTCCTTATTTTAACACATTGGCTGCGATTACATAGAAAACTTTGTAGCCAAGATATAATAGAGTTGTTAAAGCCGAATGATTTTAATTTAAAAATTAGAATCTGATGGTAAACTTTATCAAATGCTTTAGACATATTTAAATAAATAGTACTGACCGCGAAGTTTTTCTCAAATGATCTCAATATATAATCCTGGAACAGCATTAAGTTAGTAGTGGTCGATCGACCACAACGAAAACCATGCTGCTCATTTATTAAAATATGCTTGGTAGACCAAGCTAATTTAACTGACATTAGCTTATCTAAAAGTTTTGGATTGAGGACTGAATCGCAATACCTCTATAATTGCTAACATCATCCCTTTTACCTGATTTGAAGATTGGTCTTACATATGTTCTCTTCCATAATTCTGGAAAGTTGCCATATTTCAAAGATGAGTTAAAAAGTAATAGCAATGGCGTCGTGAGAGTGTAGATACATATATATATATATAATCTAAAATCCCCATCTACCATAATGGTGATGTTGGGGTGTGTAGATACATGATTTATTAAAACTACATGGGATACCACCAGGACCGAAAGAGCTGCTATATTTCATAGATTGGATACCTTCATAAATTTCACTCTTTGTGACGCTCGACGCAATATCATTAACCACTAAAGTTTCATTAACTAACGGCATACTATCAGGATTATAGTGTGTGTATACTGACGAAAAAAAAAATTGCAAAGAGATTTACACATTCCTAACCATTTCTGCTAGTAATACTGACATTCCTAGCAGAAATTTACACATTCCTGACCATTTCTGCTAGTAATGTCAGTATTACTAGCAGAAATGGTCAGGAATGTGTAAATCTCTTTGCGATTTTTTCCTTGATGCATGGTTTCAGGGAAAGAGTTTTGGTTGTCTGATTCCCTAACAAAATTCCAAAAATTAGATGGATTTTAATGGATGTTTTTAACCTTCGTATTAATTTACTATTATCTGTTCAAACGTTCAAACGAATATATATATATATAAGTTAAATCAAACGAATATTTACGTAAGTTAATAAAAAAAGAAAAAACTATTTAAAATTCACACAAACATATATATATATATATTTTATATATATACACGATTTTCTGTTTTAAATCTAACACTTTTTATGTTATTTAAGAATGTATATGCGAATATACGCAATCGAAAAATCCGTTCGTCCAGAGCGTGTCCGCAAAGTTGTGTTGTGTTATTTACCGAACAAACAAAGCTTGTTCTTACCTTCTGATCTGGAATCTGAGTGGGTCTCTTTGTGCCCATTCACGTCCGTGTAAACGGAAGAGTGGGTTTTCATCATCTCCAGGGTTTTACCTGCAACAACACGTAAATCCGTTCAGAGGGGTTTCTGCACGTATGTTGATAACGTGCAGCGGGATCCATTCACATATAAATAAGGCCCTCTCGGTCTATGTAAATGCGGCTCTGCCCTGCCTACTTCAAAGAAGAACGCTTGTTTGCGACCCTCTGCTGCGTGTATGTGTGTGTGTGTGTGTGCAGAAGAGATAAAACCCGAAAATATAATAATATTATAATAAAAATAAAATATTGTAAATAGATATATTTTTAAATATTAATAACATGAACGTAAGAATAAAGTAATAATAAATAAAATAATAATACATTATTATCAGTTATTTAAATAAATTAAATAAAAATAATTAATTAATAAATAAATTATTTTCCCTTTAACTAGTAAGTGTTTATTGATGATTATAACAAAATTGTTTTTCACAGGTCAGAGGCAAAATATATGTATGTCAAATACTCTGGCAGGTTATTGTTATGCAACAGCAAATGTCTATTATTAAACATTTCTTAAAGTGTAACATAAGTCATGATATCACAGTAGTTAAAGGAAAAATAATTTATTTATTAATTAATTATTTTCAAATTCTTTTTAGTTAAATTATTAATAATGTGCGAATAAAATAAAAGACACATTAAATTGAATAATAATTTCGAGGTGTCGCACCATTATTGTAACTATTCTCATTGTATGTATGTATTAACTTCCGTTAAGTAAATAAATTATATACAAATAATTTTAACCATATAAATAATTTACATGTATTGTAATTATTTATATTGTTAAAATTATTTGTATATATTTCTAATTTCAATTTACTTTATTAACGGAATCTCCATTTCCAAATTACAATTATAATTACATATTAAAAATTTTATAAGAACAGTGTGACGCTCTAAAAAGATTACAAAACATATGTATATAAAAAAAGGCAAATTACCAATCACAAATTACGATAAAATACAAAATAAAAATAATACGCATCATTTTTATCATTTATTTATTTATTTATAGATGTTAGTCTATCTGGGCTATCGACCAGAGGTTTTTCTGCCCTGTCATGAATTTATGATGTAGTTAAAGAAAAATGTATGTAAGCTAGCTGAACTGTCCTGATGATTTGCGTAAATTAATTGATGAATGGTGGTTGCAGGAAGTTTGTTTTTAAGAATGCAGAATTTTGTCAAATATATTATTTTCACTATTTACACATTTCTCTGAGAAAAATAAAATAACAGCATTCATTATATTTATCCATCAAACAACGCGAACGAATTATAAACAACAAATAACGTGTGTGTTGAAATTACATGAAAATCATCCACCGTGTCGTGTTTATATAAACTAATTACAACTAGCGCCATAATTAACAACTCTCATTTGTATACGCAAATAAACCCCGACAGCATTTATTAAACATCATCGCAAATTCGAAAACAATAAACACTACACGAATAATTCCCCGTCCGTCCAATTTGACATCAAACTTTCCTGGAAAATTGACGTCTTTCTCCTCTCCCTCGCTGCGGATTAAGGATTGGTGTAATTGGATATGACTGGAAGTGGGAAACCTTGCGAACTTTTTCTCTCGGGGCCGAAAAGTAAATAATAAGTTTGTCGGAGGTGGAGGAGAGGAAAAAAGGAAGGGAAGTTTCGTGAAAGCATGTTGTGTCTGGAAGGGGAGCCGTTTTTAAATGGGTGTTAAGGAAAGTAATTACTTATGCAAAGTGGGAATGATAAGATTTTATTACAAAGTCATGAACTTGAGCGTTGAGAAAGTTAGTTTTTTTTTGTCTTACTTTTCGCGGGGAGATAATTTTAATTATTTTATAAAGAGAAAAGTTTTCTTTTTTTTAAATTAAACGTAATTTTATTAATCATAATGTATCTTAAAAATATTAATATTAATATATTATTTAATAAAATGTTCAGCCAGCATTCATCTAGCGTATGGATTTCGGTTTTTCGAACCTCATCAGACTAGTGTATTCCATATGCAATGCCTTGATCAAGGCGGCTGAACAGATTTTGTAGTGTGGTTAATACCTGATATTATTCATAAGTTCTCTCCTTCTTTTAGTGGACGAAACAATGATTTTAATAAAAAAACGCTGATTCACTTTGTTTGTATAACTTTAGTTTGATAATGACAAGTGAAAATTGTTTGAACAATTTATTAAAAAAAATTAATTATTGTTTATCAAACATATCAATCTACACTGCGCCGCAAAATTAACGCAAAATTCGAAATTTCGTTTAAAAAAATTAATTTTATTGTTTTTCCTGTATTATTGCAGTTTGTTGTTTATTTTCTCATTTTTTGTTCACAAATAAGCAAATTAGTTTTAATAAGTAGCTATTAGGAACCACTTCGGGAAAAAAAATGGAGAAAAAAAAAACAATAAAATTAATTTTTTAAACGAAATTTCGAATTTTGCGGTGCAGTGTAGTTCATTTGTTATTCATAAAATTTATTCCACTAAAACCCTTTTCGCAAACAATTAAGGTGTGAACGAATGGATTATGCGCGCAATAAAAACGATTTATATTAATAATTCATTCAAGAATGCACAATGGACGGGAGAATTATTAATGAGGGTGTCCAGTTGAAACGAAATTACAGTACAGAATGCGAACGAAGGAAACAATTAACCATCTAATGCGTTTTCAACAGATGAATGCATAATTAATTACTCACCTATTGATTGCTTTAAACTCTCCAGCTCTTTCACATTCGAGTCCTGAAACAAAACAAAGAAAATAATTACAAAAAAATTCTAACACCATATTATGACTCAAATATTAATGATAAATGTTAGAAAATAAATAATAGAAAAGTAATGATACTTAAATGCCAGTAAATTCGTCCATTAGTTTTCTTTTTATTTTAAATAATATTATTTGCAGTATACTCTGTAATAATTATAACATGTATTATTATAATTATTATTTAGTTTTATTAATATTTGTAACATTAATAAAAGTAAACAATTAATAAAAGTAATATAATATATATAAATATTTGTAGCTCTGCTATAATAGTCATTTAATGAATGAAAGAAATAAAAAATTGTATTATTAATTTAATTATACTCATAATAAATTATTAATTAATTAATCGTTGACGATGCCATTTGAAATTAGGCAAAAGATGGCGCTTGCGTCGTTTTTAATTTATTATGATTAATATCGGGTATATAACTCTAACACAATTTCCGTTCAGCCGCCTTGATCAAGGCATGGAACACACTAGTCTGATGAGGTTAGAAAAACCGAAATGGCCATCACTAGTTATCCATACGCTAGATCTCCTTTCTACAAAATGATAAGCATTTACATAAATCATCACAAATAAGTCAACTTTATCCCAAATGGTTCGACGGTTCAAAATTATGAGCGGTACGGTAATTTCAGTGGTACTTACAATAATAAAAACGTGTTAAATAAATTATATGAATGATTGAACAGATATTATTGTTTAAATTAAAATAAAAGTAGTGGAACAAAGTGTTAAATTTTATATTAACGTGAAATAATGCTTTCAAGCACGAGTTCATGCTTTCATTTGCAAAGTAAAATCCTCGTAATGTGCATCTTTAGTTGTAATTTGTTGAAGCGCTTTTGCATTTAGTTCCGATGTTAATGAAATTATTATTCCAAGATAACAATTAAAAACAACACGTAGAGTCTGGCGTATCATACGGCAACAATCTGCATAAAGCAGAACTCTGCAGAAACAGAGTGGAAGCCGTATAATGTTATTGTGGAAAGTTTGAATAGCGCTGCGATCATAAATTAAGTTGCATGCGGATGTAAGGAGGGTAGGAAAGGAGGAACGGGAGGAGGAGGAGGACAGACCATAATGGTATTTATCTACATTTAATCATAAATGTCCGCAATATGTTCAGTTCGGGCATTGTATTTAGTGTAATAATAGTTTCACTACTTCTTGTTTGTTTCGTAGCGTGTCCGCCTCTATGAATAGTATCTGTAAGAAATAGTCTACTATGATTACATTGAAATTAAACAAGGAAAATTTCTGGCAATGATCAATAAAATTCGATCAAACCCTTTTTCCAACTGCAAAAAATACTTACACTGTAAGTTTTACAAACATCTATTGAAACAACTACTTCTCAGGCATTTACCCCGCCGGACATTGGATTACACAATAGATATTTGTTGTTGCATCGCTGCGATTCATTGTAATTTAAATAACTACAAACGTGTGAATCATCTTTGTTTCATTTGATTTAATTTACTATGATTACATTTTTTTATATAAAATATGAAGTTTGTAAATTATTTGTTCTGTAATTGTTACTGATACAAATAATTTCACTTACACAGTGTAAGTAACATAAAGAAGTGTATTAGTTTCATTAATTAATTAAGAAAATGTTCAACGAAGTTACCGGCAAATACTAGAAAATATTTAAGTTTTCATTTTGATAGCAATTGCAATTTTTACATGGATTTTTGTTATAAGTCATGGCTAATGCAATTCAAACGCGTGAAATTTTATAAAAATTAATCAATATTTTTCCATCTTCAGTAGTTGAAGTAAGAAGGAGAAAGGACAACTATTTTTATTTAATTATTTTAAATAAAAATAAATATATAAAAATAATTAAATAAAAATAGTTGTCATTTCTCCTTCTTACTTCAATTATAATTTAATTATTTTTATATATTTATTTTTATTCAAAATAATTAAATAAAAATAGTTGTCTTTTCTCCTTCTTACTTCAACTACTGAAGATGGAAAAATAGTTTCAGAAATAAATCTAGTTTAATTAAAAATAAATAGGAGAAAGGACAATTATTTTTATTTAAATAATTTAAGCCTCCACAACCAACATAAAGAAGATGAATAAAGTATATTTTTTATAGATTTTTAAATTAATTCTGAACACATAAGAATTCTTGTATTTTTTTCTGATTAAAAGGGAAGCAGGAATTTCCATAAAGTTTATTTTTACATGTAAAATCCCTATATCATCCTTACGAGCCAGAAAAAGGCTGAACTAGAAGTTCAAACTAATAAAATATTCAGAGAAATTTGTTATTTCATGCGGCCAACGCCACATATTGGTATAAATTCCAAAAAAAAAATATACTTTGTGAAGTCAATTTATTACGGGTGTTGATGCGATCAATCATAGGGTAGATTTTTTTTTGGAATTTATACAACTGTATAGCACTTACTGCATGAAATAACAAATTTTAGTGGATGTTTTTATCAATTTGAACTTATAGTTCTTTTTTGTGACATCTTCGCGCTTTTTACTGGCTCGTAAGGATGAATACAAGGATTATATTTTTTTAATTATGGAGGCTTCTACTTCGTTATTAGTAGGTTTTCAATAACCTATTCATTTTTATTATATACAACATCAATTAAATTAAAGTCGAGAATATTTAGAAAAAAAAAACGTTAATTTTAAAAAATAAAAAATTATACCTTTTTAAATATGACACTTCATGTTTGATAAATGGCAAGCTGAATTTTCCGAAACAGCAATCACAAGTAAAAATAAAGTGTTATACAAAACAAACCGTAGAAGTGTTCTTTATTCTCATATTATAAAATTTATGTATGTATGTAAGTTGCGCTCCCATTAATTTCATGAGCCGTAATGCAAATAACATCTTTAATGACATTTTTATGTAGAACCTTAATTTAATTTTTATAATTCATTTTAGTTGTTAATTTTATATTATACTTACAGTAGTTATTGAACCATTTTAGTTATTAATTAATTGAATTGTATTTTTTTTTCTGATATTTGTCCTTTTATGGTATATCTGTTGGACAATAAAGATTATTATTATTATTATTGTTTATTTATTTCTCAGTTTATACACTGGTTTCTTTTTTTTTAAGAATTAACGGTATAATTACAAGTTTTAAATTCTTAATTATTGTAAAAATCTTCTCACTGTAGATAGTGTTGCAAGAATAGTGGCCTTTTGTATTGTGTTATTATTATTATTATTAATAATAATAATAATAACACAATACAAAATAATAATAATAATAATGATAATAATATTATTATTATTGTGATGTAATAATACAACTTTATATGAGCGGAATTGCATTTGATCTCAAATATTTATTTTTTGTTATTGACAACCTTTTTTCCCTTGATTTTAATAGCTCTCTAATAGAGTCTTTTAGTAAACCCATTCGATGGATGAGTAATTCATTAATAGAATTAATAAAGAACACTAACAAAAGAAGCATTTAGCATTAATTCAGGATAATTTAATTGTCTTTAGCATATTTTATAATAACTAACAAGAGATGTTTTTTATTTTAAACGTCTCGAATTTAAAAATCATGTCAGTCAGCGGCAATATTAATACCTTTATAAATCCATTTTTATGCGTGCAATACCCACTAAAACTTTTACGCCCGGCACTTCCGCCAAAACTTTTTACAACCCATACGATTTTAATTCGCCATTCTCGCGGAGCACTCGACGATTTTTTACGAGCGCATTACATATTTTCCGAACAAAAGGATCACGTTTCGCGGCCCCGCTCCCCTCCTCGCCGCCGCCGCGACGACTTCAAGGATGGGGGAATTATGATCCCCCTTTAATTATCACGGCAAGCTCAGCCGACCAACAAGCCGGGCGTTAATCCCTTAGGCGGAAAGGGGCCGGCAGTTTCTGTTAATGCACGCAGTTTAATTATTAAGAGATAATTTACTGCAGTTTCAGGGGATTAGTCGCACATGTTGGATGGACTGCGGTGTATTTGCTGCAGTTTCGTGGTAATGTGTTCGCTTAGTTTCAATTTGGATACTTTTGTTCTTATTTTCAATGATTAGAAAATTATTTCCACTGCAAGTTCTTTTAGTTTAAATATTTGCATTTATATATTTGCATTTTGTTTTCACAATGAACTGTTTGGGATTGATAAATAAATATTTTGATGCGTATTATTTTTATTTTGTCGTAATTTGTGATTGGTAATTTGCTTTTTTTATACATATGTTTTGTAATGTTTTTAGAGCGTCACACTTTTCTTATAAAATTTTTAATATGTAATTATAATTGTAATTTGGAAATGGAGATTCCGTTAATAAAGTAAATTGAAATTGAAAGTTTACCGTAATTATGTATATATGTGGGAACAATAACAAATATATTAATGAAATAAATATGAATAAACTATTAAAAATCAACTAATAAAACACAGATTAGATTGAATAACTTTAAATTCTCGACTAATTTCGGATTATTAGCACATTGTCAAGAGAAACAAATTTTAAATTCTCTTGAAAATGGGCTAATATCTAAATATTAAAAACAAATATATTAAATTTGTTGACAATAAAGGCTTTTCTTATACATTTTAAAATTATTAAATAAAACAGTTTTTTTAATTAAAAAAAAAAGCATAGATTTTGGTACTTTGAATGCTTAGAACATCTCTTGAATAGTTTTCTCATTTATCACTTGATGAAACATTATTAGAATAAATTTCGGAATAAGTAGTAATAATACTTACACAAATGAATCAATAGTTATTTATTAATTTTAAGTATTATATATATATAACATCTTTATTTCTGCAGACAATTTTATATACAATAAATTAACAATATAATTCTTGTAATATGTTACACGTTGTCCTTAGAAAACGGCTATCGACTTTAAGTATTATTAAACCCGATTTCGTAACAAACATTTTATCATCAAAATTTATACGATCCAAACAATTTACACGACTTTATCTTATTTATAGATCCATACGCATGTTGCGTCAGCAAGGTCCTTCTTTTTATATGAAAAAGCAAAAATTTATTCGGGTATAAAATATAACGCGAGATCGACGCGTTGGGGGGGGGGGGGAGTTGGAAATAGCGAGATTTTTTTTTTTTTGAGGGAGGGAAAGAGAGGCCGGTCCGTCCGGAAACGGCGCGAATATATCAAGAGACACGTCGGAAAATCAAAAGAGTACAAGTGCGGAGGACGCATAATCCAGCACAGTTTCCATACATAAATCGCGGCATTTTAAATTTCCCCGTCCTGATTTATCATCGCCGTCGTTTTCAAACACGACGCACCACCATCCTTCTTCGTATATATATATTTTTTTTTTCAGCAAAAGCGGCGACACATATTTATACCGATTTTCTGATACTTCCTGTGTTGGTATGAGATTTCAGCAGATATTAAATTAACGCGAAATTTTAAAATATTCAAAATAAAGATACTATTAATACTATATTGGTTAATACGTTTCGGAATTGTGTAGACTTATATTTCGTTATGCATTTTAAATTCATTATAAAAATTCTGCAATGTAAAATAGTTGTATATTTTAAAGCTTTGTTTAATAATTAAAATCCTACCATTCATTAATTATTCATTTACACAAATCATCAGGACAGTTCAGCTAGCTAGCATAGATTTTTCTTTAAATTCATCATAAATTCATGACAAGGCAGAAATATCTCTAGTATAGCCCATATAGTTAAACTAACACCTGCACGTATTGTAATTATTTATGTTACATTGTTAAAATTATCTGTATATAAATAGAAAAGAGTATTGTTCATTCACTTGGTCACAGTTATTTAAATATATTAAATAAAAATGATTTGAAAATAATTAATAAATTATTTTCACATTTAGCTCTGTAACCTTTGACTTACGTTACGTAAGTACGTTATACAAATGTACGTTAAAACAACTACTTCCTGGGCAAATACCCCTCCGGACATTAAATTACATAATGTACACTTGCTGTTGCACATCAATAAAATATTGCATCATGCAACTTTTTTAGATCCAAGAAAAATTCAATGTAAAAACAACAAAAGGAACGTTACTTAATTTAAGGCCATCTGCAGACACGTGTTTCGGGATCTATCCCTCGTCAGTACAGCTATGCCTTACATAATGTATAGTCTGAATAAAGACGTGTCAATTTGTCATACCAAATAAAATCGTGATATATATTATTAAAAGTATTATTATTGCGTATTTATAGTTTAATTATATCAATAAACAGTTAATGTGTAGCATATAAATAATATAAAATTTATATTATTACATTAAATAATTTATATTAAATTATACTAAATTTAGTAGTATAAAAAAACGAGCCGCCAATAGTAGCGTTTAACGTTTGAACAGTTTTCTCTCCATTGAACCAGTGAAATTCCAGCGGCGAATCCTTTTAACGCGCTCAGTGTTTTGATGGAGTAATTAAGATCCATAAAGCGCCGCCGCCGCGACCGCCCCCGGCCCATTAAAATCGAGTGCACTTGAAAGTACTAAAAGCGCAAAGTCGGAGGTCAGATCTGCCCATCAGCACTAATTTCGAGTTTAGTCGACCGGAATCGAAGATAATAGCGACTCATAAAGCCCGGGAAAATCTCGAATTATCCACCGCCGAAATGGTTATTTTATGTAAATTGAAATTATTTGAGGCATTTTTTTTTTTCGTTTTAATCTTTAGGCTCGCAAGGAATAATAATGTAGGATGATTTTAAGTTTAATATCTTGTTGTGTTATCATGTTAATAGTAAATATTTGTTGAGAGAATTTTAGGTTTGTATTCTTCTGCGCAATAAAATTAAATATACAAGATATGGTATTTTTTTTATTTAATCCAACAAAAAATATATAATATTGTAAAAAAACAATAATTTTATTTTTGTCTATTTCCGCTGAATAAATCCAGATCGATTTATAAAACATCGTCAACACCATCAATCAGTCTGATTTAAAAGTCGAATTTAAACGGGAATCCGGCCGAAAGGGTCGCGATCTTATTTATTCATCCCCAGATATAAATCTTGGAGGCCAATTTATCACGGACCGTTAATCGAAGGCGCGCGCCGCCCTTTCGCCTCCGCGCCACGGTCCTCGGAACGAAAAAAAAATGACACCACCGTCACTTGGCATTATCACGGCGTTTCCTCCGCCCGCAAAAAATATGCCACAATAATAAATACGCCGGTTTATGATGGGTGACGCTTTTTACTCGCGAATTATCCCCCCGGAAAATAACCCCGACGACACACGCCTTTAAGCTCGTGATTAATTATTTAACCTCGCAGAAAAGCAAAAGTGCCATCAATTTTGTGCGCGCTTAATGATTTTTGCTTTTACAGAGGGTTGATGACCTAATGGAATTATTGAGTTGCGTAGATTGAACATACTTTAAATGTTCAATTCAATTCATTTATTTACGGTAAATCACCTTTATACAGAATAATAACAATATTCAAAATGCAAAAAATAAAAGTAGTTCTTCGTGATTACTTTTCAGTTTTTCAATTTATGTTTCACATAACTTCGATATTTCCCCATTGTCGTTTATTAACACAACGGGCCAAGCAATACTCCATCCAATTTACGCCGACATCATCAATGGGTAAAATTTCAATACGCCAGTACACAATATGCGACAATAAACATAAATTAAACAATTTGTTAAACACCAGAACCAATTTCCCAGCAAACAGACACCTTCCTCTCTCGCGAGCACAATAGGAAATCCCGAAATTATACCGGATTTACGAGCCCCGCAATAAATCGGACAATAAGGGCGTGTATTGACCGTGGGCTCGAAAATAAGGCCCTCCAGATTGGATACAATAAATTCTCTTCGAAACAAAAAAAAAAAATAGTATAGTGTGTGAGAGGGAGAGGGGAATGCAAAAAGTACAACTGGGTGATAAATTGAATCGGGGCATTTTACATCGTGCGGAAACATCAGAACCGTCCGCACCGGGATAAATGGAGTGCAAATGTGGGTCCATCCAGAAAGGCCCGCGCAAATATAGATGTCTGTCTGTCTGGTGGGGAAAGGGGGGAATTACTTGGGGAAAATGAGAGTGTGCTCTCTTGGGAAATTTGATACTAAATACATCGATGGGAAAATCTGTACTGTTATTATGTAAATATTTTGTCAAGTTTTAAATTTTTAGAATAAAAGCAAATAATAAATTGAAGCTAAAAGACCTTTGATCGATAGCCATATTATTTATGTATTATAAAATTAATATATAAATACAAGGTGGCCAGAAAAGGTATCCCACTCAGGATAGTTGACATTGACATCACTGGCTATGTACTCCCTGTAACTGGGATTTTTGTTTATTGGATGCGAATTAATAAATTTGCTATGGGATTTTGTTAATTTTCGAAATAATGATAAATTAATTTACATCTCACGGTGGCTCTATTTAATGTTCTAAGGATTTCCAATCTTGCAGATTTAATCCAATCTATCTCGTTACTCTTTCTCTTCTTAAACTATTCTACATTTCCCGTTATTTCTAGCAAGATCTCATTTAAATTAAATAAGATGAAACAAAGATGATTCACATATTTGCAGTTATTTAAATTACAATGAAATTAAACAAGGAACATTTCTGGCAATAAAATTCGATCAATCTGCAACTGCAGTTTTATTGCTAGAAATGTTCCTTGTTTAATTTCATTAATCATCGGCATTTTTTTTATAGCTTGCACTTTTTTTCCTCGCATATTTTTTTCGTTCATTCAATATTCTCATAATTTCTCTCTTCGCTTCCCGTTATTCTTCATTACACCACAGGCAATTCCTTAAGAAGAATTTATTATTTACCTTCCGTATCCTGGTATCATTTCCTCCGCCTCTAATCGTTTGCCCATTTCATTTTCTGTATCCTCTAGCTTCTACATTTCTACCCCCCTCTGCTGTTTCTTCTCCATCTATATTCATACTCCTATCGCTACTGGTAGATGATCTAAATCTAGTAGTTCTTCCAGATTCATTTTTTTTCACTATTTTCCTATTTATTTTCTTCATTTTATCATAGTTTATCGCCGACAAGTAACACACAGATGCATACATATATACTTATTATTATTGCAATATTTAAAGTTACAAAATCAAAAATGAAATAAGTTTTTTTTTTTTTTGTTTGGTTATACACACGAAGTGGAGAGCGATTAGCTCTGGCATCATGTGATTCCCATTTTTCCATTTTTTTATAAGATGTGTGCCTCCTTCAGAATCCGAATTAAAAAGAAAATTCAGTTCTGGTGCTGGAGGTTATTTTCTATATACTTGTGTTGTTAGGAAAAGAAGAACGAAATTAAAGTATTTACGTTAGCAAATGTTGTTTAACACTGATTTTGAATTTGTGAATATCTTTTATTTGTCGTATGATTATTGGTAAATAAATTGGTTAATTATGTAACTGTCACCTCTGCTCGATGGTTGTCAAATGACCATCGACCAGAGGTCTTTCTATCAAGGTTTGTCATTAATGTAGAGTGTCAGTCATTAATGAGTGAAAGGATGAGATGATAATTAACACACTTTCTTCACACTTTATATAATTATTTTGATCATACTCTTCACGTAACTCAAAACCAAACATCGATGAGATAATAAAATTTATTCAAAAATTGAGTTTGGTGAGGTTCAGTGTTTTGAAGGAATTTCTGGGTTTCTGGATAGGATTTTGTAATTAAAAAGATTTTTGGAGAATTTTTCGGTGAGGAATTGAAGGCAGTTTTGTGTGGGGATTATAAAGGAAGCGTCGTAGAAGAATTGGTTTGAAAGATTATAATCTTTCAAACCAATTCTTCATTACATTAGTGGGCATGAAGGATATAGTAAGGGTCCTAAGGGAAGCTCACTCGCTAACATTGATGTGGTGTAGAGTGGGATTCTGGATTTTGGAAAATGGGATCTGTGCATAATCAATTAGGAGGCACATTCCATCTTATCGATCAGAACAGCTGTTTTGACGTTTTTGCCAGTCTGTTTGTATGTCATGTTTCGAAATAATTGCCCTAATTGTTATCTTGTTTTTAATGTTAAATAAGTTAATAAAAACATGCATTTATTAACTTATTTTATAAATTTTTGTATATATATCGCTTAATAAAAATAATGATTTATTTTATTGAACACAGAATTTCAAAATAGCATTATTTCTAGACTTAATTATAGAATCAAATTTGCCCGATTGGTATCAACACCTACCCTGACTTCCCAGACTTACTTATATTACTTTGTAATTTTATGTTCTGTTTTTGTTTGTGTATACAAGGTGTGCAGAAAATGAGTGAAAACCTTCAGGTAACTCAATTCATTAATTAATTTTTAATAGAAAATCCAAATAAAAAAATTTTGTATGATTCTTCATTGAGGCTCACGAGGTCTTCGGAATTTTAAATATGTGACTATAAATTAGTATTGTTTTTTAAATATTTTGTAAAAAATCAATAGCATTAACAATCAATTGGACACGTGTATAATTCCATTGATGTAAATGATTAATAAATCGGATATTTTTACAATTTTATAACTTCATCAGAAGCATTCTTTTAATGAAAATAGATCTGTAAAAGAAAAGGTGTATGCAACACCTCCAGCGGATGATGTAGCAGTTATAAACAGGATAAATGCACACTTGTTTAATCCAGCGTTGCCAAATGTATAGTTTTTTTAAGTGGCCCGTGAGGCTTAAGGAAGGACCATGTGACTTATTTTCGTTAATATTTTTATCTAAAAATTAGTCAAAGAGTCACGCTACCTAAAGCTTTTCACTCATTTTCTGTACACCTTGTATAATAAAGTTATTACTATTATTATTATTATATTAAGAAATTTTATAATAATTTATTAGATTGCGTACTGAATTTAACATAGTATTTTAATTGTTTTATTTTTTTATATGTATATGTAAGTTAAAAATATATTCATAATTAGCCTTAATTAAAATAATTCTTCTAAAACACATGGCTGCATATTTACTTTTTAATATCCGCGCAACCGTGCATTTCCAAGCAGGCAACGAATTATTTAATTACAGCCCGCACTTCCACTTAAAACATTTCCCACCACCAGCGACCGGACGCGGAAAATCTCAGGTTTTATTATCATTTTTGTTTTCACTAAATGCACATCCTCCCTCGAAAAAAAGAAAAAAACAACATTAGCATGCATTACTCACCAGGGTTTCTGGAACGATCTCCGGAGAACCTGAAACAATAAAAAAACGAAACACTTTTACTCCACAATCCACACAGCATGTTTACGCCCTTATAAAATAAAGGGCGATCGACAGATAACTGACTCGCCCACCCCCCTCCGCACCTTATTCGGGTTGTTGTATCTGTAGTCGGAGTGAAGTGAAAGATAAGGTGCTTTAAAGTTTTACGATTCGCGCTGATAAAATCCCCTCTTCTTTCCTTCCTTCTCCTCGGCTCACTTTTATGAATTTAAACGCGTCGTGAAAGGGATAAGGAATTTAGGCCGGCGCGTAATTTGTAACTGTAACGCCGCGAGGGCATTAATTAAATTCCGTTTTTGCGGGGGGGTGGGGGCGAGCCGTTTTGATATTTTAAGCGGCTCGAGGGGATGCCGGGAGATGAATGTAATCCGATACTCGCTTAAATTTTTTTGTGTATTTTCAATGAAATGCCGAATGGAAAAGGGAAGCTGTTGAGTGACGGTTGCGGGTATCCGAGGGATTGTTTGATCGATTTGCCGGTAAGCGGGCTTTGTTTTACAAAACAAATTAAAATAAATAAATATGTTAATGTTTGAAATATACATAAAGTTTCTATAAAAAAAAAACTGTTGTTTTATTACAATGAAATTAAACAAGGAAAATGTTTTGGCAATGATCAATAAAATTCGATCAATCCCTTTTTTTTCTCCAACTGCAAAAAATGTCTATTGTTTTATTTACAAATAGTGTATTATGGAGTTTCATTAAGTTAATCGCTTACACACATGAATGTTTTTATTGTATTTTATCTTGTTTGTAGATTTTTAATAATTTATTTACATTTATTGTTTTATTATGAATTATAAATGTTTAAATGTTATTGATTATATATTCAAATCCATCCATTACGCAATTTTAAAATATATTTAATAAAATTTTCAGCCAGCATTCATTTAGCGTATGAATAACTAGTGATAGCCATTTCATTTTTTCGAACTTCATCAGACTAGTGTGTTCCATGTTCCATGGTTATACAGAGAGCTTTTTTTTATCAGTATACATTTCCCCTACGTATACCTGCACAATACGCGAGTCAATTGCATTAATGTATGTGTGTTTAGTTGCTTATAAGACGCAACTGAACGCACATATGCCAAATAATCAACAAAACATACACATATTACGGTTCAATGCGTTTGACTCACGTTTCTGCAGGTATACACTTCCCCTAATGTATACTGATAAAAAAAAACCTCTCTGTATATGCATTTCATAATTTTAATAATTTCCTAAACCACCCCCCGCAAAAAAAACATAATAAAACGTTTTACATACAGTTTTTTTCTTCTTTATATTCCTCATACATTTGTTTTATGTATTTCCGTTTCTTTATTCGTTCTTCGAGTTTTTTTTTTTTTTTCGTATAAGTGGGTCATTTTCTGGATGCAAATGAATCCGGCTGCGGAGGAGAAGGGTGTTGTTGCCGAATCGATATTTGATATTGATAGGAGGCCGAGAAGAAAAGTTGGAGAGGAAATAAAGGTCGGGCCTCTTTATATTTTATACGTTGTACCGGATGGCGTCGTAAAATTTGAAATATGTGGCCACCTTTGCTATTTATAAGTGAGGCAGTAAAAAAACGCCTGAAAGGGATATGAGTGATGGCCCTCTGTATCCAGAATTATAATGCCGCGAATTTCGACTATAAATTTTTATAAATTACCCGTATACAGTAATAAATATGCCATATGTTTACTTTTTTAAAGTAAAGTTTAACGCAAGCGTGGAAATTCGTGCATGCACAATAATGGCTATGGGTGCGGAGAAAATGCGGTATTTTATTTAAATTACTCATATTTTTATCATTACTTAATACTTCTTCTTCCAAAACCTTACCCTTCGAACGTGAAATTGCTTCTCTCTTTATCACTATTTACCTTCGATTGAGCTTTCTGCAGAATTGCTTTGATGTTTATTTACACTTGATGAGTTATATAGTATTACAATATGTATACAGAATGGGGTGCATTATTTAAAAAGTAATATTTTTGTCATTACTTAATATTTCTAATGTTCGTAAGCTTAACTTTCGAAAGGGAATGGCCTCTCATTTTATCACTATTTATCTTGTGTTGATTAGAACTTTCTCCAGAGTTGCTCTGGTGTTGATTTGGCATTTGAGTTCTACGATATTATTCATGGATATATATATATATTCCAATACTCAAAGAAATACATCATAAATCCTCCTTAGTTTAAGAGGGATATTGTGGAACACGTCTATGAACAAAACTATTGTAGGAGAAATATAAATAAATTTAAAAAAAACTAAATCCACAACTTACAGGGAAATGCATCATGCATTTATAAATTAGATGATGCATTTCCCTGTAAGTTGTCTAAATCTCTGTATCTATAGCTTTAAACTTTATAAATTACATGATGCATTTCCCTGTAAGATGTTTAAAGCTCTGTATCTAGAGCTTTAGACTTTATAAATTCGATGATGCATTTCCCTGTAAGTTGTAGGTTGAGTTTTTATAAATTTATCTATATCTTTCTCCTATCCCATATCAGGTTATCCAACAACTCCCCTCGTTTAAGCTTGAAAATACTTGATATGGAAATTAGCCTTTGTATTGTCTCGTCTTATAACAAACAAGGATCCTACGAAAACCAATAGTTATTGGCCTAATTCTCTGATAAGCTGCTTCGGTAAAGTCCTCGAAAGATGGTTAACAACTAATGGTCTGCTGGCAAGGTACCATACGAGATTCTGTATTTAGAGCACTTAGTCCAACTAAAGAACTCCATCCAGAATGCTGTCCTGGATGGACAATATTTCGTAGCTATATTGTTTTGATCTAGACATGATTTGGATGTACGGAGTTATCCAAAAGTTACATTAATGGAGACTCGTCTACCGATGAGAAATGAAATTGCTTCTTCTGTAAAACCTTCTGTTAATAAATGTTTATAAGTCGATAATTTTGTTACTAATATGACGGAAGATACCATCCGCGCCATTAATCGGCAACTTAAGTCGGTGATAGAAAGGCTGAAGAGTGACGCTGAGTCCATAGCAGTAACTTACTAAAACAAATAGGACTGGTCTTCATTGAAGCGAAAATAGCGGCACTAAACAAAAAGCAGTGGTTTATGTAAATCCACGCAAATTAAAGACAACATAAATTGATTTTAGTTACATTTACAGAATGTATTTTGATTATTTGTTTACAATTATTGTTTAATTATTTCATTGTCTCTGTGAAAATAAATTGTATTTTATACAACGCACATACACACTAGTCTGATTTGAAAAACCGAAATGGCCATCACTAGTTATCCATACGCTGGATGAATGCTGGCTGAACATTTCATTAAATGTGAATTTCGTTTCCTGTTCTCATAAACAGGACAAGTTAGCCTTCCTTTAGTGGACGAACAATGATTCTCGATCGCCTACCTTGTAGACCCAAATCGTTGACATTGCCACTTGAAATTAGGCAAAAGATGGCGCTCGCATCGTCTTTAATTTATTATGATACACATATATTGTTTTTGAATATATATATAAATGGCTACTACTACAAGTAATCCTAATTAAGTAGATATATATTGAGTGGAGTCTACTTAATTAGCATTACTTGTAGTAGTACAATTTATTTTTTTCCTTTGATTTAGAAAACTAAAACCACGAAAAAAAAAATATTATTTAGAAACAAATCCTTCCTCCCAAAACTCATTTATAGCGAAAGCCGGTTTGAACGGCACACTCGCTCTGGGCAACGCTTTCCTCTTTCACTCGCCCCACTCGATTTTCATTCCGCTCCGAAAAAAGCGTTCACATGTTTGCCGGGCTTAAAACCCCGCAGAAAATACGGCGTATTTATAAACTGCCCCCGGAGAGAGAAGAGGTGGAGGGAGAGTGAGGGGATTTAATTGTAAGTGGAAAAGTTCAGGACCGGCCATTTCCAGATGGCATTTTTCTTCCGCGTTCTCCCACTTCAATTAACATCCACTGGAAGCGCCTCCTTTCCTTTCCACGAACCGGGGAACTTATCGCACGCGCGATTTCCCCATTTTTTTTTTATTCATCTCCTTTCTCCGCTTCGGCTTTTCATAGTTCGGATCCAATTACGGGACATTTGAATAACGAGTGGGAAATTCTGCTGGTGGAAAATTCAGCCGAGTCGCTCGTGATGAATCGCGAAATGCGGGCACTGGAGTTCTCGCGGTGCATTGTAATTATGTGAGGAGCTAGGGAAAATTAACCAAATTGAATTATCTTTTTTATATTTGAATTCGGTCTATGGAAATCTTTAAAATACATTCGCAGATAATATTAAGGCAACTTCCTTTCCAAATGATTTCCTCACAACTTTGGTACATCTATGTAATGAGTTGTGTACCCGCAATTAAAAATGTTAGCACGTGTTTTAATTTGTAATAAGTGTGATTCACATTTAATGAAACGTGAAATGTGAATTTCGTTTTCCTTGTTTGCTTAAACAGGACAAGTTCGCCTTCCATTAGTGGACGAAACAATTATTTTCGGTCGTCTACCTTGTAGACCAAAATCGTCGACGATGCCACTTGAAATTAGGCAAAAGGTGGCGCTTGCGTCGTCTTTAATTGATTATGATTAACAACTGTATATAAATTCGTCGACGATGCCACTTTAAATTAGGCAAAAGGTGGCGCTTGCGTCGTTTTTAATTGATTATGATTAACAACTGTATATAAATTCATCGACGATGCCACTTGAAATTAGGCAAAAGGTGGCGCTTGCGTCGTCTTTAATTTATTATAAGTGTGATTGCTTAACAGAGCGCACGTGTCAGAATTGGTATAAAAAATTCCGTTCTGGAGATTTTTCCATCAAAGATGAGCAACGTTCTAGTCGGCCTACTGAAGTTGATGATGACTAAATCAAACTCATAATTGAAGAGGATCGTTAGTTGACAGTTCGAGAGGTTGCGAAGAGGCTACATGTATCGCACACAATAATTGAAAAACATTTAAAATGTCGTGGGCTAGTTAAGAAGCTTGATATTTGGGTACCTTACGAATTGAAAGAAATTCTTTTAACACAAAGAATCAACTGTTGCGATATTCACCTTAAATGAAATGAAACCGACCCTTTCTTAAAACGAATCATCACTGGTGATGAAAAATGGATCCTGTACAGTATATATAGTTCGATAACGATGATTGAGCAAGCACGATGAACCAGCACAAACTACATTGAACGCTTTGCATCCAAAAAAAGATCATGCTGTCAGTTTGGTGGGATTACAAAGGTGTTTTGTTTTTTTAGCTGCTTCCAAGGAACAAAACGATCAATTTTGATGTTTACTGTCAATGAAACTGGATGAAGGAATCAAAGAAACACGTCCAGAATTGGCAAATCGGAAAGGTGTACTGTTCCACCATGATAATGCAAGGCCTCACACATCTGTGGCAACTCGTGCGAAACTATTGGAGCTTGGTTGGGAAGTGATGCCACATCCCCCATACAGCCTTGATCTGGCACCATCTGATTACCATTTATTTCGAAATTTGTAGAATTCTTTGAATGGTAAAACTTTCATAAATGACAATTACCTTCACTCGCACCTGGTTCATTTTTTTTGCTGATATGGAACAGAAATTTTATGAGCGCGGAATCATGCAGCTGAAAGAAAGATGTCAAAAGGTCATTGATATAATTGATTAAAAACTATTCATTATTAAAAAAAGTGTTTTATTTTATACTATAAAACAGAAAGTCCTTAGTTTCCAACCGAATAATAGTGTGCTAAATAAATTATTTTATTAAAAAAATTGTTTTAAAAAATGTATTTTATCCGCATAAATCTCAAATATGTGAGAAGTATTGAATTATTAAGATCCAGTTTTTGTGATAGCCTAGAAATAACAAATTATAAATTCGTAATTAGGTATATTAAATTATAGCCATTATTATTTAAAATTGTAATAAAGGAATCTTGATTCAATCGAAAAAAGAATTAACTAATATTATATCTAAATCAAAATTGTTTGGCATTTATATACAGATAAAATGGTGTTATTGATCCGTGGACTTTCTGTTGTAGAAAAAGAATTGTATAGTATTTATATTGTTACAAATAAAATTAAGTTTCAAAATGGTACAATTTGAATCCCGTTAATCAGTACCCATTATTTATTCAAACATTCCGTATTTATCACACACAATACAAATAAAATTCAAATAACGACCACAGTTGCATGCTTTGTATAGAGTTGACCATTTTGATCAAACATTAGGTGGAAGTGTGGGCGGCGGAGAGGGGGAGAGAGCGCGGGGAGTAATAAAAGCTTCATGAAATAGTGGCCGCCGTTCCCCTTTGAGCATTGTTAAACACGCCTTTGATGCATTATTTGATTTCCACATACGCCGAAACGAAATATTTCACGTGTCAAGCCTTGGCATCGGAGCCGGGGAAATTTTACTTTTAAATTTTCCGGGAGCACATTGATGTTTGTTCGACGCGCCCTCAGAACCGCTCGCACCGATGCTCGCCGGATTCATCCTTTTTTTTTCCGGGAAATTTATCAGCGTTTCAGCAAATATTAAATAAAGCGTTTTTTTTATTCTTCTGCGTGAAGTCTGTTAGGTATACGCCATTTACGATCTAAAAACTTGGATAAAAACTATTATATTATATATTAAAGAAAAATGATTTGAAAATAATTAAAAAGTAATGGCTTAAATGGCGAGAAAATAATTCTAATAAAAGTTATTACCGTTTTTTTTTCCTTAATTAAGTGATTATCCTCATTATAAAGAAACCCATAAAAACTCGATATTAATCCCTTACATAAAACTTAATATCAATAATACAGCGCCTGTGTTGCGCGGCGTGGGATTAAAACTGCGAAAAACGCTGACGGGGTTTTGAACGTCATAATCCAATATACCTTTCGGGATTACCACTTGAAAGTTTTCGCCCCCTCTCTTTCTCGCCGGGTTTCTCCCCTCCGACTGGCCCAGCTTTTCGGCGTCCTCATATATTGCGCGCGGACGGGACATTAAAAATTCAAATCGCCTCGAAAATCATTTCGGCAGAGATTGCGGATTTCTCCCCCGCAGTCGCCCCCAGATGCAAATTGCGCCGTTCGCCCGACGAGCGAATGCACAAAGTGGATGGATGAAGGAAGTAATTTTCAATTTACGCACTCCCCTGAACGTGATAAAGACTGAAGTTTCGTGAATTTGGCGGCGGGATCGAATTTGTTGGATTAGCTGCGGGGAAAAGATGTGCCAAAATAAGTAGGACTTTTAGGAAAATGTATGTGCTAACTGATTTTTCATGTCTATCCACGCTTAAGGGCATACCACTCGCTAGAAAAGAAGAGAAAATAGTGCTACACGCCGTTGTTACCACTAATAATAATACTGTTGTATTGAAATTTTAGTATCAGAAAGTTAAAGGATGAATCAATGATCGTATTAGTTTGGTTTTGAAAAAAACGTCATATATTATTTATAAAAATGCACTAATTAAATTAAAAAAATTAAATAAAACAGAAAGCAGTCTAGAAATACTGTTACAGACTTATAATCCGAAACATACTGTTAGAAAATCGGGTTTAATCAGACTCTGAAATGAGTAAAACAATGTCTATTTATTTATTTACAGTACACTTAAGACATCAATTAACATTACCTTGATTTTTTTTTATTTTACCCTGTGAGAGGAAAATACATATATTTTTTTGTCTGACCTAGTAAATTAGGTAGTATATTTTTAATAAATCAACCACGCACGAATCCAAATATACGTTTTATCTTTTCACATCTGTTAAAATGAACAACATTATTTGACAATTTATAAACGTTGGTAATAATAATAATAATATCTGACAATTCTGAAAAATAAATACTGAAAAGACGAATATACTAGACAGAGATTTTCATTTCATACGTCGTGACGTAAATACGCTTTTCCGCGGCAATTTATTTTATTCGAACAAAAGAACATTTCGCCTCAGATAAAAAGAGCCGTCCTAAAAAGGAAAAGCGTAACGTGCATCAAAATAAAGCAGGATGGAGGGAGGTGAAGAAAAGAAAAACGCGTAATAAGCGCGTCTTTCTATATTCATGATTGTATATAATGTGAATGTGGAAACATCACTTCGTATTTTCGAATTCGCATAGATGTGGAAATAAGCGGAGATATTACGATGTGTATAATTTTTATGTATAATAGCGGTTTTATACGCAGAAATTCATTATAAATTATATTATAATTTTAAAGGGATATCACTTTTTTTGGAACTGGAAGGGATTCAAATTCACGTCATCAACAGCCACTGAATATCGCTGGTTTTCGGATTTCAAACGTGGAAAGACCAAGTTAAAGGTCGTCCTAAATCGGTTGTTGTGCCGGAAAATATCGATTCTGTGCGAAAACTAATTGAAGAAGATCGTCACGTGACATATCAGGAAATCGAGAGATGTTTAAGCATTAGTATGTCTAGGGTACATAATATTTTGCATGAACATTTGTGTGTTCGGAAGCACGTTGAATTTCACATTTGTCGACAGACGCTCAAAATGCAAAAATGCTCGTGTCGATTGGTGCCGTAAAATGATTTCAAAATACAACATTGGTGCATCCAAAGCTGCACGGCTTGAAAAGCGATTCAGCGGAAAAATATATGCTTTACCGCTTGATAAAGCGCTGCAGCGCCACACATAAAGCGGTATACAAAATCATCGCAGCTGACGAGTCGTGAATTTATGCGTATGAGCCAGAAAGAAAAGGCCAGTCGGCAGTTTGGGTGTTTCAATGTTATCTTTCTAATTAAAAGTGAAATTATGGTTTATTATTTTTTTTGTATATATAATTTTTTTAGAACAAATTGAATTATATTTTATTCTACAATATATAAAACAGACAAAACATAATAAAATAATTCTGAATAAAATCCTCATTTAACCCGTCGTGAAACATTTTTAATTAATAATGATAGGGAAGTCTTATTCTCACTTATTTTTTTATGTTTTCTATGAAACATAAAAAATCCTTATTAATAATAAATAAAATAAGTAATTTAAAATAAGATTTAATATTTTAATGAATTTTATAAATAATATAATTAAATTCCGTTCACTTTAATCCCAGACATCTCCGTGAAACTTATCAAAAGCCACATTCAAATCCTAAATCCCCGACAACCGGCCCACCCGCCCCCCACACCGCTCTATATACAATAAAACAATAAGCGAAATACAGATATACCCGAGAATCCGGCGGGAAGTTATTTATGTAAAATAGAAGGGCCGAAAAGGGATCAGTCTTTGCGGAGTTCAAAGGTTTTGGGAGCGCGCGGATTTGCGGCGGGTTCGCCGGGGCTTTATTTCGGATTCAAATGGCGTGTGCGTAAAAGCTGTCGGCGAAAAAATTTGACACGCTTTATGTCTCAATAATGATGACGCATTTCCTTTATAATGTCCTTACGTGAGCGGCGCGAGAGCAGATCGGATAAATTTATTCTGGGCGAACGGGAACGGAGGAAATTTGTTTAAATCCGCATTGCGTTTATGAGTAATGTGTTTAAACTGGCGAAAAAAAAAATTGAATATTATTGATGATGTGAATATTTTATGAGATTAAATAAAATGAAACAAAGATGATTCACACGTTTGCAGTTATTTAAATTACAATGAAATTAAATTACACTGTAAGTATTTTTTTGCAGTTGGAAAAAGTGATTGATCGAATTTTATTGATCATTGCCAGAAATTTTCCTTGTTTAATTTCATTGTAATTTTATGAGATATTTTATAAATAGGAAATAAATCAATTGGATATCTGTTTCTGGGTGTTGGTTTGCAGTTTCGAGTAAAAATGAAACTAGAAAACAGCCCAAAAATTACTAAACCTACTTTGTAGCAAACCCAAACATTACTCCTAAATTTCAACATCCTAAATCCACAATATATTCATACATCTCATCACTCATCAACGACTGACAGACTGACATAACATGAAGACAAAGACTTCCGACTGAAAGACCAATGGTCGATAGCCATTTAGTTCGTATTAAATCAAATATTGTTTTATAGCTAATTGTATCAAAGCCTCAATAAAGATGTTATATATATATAAAACACGACGTACGTTTTTATGTTTACTTCTAAAGATCGAATTCAGAGAATATACATATTTACAAGTTTATGAGGAATTACACCCACTATAGGAATTTTTATCTTATTTTTCTATTGGTTAGAAATATCACTGGGAGGATCGTTTTAAATAAGGAGAAGGTTATGAAACGGAAAATAAAAGGGGTATTGGCAACAAGGCTTTATCGTGGGAATTTCTATTTACATTTCTTCAAAATATATACCAAACGTTTAAAAACGGTACTAACTGAATTAACAGCCATTCTGAAAATTATTCAATGGCTAAGGTACGAAGGAAATTAGAGGTAGTGTTTCTAGGAATGTGGATAGGAAAAAGCAGTCGAATGGAATGAAGTGGTCATTCCATTCGACTGCTTTTTCTCTTTGATTTGACAACATTAATTATTTAAGTAGAATTTTCATTGGGATTATTTTATAAATTAATGAATTAGAAATAGATAAGTAATAATGTAAAATAGAAAATTGATATTTTAAAATATTTAAATGAAATAATAAACATCAAATGCTAATAACACCAAACGTGTAGTAGATTCCGGAAATATATATTTTAGCAACCGTCGTTTATTTAGAGAGGAAATCAAAGAATTATATTGTAAACACAAACTTGTGCTATAAATGTTTTGATGACAACTAGCCATTGCATTTCTCGAAATTAAGTTACATATATATATATATATATAAATATCTTTATTTCTTAAGTTGTACATAGAATTTTTACATTTAATATTTACAATCATGCTTGATAAATACATCAGAAAATGGTTCTTTCTGCCGAAATTAAATTAATCCGTAGGAATTCGAATTAATCACCCAAATAAGCTTTTACCCAACCACAGTCCCGCTTGAACGCAATCAATCAATTTCCACCCTAGCTACTCGATCTAATTACACGAATAACTCGTGGATGCGTTAGCATTTACATTCAGGCCCCAGCGGCTATTAACTCGAGATACAAATTAACACGTCCGCGTACAAAAGGGAGGTTAACTGAGTGGCTCTTTTTTCCCTCTTTCCTCGGTATGAATATTCATGGGCGAGGGTCTCCGGTGATACATTTAAGCGTACGAATTTTATCGCCCCGCGGCTTCGTGCGGAATTATTAATTTGCGCATGTATATACGAGTGTGGGGAATTCAAATCGCACACATTATTGTTCAAGAAGTTTAAGCACGGGGGCATTCCTCAGCGCGCTATTTACCGTTCGTTTAAAGGCATTGTGCGAGCAACTTCAGGCTGCCGGCCTTTGTGTGCAACTTCTCGTTTTCGGGACGGTGATTTTCGTTTAAGTGCACCCCTGTTATTAAGTTTGTAATTTATTTATGGAATTATTAAAACGTTTAATGTATAAAACATACAATGGTTAAGTATTAAAAATGAACATATTTTCTTTCATTTTATACATGTCTATAGATATCAAAAAAATAAAATAAAAATAAAAAAAGGAATCAGAATAAGAAAATTGTATAAAAAAAAAACATCGTTCAAATTAAACAATAAAGCAACAAATAGTTAGTGACAGCAAGGTTGCACTTATAGCTCTTCAGAATCCGATAAAGAACCTGGTTCTGGAGTACCATAACTCTCTGATGCAACTGAAAAAAGGCAACAGATTAAGCTTAATATGGGTTCCAAAGCATGAGGGAATAAAGGACAATAAAATGGCAGATGCCCTTTCGAAAAAATCAAATAACACTTTATTTTTAAAAATAACATAATGAAAACAATTACTGCACTTATGGCCCTTCAGAATCCGGCAAAGAACTCGAGCCTAGTTCTTTAGTGCCATAACATACTGATGCAACTGGTAAAATGTAACAGATTAAGCCTAGTATGGGTGCCAGGGCATGAGGGAACAGAGGGCAACGAATGGCGGATGCCCTTAAGAAAAAAAGGGCTGACCTCGTTCCAATAATAATATATTTTTTTATTTACGGTATCTCCTTTTTACAAAACATATGCAACAAAAACCAATATTACAACTAAATATATAAATGTATGTCAATGATAATCAAACTGAAATATAGGCTCTGAATCTATGTGTCCCCTTGCCAAACAATGCCTAAAGCTAAAAATAAGGAACATTGAGGCTAGAGAGAAAGATGGCTACTGGAGGAAGTATAGAAAAGCTGAGAGAACAAAAATCCTCACAGTGTGGTCATACTCTACTACCAATAGGGATTTCTGGCTACTCAATGGGAAAAACATCAAACTACTAACAGGAATTCTAACAGGACATGTCCTAGGTAGGAGCCACTTGAAAAAAAAATGGGAATAATCGTTGATGAAACATCCAGATACTGTTTTGTGGAAAAGTACATCTCCTAACAGAATGCGAGTCTTTAGCTCGTGTAAGACAAAGGTTTTTGGGCAACAACATCCCCTCTCTTGACGAACTAAAATATTTTAAGATTAAAAACATTTTAGGGTACTTTAAAAGGATAGGTGAGGTAACAAATTCAATCTCTCGTTGATTTCGTTTCTAAAAAAATCTGTCATTTACATAGGGATTAAACATGTGGATTTGGCAGTTGCCTATGACCGAAACATCCAGCGAAATATTATTATACGTCAGGAATAAAGCCTTAGGGTCCAGAATCGCAGACTATGAAGTTTGCATCCTGAAGAATAACTTTATCATATCAAATTAAAGATTAATTCGGAAAGCGAAGCAATAGTACAGATATGTAGAATTACTGACAATCGTTACTGAATACTTTTATATCCAGATACAATATAATGTGACAAATTAAAAAAAAGGAATCGTTATATATTTAATTATCTGTATTAGGAATTGTTGAGTAAGTTTCACTTGGTTTGTTTTTACACGAAAAAAAAAATATATTTTCGACTAATATTACTAAAATGTTTAAGCAGGTGATTAATGAGACTTAAATTGAAAATATAATTATCTGTAGTTAAAAATAGTTAAACATTCATATTTCACAAAGTAATAAACATCGCATGTAGCAATATATGAATACACAGCTAAAATACCCGGATTAAATGTCCCATATTCCATCCCAAAGGTAATTTGATCCAGCGGAGCGTGGATTTTGTGTATCGGGTTAATGCACTTGTCCAATCTAGTTAACGTTCAATATGCTGCCACCTATCAAATTATTCAGAGTGGAGTGCATACCAGAAACCGGCAAATAACGGCGGAGTCGATAGGAGGGCCTCGGTTGGGACAGAGCTCTAATTGTAATTGGATTTTGTTTAATATGCGTCGCACAGGAATTGTTTCTAATGGCACCAGGGCTTTTAGGCGACATAATTCAATTCCCTTGAAGTAATCATAAAACGCGGTGTTATTTTTTTAACACTCGTTATTCAATGATTGTAATTATTTTAGAGGTACTTGGAACTCAGTAATAGCAAATATTATTTAATTACAATGAAATTAATCAACGAAAATTTCTGGGAATGATAAATAAAATTCGATTAATCGCTTTTTCCAACTACAAAAATTATTTACACTGTAAGTTTTACAAACATCTATTGAAACAACTACTTCCCGAGCATTTACCCCGCCGGACATTGGATTACACAATAGATTGCTTGTTGCATAGTAGTACTGCTGAGAATTGCAACGGTTTGAGTCGAAATGAAATAAAACACATTTAATGAAACGTTCAGTCACAGGACAAGTTCGCCTTCCTTTAGTGGACGAAACAATGATTCTCGGTCGTCTACCTTGTAGACCCAAATCGTTGACGATGCCACTTGAATTTAGGCAAAAGGTGGCGCTTGCGTCGTCTTTAATTTATTATGAAAGAAAACAATTACGGTATAAATTGGACTTAATGCATAAAAAAGGCATGATGTACCGATTAAGATAAAATAAACCCAATTTCTTTAAATTGCACCGTTTTTTTTAATAACCCTTCAAAATTGCACTGTCTGTACTATTTTTTTTATTATAAAGTATGATAAATTTTAATGAAGGTTTCTTTTATTAATAAAACCAACTCACAGAAACCCCCCCCCCCCCCATTGTTTCTTTCAGGCTATATTTAATCCAATCGATACCTTAAAAATAACCACCCTGATCAGTGTCGCGTTTCAATAATGACGCGGTTCTTCGGAAAAGACAAAACCTGACAATCCCCGTGTAGCGCTCGCACTCCGTCAAACCAGATGCGATATACAACTGTGACGTTCATTACGTAGGAAATGGATGTCCCTTCTCGTGTTCACGGATTTAACACGCGTCAGATTCCACGGCAGATTTTAATGACAGGATGATACTTCAACGTTCCGCATGTGTGCCCCAATTACGCAACCCAATTAATATAACCGGCTGTCTGGCGTTAATTGTGCAAATTTAGTAGATACGATGCAACAACAAAAATATTACGATTTTTATGGTTTATAACTGGTACAAATATTAATTAATATAATTTTTATACAAACATACGCTTCAGAAAAAAAAAATATACCAGCTATGTAAATTATAAAAGTCGTAATATTTTTGTTGTTACTTTTTACATACTAAATTTGCACAATTAAAACCAGGCAGAAATAATTTTTTGTGACATATTTTGCAATTAAATAAATTGAAACAAAGATGATTCACACAATTGCAATTATTTAAATTACATGCAATTAAACAAGTAGATTTCGTAAAAATCTCTAGAATAGAATTTCAAAATATTATAATGATATTAAACAAGGAAAATATTTGGCAATTATCAATAATATTCGGTCAATATCTTTTTCCAACTGGAAAAATTACTTACACTGTAAATTTTACAAAAATCTATTGGAACAACTACTACACTTGATAAAACTTTGTTAATATTGAATTAAACTTGTAAATTAAATTCACTCGATTTTGTTTTACTTATGTTTATTTTAATTTCGGTTTAATGCCATTAATGAATTTAATTTACAAGTTTAATTCAACCAATAAGAAGCTCTATTATGGTACAAACAAGTGGAATTTTATATAAATCTCCAATTTTTTTTGTAACTAAAATCATTTTGTAATATTTATTTTATTTCAGTATGAAAATGTTTGCGTAATTGCGGCGAGAGCGCGAAAGCCCGCTCTGGCGAAAAGCTCTCTCCCGTTTCCGGGCAATGTGGCAATGGCTTCGCTCGGTCGTCAAAAATTCGATATAGTACTTTTTTATACCGTGTTTGGCTTGACTTTGTGTGCGTGCGTGTGTGATTGAATTTAATGCGGAAGCACACTCGGGATGATGAGCGATTGTGCTCGCGTACGCGACACAGATATTATCCCACATTTCACCGGCAAATCCAGCGAGGGATAATCCATCAGATGGATTGGATACACCACGGCTGACCGCTGAAAAGTCTCCCGGGAAACGGTCTATTTTTTATATCCACAATGAAGAATGGTAATGAATAAAATATTTTATTATGTTATAATAAAAAAATAATAAGCCACATATCGAAGAAAATAATAATTTAATAAGATTATTAACAAGGCAATTGTTGATGTCACAATACAAATAAAATATTGTAAAATTTTATTTAATAGCCTTGTCATAAGTTTGTCAAAAATATCTTATCCATTTTCATTTTAACAAATCAAACAATCAATTGTATTATTCTGTTTATATGTAATTCACCGTAAATAAATGAATTGAATTGAATCAATCTAACAATATTATAAATTGATACATATTATAAATGTTACATATTGTATACTTTTTTTTCATTTATCACTTGGTTTTGTTTTACTAAAATTTTGTTATATTTTCGACTAGTTTCTCGAAAATGGCATCTAGCCGAAACTAGTCGAAAATATAACAAAATTTTAGTAAAACAAAACGAAGTGATTTCATTATAACAAACGGTTATGACTAAACGTTTAATATGTATGCACACTAGAGAACAGTGTCTGGATTTTTAAAAATGAGTAAATGACGCGCGGTGATTACGAAGTAAAGCCAGCTTATAGCGTGAGCTCCATAATTGCGTTTACTGTATCGTTTTTGTTGATTTTGAGAGCTTTAACTGCTTTGAAGAGGCTGACGTTCGCTTGCGTCATGACCAACTCCACGTCCTTTTCATCCACACCGGAATCGTCGACCTCCTCATCTTGGGATTCTTCTGCGATTGGCGCCACCGCAACATTTTTTTTCTTCATTTAAATGATTGATTGCTTATACCCCCTTATTTATATCAACCATTACAAAACAAACACCCGTCATCAACGGGATTGATGAAATCTTACACATAAAACACACAAAATTTCCTCATTACAGCATCCTTACAGAGCCCGCCTTAATTTTAATTAACATTCAGACAGCTTAGTGTACGCGTAAACTCTCGAAACAAAGTAAACCGTGTTTCGCCGGGGGGCGGCGAATAAAATAAAGCAACGAAATGGGTCAAACTCGACAGTAGAGCAAACACCTCGCATCGGAAATGTAAATAATCTAATTGATACGGCGACTAATTAGTCTCCGTATGTAATTAATGAATCAGCGGGGGTGGTTTCTTACTCCGCGCTGAAAACATCTCGCCACCTGAGGGACGAAAACGGTTTGAACAGCTAATTGGATTTTAGCGCACGGACACGAGGGAATGGCGCTCGGATAAAATTAGAGGAGACAACAGGAAAACGAGAAAAATAGAAGGGTCTCTATTTGGTAATTTGAGTATGGATTTATTTCGTTTTGTTGAATTGAAATGAAAATTGTGGTATTTTTATTATTTCTTGAGGCAGGCGGTGGTTGAGGTTAATTCGAATTCCACCCGAGGCGAGTCTTTTTTATTGAAGAGTTCTCGTCCCGAAGTCCATGGGTGTTACCGATTGTCCTCATATTATACTTAGAATTAGCTAAAAATATATATAAATAGACGGAAAGACTGAATGGTTTTTTGAGTTTAAGTGAAGTGTTTAATCACAAATTGAAAGACAGTTATTACTTACTTCACAATTTAATTAATTTGTGAAGTGTAAGGAATAACAATTTAAGACGGAAAGACCTTCGGTCGTTAGCCATTTCATGTAATATATGTGAATATAAATCTACAAATACATTGTAAATGTGCCTCTCTGATATCGATTGATAAGTTATTAATATAAACTTTTCTTGATTTTTTTTTAATTCTGTATTCTATTAATGATCAATTTACTTACAATGAAATCAAACAAGGAAAATTTCTGGCAATGATCAATAAAATTCGATCAATCCCTTTTTCCAATCAATTTACTATTTACTATTAATATAGGGTGATCTCGCTAATTATTGATTTATTGTTAAATGATTTTTTGTCAATGTTTGTTAGTTACACTATTTGTAATTTTGTAATATAATTGTGTTCAAAGGATTTTTTCCGCTAATAAAGATTTATTATTATAATTATCTAAACTATATATAAATGTTACATGAATAAAGATGAATAAATTGTTTTGAAAATAATTATTAAATTATTTCCACATTTAGCTCTGTAACATTTTGCCTTACGTTATATATTATAAATCCATACAAAACTTTAAATTGATTCCCCCCGCGCCGAAATGGAGTTTATTTATACAGCGCAACAGTTCATCTTATCTGTAACGAAAATCCGGCGAGCCGAAAAAAAAAACCTCCCCTCCGCTGTAAAGGGGTGAGTATCCAACGGATGAAGAAATCAAAAACGGAGGCGTGCGGTGAAAGTTTCCTTATAAAACTTTTGTGCGCGCGGGGGACGGCGGGGCCGGGAATTGGAAACGTCAAATATTGGGAAAGTTGAGACCGCGAAAATCTCGCCGCCGCACCGGAACTTATAAATCCTAAACTCGGATGCCTCGGGAGAGAGGCTGGATGGAGGATATCTTGGGTTGGGTCAGACGTAAAAAAAGGAGGAAATCGAGATGGACCGGACAACCCGGTTCGGGAAACGGAAATATTTGCGCAGATGGATGGAGAAGAAGGGTCATTGATTTGAGAGTGGGGACGCGGGGAGAATGCGAATGAGATGTTTTGTTTGTGGATGAAGGAATGTGTAGAATCTATTATATTTAAGCGTACGTTAAAAAAAAAACATTCTATTTTATGGAAAGTACAAAACATGAAAACAATCAGTTTATAGTTTTTCCCCCTACGCTGTTTTTAATTTTTACTAAATACATTCCTGAAAAGAAGTATTTATCATCTACACTACAGATGATAAATACTTCTTTTCAGGATGTATACATTGTGTCCCGTTAATCTTGGGAAATGGTTTAACCTCAGGTTAATTAAACAAAAACCTCAGGTTCTTAGGATCAAAATGTGATGATTCAATTTTTTTGAATTAATTTCTCACTTAACCCGTGGTGAAACATAGACTTTGATTAAAACACTTGGTGTGTTTCACTGATTTAAATTAGTGAAACAAACCAAGTGTTTTAATCAAAGTCTATCATGATGAATCAACCCAACGTATCTATATCAATCAAAATAAAGAAAAAATAAATTAAAAATTGTTGTTAGTTTATTAAATAATCCTCTTTTAGATACTATTATAAAGTTTACGAAATATATTTAGTAAAAAAAGGAGTTTTTTTATTAGAATTAAGGATATCCACCACATCCAGCTCATTGAAAATTTAAAATATTCAATGTGTGTAAAATATTTAAACTTAATAATAATACAATTTAATCAAGTTTGTGTGTTATCCAGGGTAGTAGTTGTGTATGTTTTAACTTATGCTGTAACATCGTTGATTACTGAGGTACTTAATTTTTGAAAATCCATGCGTACTTTAATAACTGAAATATTTTTTTTTGATTTTTAACTATTTTGTATTTACGTTCCCTACAATTTTGTTCACGCCACGTTTAGTGAAGGTAAATACAAAATAAATATCCAGTGAAAGATATTTTTCACCAAGAGTTTGATGAGTCAACAATCAATAAATAATTGATTATTGAAAACACTTGTTTATTTAAAGTTGGCTGCAGAATCATTTATTTAAGAATAAATAAATAATCCTGATCCACTTCAACCCTCGTCAATGAGTTTGCGAACACCCACAAGTGGAATTGTATATCCATGTCATTCGTTAAATAAGACTTTAATTTCTCACACGCAATCATCAAATATTGATAAGATGGATGTAACATCAAAAATCCGATAAATTAGAAATATAAGGCTGAAAGATCACTGGTCGATAGCCAATTAACAGATATAAATTAACCGACGAGAAGTTGGCCATGGATTTTTATTATATTATATTCTTGGGTTAAAGTTATTATTATTACTAAAAAGTATGTTCTTTATTTTATGTAAACGCGCCTCCACCATTCCGGCACGCACTATTTTTCAAGTTTAAAAAAAATCATATCTCCCAAGGCGTATAACTTCATTAAATGTTTAAACAATATAGCCGGAATGATTATAAATTATCAGAAAATTTAAACTCACTTTTGTTAATTTTTTTAACAATATATTGCTGTAGCGCGTATTGCTAACACACATCAATTATTTAAAAAAATCGTATCTTCCAAGGCGTATACTTTATTTTCAAAATGTTTTCACAAAATGTTTAAACAATAAATATAAAATGATTATAAATTTTAAGAAAGTATATTTTTCTGTATATATCTATTAATAGGGGTTATTATTTTTTGTATATATGCAATCATCTTTATATATTAATTATATTATATTTTTTTGATAACGACGAAAATGCAAAGTCCAGGCGGAGACCATTTGTCGATAACCAATTGACAAACTCTTACAGCATGTATTGTAATATTTTATGTTATATGTAGGTGTTGTATTACGTTTCCCAATAAATATTATGTATATATATATATATATATATATCGTCTAAATAAATAATGCTAAGAAAACGTAACTTCTTCTTTCCGCTAGATTTTTTTTATTAGTCATGTTAACAGTATAAGAAATTTATTTTTTTTTTCGCTATTTATTTATTTAGATACATTCTGTGTTAATACCACTCCGTTTTTTTTTTTTCACGATCTTATTTAGCCTAAACAGACTGAACACCCTTATTTGATTAGTCCCTAATTAACCTTTCGCCCTTAACTTAATTTAACGAGCTAGGAGATACCTCCGGGTCTATCCTGGAACCCAGTTCGCATTCTGCTTTATTATTTTACGACTCCCGGAAAAGCCGGGCGGTGGATTTTTTCCCCTAGCCGTTTTCAAGTCAGGTGTCTCCGGCCCTCGTCTCGACGCGGCCCTCCCTCCTCCCATTAAATCCCCCTCTTTAAGGAAAAGGCGGAAGTAATGCGAAATTAACTTAAATTCTTATTTGCCCCGCATTCGTGTAATTGGTCATATTTTCCGGGTGGGATTATTTTTCGGGCCAGCAAGAGCGTGAACTAGGGTGTGTAGGGAATCCCCTGCAGGTTTATTTCGTTCGCTCGGTAATTAATTTCGGCTTGTTTATTTAATTAAGGGTATCGCTTCTTGATTTATTGATGAAAAAAATATCCAGTCGTGATTAATTGATCTGATTTTACCTGGGGAATTCGCTCGTGCTTAATAAGACAGTAAATGGATTAGTTTAAGCAGTTTTCACTGTTAATTTAAAAACAATAAATCACACCCATTGATCACTAATTGAGTTAGATATTTTTGATAGTTTACTTGTATCGTTGTATATAACCATACAAGCCACCCAAATAATCAATAAAATGTATATAGTGAGTTCTCGATAAGTTTAAAGTCTAACAATTTAATTATTGAGGCTGTTAATTTTTTGACTTGTTAACATTTTAATGTTTTTTTTTTCTTTCATTAAACACACTTTCAAAATATGAATTTCTGCTTTATTCGCGATAATAGTTTCGCACGCTTTTGCGGCTTCTTCAGGCGAAGAATGAATAAAGTCAAATAATCGCCTTTCAGTCCCACCTTTTGTGTTATGGTCTGAATTATAGTACTATCTTAAGAATTATAATTTATTTATTTAATCGGCCGACAAATGTCTAGCGCGTCTCTCTCGAATTATAATAGACCATCCAATCATTGAATGCAATTAAGAAAATTGCCACAAACTTGGAATTTATATATATATATATATAATTTGCTTAAAATTAGAATTTATAAAAAAATATTTTTCCCTTTTATTAATTTATTTTAGAATCTTTACTCATATAAAGTTAGTAGTAAAATATATATAAATATTTTATATATACATTTACGATGGTACTATTTTACTACTAACTTTATATGAGTAAAGATTCTAAAATAAATTAATAAAAGGGAAAAATATTTTTTTTATAAATCCCAATTCTAAGCAAATTTGTTTAGTCGACACGAAAATTAGCGCTGAAATGTGAAATTACTTATAAAATATGTTGCTAAAAAAATCTTCTTACTATTGCAATCGCAGATTTTGATGACCAAATCAGTATTTTAAATTCTTCACACGACATTTTAGTTAAGAGTTTATGATGATAATTTCTCTTTAGTAATATTAATAAATATAAGATATTTTTTTCGATTTTGTGTGTGTGTGTTTGATGTCTGCAATCAGATGTTATTAAAGTAATAGAAATGTAGACCCAAATCGTTGACGATGCCACTTGAAATTAGGCAAAATGTGGCGCTTGCGTCGTCTTTAATTTATTATGTTATTGCTTCTTTAAAAATATTTCATCAGACATTTCCACAATAATTCTTTTAATTCTTTTCTGTGTAATGAAAAGAATTATTGTGGAAATGTCTCCTACAAATGATGTTTACTTCCAAAGTAAATTATGAATAAAAACAACTTACTTCTGCCAGCAACTGCTGCTGCAGTAAAAGCTTTAACAATGTATTTATTCTTATTAAGTGTGAGTGAAAAATGTTTAAATATCACTAATAATTTAATTTGTAATTTTTTTGTGGCTGTGGAAATGGGAAATCTATTTATGGATTCCTCCCAGATTTTGTCCGCGAGACTACCGACTAGAAAACTTTTTTAACTTATTGTTTAAGAATAATTCATGAGACCGGCTAATGACCCTGGCAGTCGATGCCGGTAAAGTGGGAGGGGCCACTTACCGGCGTCGACTGTCAGGGTCATTAGCCGGTCTCATGAATTATTCTTAAACAATAAGTTCAAATTAAGACACATACAATATTTATGTAATAAATTAATTGGAAGTGTTATTATTCGTAAAATTATACGATTTTTTTTATTAAAAAAATGTGAAATAATAAATTTAAAACGAAGCAATATTCCCTTAAATCAGATTACACCATAATCACTCAATAAATCCTATTCGAAACCGCAATTGTGCGCACTCCCCCACTCGAATCCCATTCGATAAGAATGAATAATTAATTAAACGCGCCTTCCGCCCTTCGCGGTAATTAGGGATTTTATTCATACATCATCGCTTCAAAAGTAAAACTCATCAAGCCCCATTAATTTTCGCACGCACTTGATTACTTTCACTTTTAAACGGTGCCGGATGAATTGAATGCGCCCTGAAAGATGAATGGATTTAATTTAGGGGTTTCGAGGCGGTGGATTTTTTTAAGGATGAAAGTGTATGGCGGGCGGTTAAGCCAAGGCTCTCGTCTTCATGATTGCATAGTGGCCCTGACTTCTTGATTTATACCGAATAAATGATTGTTATTCAGACCTATTTGCATTTTTCATTAAGGCGGATTGTGTGGATGAGTTTTAATTAGAAATATGAAAATTATTATTTTCGCGTTAAAATGATATACAGAAGGCAGAAAGACCGATGGTCGATAGCTATTTTCTAATGTATTTATCAATCATAATTGTAAATTACGTTGTTTTTCATTTATTATGATCATAATTGTAAATATTAAATGTAAAAATTCTATGTCCAACTACAGAAATAAAGATATATATATATATATATATATATATATACAGAGAGTTTTTTGTAACACCGAACATGCTAGAATGTACTCAATGTAAATTTTCCTATGTTCGATGTGTACTGGAACGCATCAAAGCATTGGGTGCGACGCAAGCGCCATCTTTTGCCTAAAGTATGACACATGTTCTTTTTAATAATATAAGTAAAAAATAATAAAAAAACTTCGCTTTAAAGTTACTTCACTTTAATTTTTATTTTTCACCTATATTATTATACACTTCACATTATTCAACCTAAGTTATTTAGTCATGTTTTTTTTGGCAATAAAAAATATTTTAAATCATCAAGAATTATATAAAATGAAAATAATACACAAGCAAAATACAAATCATAAATAAGTGAATAGAATATTCATTTTTTTATTTGAATTCAACCCGGGTAATAGAATTAAATTTTTATTACAACAATCCCTCACTGCCAGCCTTTCCCCCTTTGTTTCCAAATCCTCGCGTCATATAATAATTCCTGATTTATAGTACCCATAGTCGTTTACGCTCATTTTTTTTTTTTTTCGAAAAATTTATCGCGGGCAATTTATACACGGTCCGGTTTCGCGCTCGCAGCGCGTATATTTTAACGTGATAATTCCGGTTCCACCGCTGCATTATTTATCAATTACCCTGATGGATAGTAATGGAAACGGCGACATCCCCGAATAATCCGGATAACAATAATGCGGTTTGATGCGCTCGTTTTTTTTTTATTTTGACTCCAGGTTTCGTCCGTATCTGTTTACCTGTTTGTTTTGTGTGAAAACAAAAATGTTTACGCGCGTGATTTTGTTTCGCAGTTTTCGGTTTTGTTGCGGTGCTTATCAGCGCGCAAAAAATACAAATCAATGATGTTAATCCGAGCTTTTTCTACAACAAATGTGCTCGCAGAGAAAAATAGCCTCTGTGGGTTGTGTAAGCATTTTTTTTTTCTATCTAAAAGGGATTAGTTTTCTAGAAAAAACAATTTATATAAGGGCTTTTATCGATTCATTCAGATATTCAATTAATAAAAAATGCGAGATTTGTAATAATACAAATAATTTACATATTTTTTTAATTGTATTTCATCATTCGTTAAATGAGATTCTATATAAATTAAATAAAAATGATTTAAAAATAATTAATAAATTATTTCCACATTCTATATATTAATAAAATAAAACTGCAGAAAAACCAGAAGTTAAGTTCGTTTTGGGCGAATCTTTTGGATAGGTAAAGGATGCGTTCATGGATATGAGTAACTTTGAACCGGCTATAGATGAGGATATTTGACAGATTGTGAAGAGGATTAAGTAGGTGTAGGATTTTGATAAGAAATCTGAGGGATGCACGTTCGCTAGCTACTATATTATGAAGTGTAGGTTTTAGAGAATTCGTGAATAGGATGGAGCTATAGTCTAACAGGGGTCTACATATCATCTTGTAGATTTTAGTTGTATTTTCCATTGAGATGCCTAGATTTCGGTAAGTTAGACTACGGAAGTGTTTAGCTCGATAAGTGATTTTGTTTTTTATTATTTAGGAATATTTTTTTAAGCTGAGTTTTTTGTCGAAGGTAATGTCAAGGTACTTGATATGGGAGGTTGCTAAAATACGATTTTGGTTAATGAGGATGTTGATGGAATTATTTTTACAGTGGTATGAATATTAATAACGTTTTCTGTATGTCTAAATAAATCTTCATTATATAATAACTTGTCATAATTCAATTATGACGAGTAACAAAATAGTAATAATGAACAAGGAGAAAGAAAGAAAAAAAAATAATTCCGCCCTTGCTATTTATGAATGTAATATTGCGGGAATTAAATATTCGTTTGTATTTAATTAAATCGTCTCGATTAAAGCCCGGGCTGGGAGGGCGGCAGCGCCGGGAATATTACGTATTGGAGGGAATCCTCGGGAGGCGCCCATAAAAAGTTTGCCCCTCGCGGTGTGAGTCGAATTAATTTCATGATGTGCCATACATACTTAAGGGAATTGAAACCTTTTTTTCTTCTCTCCATCGGTTTTGTTATTTTAATAACTACATTCTCTGAAAATGTTATGAAATGAAAAAAAAAAAAACGTATGAAAATGAAATATTGACCCAGCGTGTATTAGCCTACTGCTTCTTACAAAATTTTGTAATCCCCGTAACTCTATATCCTTGCTAAAAAACAAACATCCTCCCATCACAATTCATAAATTCAGAAAAATCAATTTTTAGAAAAAAATATAAGAAAAAATAATCTGTCCTGATTTTAATTACGCACATTAATTAAAATTGTTATAATAAAGACAATTTATTGTTATTATTATACCCAGATAGATCGGTGCGTGATCTATCTGGGTCTTTCTGTCCTGTCATGAATTTATGACGGAGTCAAAGAGAAAAAATCTGTCCTGATTTCTAAATGTATAGAAGGTATAATAATAACAATAAATTGTCTTTATTAAAAAAATGTAACAATTTTAATTACATTACAGAAAAGGCGAAGTTCAGTTCGTTGAGACTAACTAAAACTGCTCTTCCACTTAACCTGTAATGATGTAAAAAATATACTAAAAGATATGAGTGCATACGAATTATAACTAAAGTAGTTCCGCGGTACTTAATTTATTCTTACTAAATGTATATTTATTGTTTTTCCTTGTAAAATTTATTTAATTCAATTCAATTCAATTCATGTGAAATGTTTAAAAATATGAGGAATCTGTTAATTGAATAATGAATTTTTATTATTTTTGCTTGTTGTTTCTCCTTGTGTTACATTTTAATTGTTAAATTTCCATAAATGGAATTTGGACAGACCGTTTTGCGTAATAATTAGACTTTTCTAATTATTACGCAAAACGTAACCTTTACCTTTGTAATTTATCAAAATTAACTGAGAATGGAATTAATTAATTTCACAACAATAACAATTATTTTGCTGTAATAAATTAAAATCATATTATTTGAACGAGTGAATAAATAAATAATATTCGATTAAATCTGTAAACATTTTAAATCCACGCAGAAGGAGATTTATAAGGAATGTTAGAAGTTAATAAAATTCAACATAAATAGAAAAGAGTATTTATTCACTTGGTCAGAGTTATTTAAATATATTAAATAAAAATGATTTGAAAATAATTAATAAATTATTTCCACATTTAGCTCCGTGACTTTTGACTTACGTAGGCAGAAGAATATATTTTTATGTTATTAATTTGTTGCATTTATTTACTATTATTATTTTGTTAAAAATAAATCTACCAATAAAGATTTATATACTACATTCGCTACATACATTCTACATATACTACAATGTAAATATTTTTTTAATTATGATATATATATATATATATATATATACAAGGTGTACAGAAAATGAGTGAAAAGCTTTAGGTAGCGTGACTCTTTGACTAATTTTTAGATAAAAATATTAACGAAAATAAGTCACACGGTCCTTCTTTAAGGCTCACGGGCCACTTAAAAGAACTATACATTTGGCAACGCTGGATCAAACAAGTGTGCATTTATCCTGTTTATAACTGCTACATCATCCGCTGGAGGTGTTGCATACACCTTTTCTTTTACAAACGAGCGTGCGTCGTTGCCAGATCTATTTTCATTAAAAGAATGCTTCTGATGAAGTTATAAAATTGTAAAAATATCCGATTTATTAATCATTTACATCAACGGAATTATACACGTGTCTAATTGATTGTTAATGCTATTGATTTTTTACAAAATATTTAAAAAAACAATACTAATTTATAGTCACATATTTAAAATTCCGAAGACCTTGAAGAACCATACAACATTTTTTTATTTGGATTTTCTATTAAAAATTAATTAATGAATTGAGTTACCTCAAGGTTTTCACTCATTTTCTGTACACCTTGTATATATATATATATATATATATATCATAATTAAAAAAATATTTACATTTACGTATTTACAAAACTTATCAGGAATAATTAATCATTATAACGAAACATTTCATTTATATAAATTGTTAATTATGTACGTACACGTAATTTCATGTAACACACTATAGGTAGTAAGGATAAAGAATGGGCAGCATGTTACATGCAAGTTTGCCCCACTTAGCTGCCAGCGGCCCAGTTTAAGTGAAACAATTTACGTCGTGGGTGTACTTCTCGAGTTAATTAAGCCCTCGCGCCGGGCCTTCAAGTTATGTACTGCGAAGGATACTTTGGCATTATCGGAATGACCGTCCGGAATTAAGCGATAATTAGCGAAATTTACAATGCACGACGCGTCTCGTTCCCTTTAATTAAGTTTACTTTAAGGTTTTAAGTCTGGAACATATGTGGGAAATGAGTAATGGGTGTATTTAATCTTCTTTAATTATTTAAATAAAAATAGTTGTCTTTAGTAGTTGAAGTTTTTTTTTATAGATATAAATAATGAGTTGTTATGATATTGCAAGCGATACAGTAATAAATTTATAGAAAAGGCAAGTCATTGTAACTGTAAACTGTAAAATTCAACACTTATATTTTATAATAAATGAAAGACGACGCAAGCGCCATCTTTTGCCCAATTTCAAGTGGCATCGTCAACGATTTTAGTTATAGTATTGATAAAAAATGATTCAATAAAAACTTCACTGCAAACTAACTTAGATGTTATTGATTAGACGATAAATTATGTAAATAATGGATAATAAATACATCTTCATTTTCATCGAGACCGAAACATACAATTTATTTCCTCGTGGAGCAATATACTACACCTACAACCTTAAATAATATAATACGTGAGACGTTCTCAACACTCAACATCTGCACACAATTTCCCATTGTCTTAACTTATTAGACACTTTAAGGGCAACAAAGAAACCCTCCACGAGCGGAGATGATTTACATTTCGTAACTTGCCTCATCTTGTATTTTTCCTCTTCTCGCGCGGTTTATGAAATTTACACCAAGACTTAATCCATGTGATTCGATAAAATTTTTATAACAGTTTTTTTTTTAATTTATAGTTTGCGACATACAAAAATTATCACTAGATATGAGTAATTTTATGTTGCATCATTATTTTTTTCCGCAATGTCCTAATAATCTCTGTTCCCAAAAATACACCTACTTAGACTAAACATTTCGATCCCTTCAATTTCATGCTCACAGTCCTTTCCTTTACCGCCATTAGTGTCACAATTAAATGATCCATTCAACTTTTTTGGTATCCTCTCAGTTTATTTGCTCTTCGAGCTACTAACCTCTACCTTATCGAGTCACCCTATGCTATGCCGGATTGTTAGCCTTCTGCAAGATGCGCCAGGTTACAATACCAGTGGCTAATTTTGTGATAGTTCCTACAAAAAGAATACTTGTTCCATGGTGAAATAGCCTTACTTATTAATAATTAACAGTAGGTTGTTGCTTAATGAAATATTTAACAAAAATTGGCGTTGATTCACTTTTCTTCTTTTAAAAAACATTAATTAATTATTTCACTAATATTTAATTTATTAAAATTTTAATTAAAATAATCCTTGCTGTTAAAAAAATTAATAAAATGATTCTACAATTTCTATTTTTTTTAATTGCTATAGTTCGTAATGTTTATTACGGATTATTTCTCTTGTGTCCGGGTCTACAATGGTGAATGTTCTGTAAGTTTAAACATACACATGTAGTTTATCGTAGCTTGGTAACATCGTTATAATGGGAGTTAATTCGAATTTACTGGGGTTTTAGCTATAAAGTTTCATAATTAAAATTCCTTTTACATTAGTGTATTGGCGCGATAATTTGAGATGTACGATGTTCATAAGTTACTTAGATGAAAGCTAATAACACAAATTCACTTTATTTTCTTAATTTAAAAAGAAGCCTCACTCATTGATAATTAATATAATTTATTCTAAATTAATTACGTTTTAATTTTGTGATTTATATCCAAGCATGATTAGTAATTTGCCTTTTTTATGCATATGTTTTGTAATGTTTTTAGAGCGTCACACTTTTCTTATAAAATTTTTAATATGTAGTTATAATTGTAATTTGGAAATGGAGATTCCGTTAATAAAGTAAATTGAAATTGAAATTTATGCAGAATAAAGTATGTTAATTATCAATAATATAATTAACATACTTTATTCTAAATTAATTTCTCACTTATTATGTGATTAACATTATTCCAATTAAAAAATTACATTTATTTTTTTCTTGACATTTTACTTTGAATTCGAACGATCTTCATAAAACCATTTAACAATTTCAGTTGTCTGTACACTTGTTAACAGTTTGAAGCTATGTATTATAATTCAAATTGATATGCATATTGCAGTAACAACAATAACGACCGATACTAATAATCGAGATACAATACAAGCACATTACGTTACTCATATTAAAAAATCAGGGGACAACGTATATACAAAAATCTTTATTCAGACAGCAGAATTACAATTCTTTACAAATATTTATATTTACAATACATTTCGATGGGTTAATATGGGCTATCGATCGTAATTATTTACTCTATTTATGCAAAAGGTTATTATAGTTATGAAATTTGTATTTATTAAAATAAATAATTTCGGTTCGTTGTAATTTAAATTATAAAGAAGGATTTGTATTTTTCCTGTTATAATTCATTAATGGATTCGCATAAAAAATCAAAGCCGATTATCACGACCTAAAAAAAATCCAACGGGATAAGCCTTATGTAGATAGCGAGCTTTCATTCTAAAAACGTCCGTGCTATCCTGTGTAAGGAGTTTAGCATAAAATTCATGGAAAAATTTAAATCACAGCTCTATAAGAGTTATTTTATAAACATAAATTTCTACTGAATAAATTTAAATTAAGAATTAAATAATTAATAAATAAATCAGTTACTGCATTTTTAAGTAATTAATAATAATATCATTTATTAGGCGGAAAGACCATTGATCGATAGCCAAATACTTACTAATTTAATTTATGTAAAAGAATTATAGATTTCATCAATTCGTTTGTGCGAATTATAGCGAGAGGTCAGCTAGCTAGCATAGATATTTTTCTTTGACATGATCATAAATTCATAACAGGACCAAATCTGGTTGATTTGTCAAAAGATTTAAATGGAAAATATATTTAAGACCAAGTGAAATGCAATTTAAAAATACTGTAAATAATTATTTAATTTTTTAACTTTGGAAAACTGAATATTTTGCTTGGTAACTGTTCGGGTTTAGACGCAGAATTTTTCAACACAATAAACTCCCCTACTTTCTTTGAAATGGAGAAATAGGTACGTAACAGCAGCAATTCTCATCGAACATCTTGATCCCAGATGTGTTATCCTGGATATTCAGGAGTACCTGCTTGGCCCATTTTCCATAGAAATTCGCCCCGGACACCACCAATCCCCACTTTCTCCCCATCTGATGCATTTTCTATGTACATATTTTCTTGTTATTTTTATCATTACGATTTTAGATTTGTCCGAGTAAGGTTGTTTTTTTTTTAATACACATTGTTGTAAATTTAAAACATTATTTATTTTGTAGCGTACACAAAATTGGAGGCCGTTACAAAGTGAAAATAAATCACAAAACTCTGCAGTAACTAAATTATTAATAGTATTAATTATTTATTTATTTAATTTATCATTAATTTAAAAATTTGTTTTTAAAATTCCTAATTTCATTGCCTACAAGTTTCATAAAATATCTGGTTGTTCCATTTATCCTTCAATTATTAAATTGAATCCTTTATCAGCATCTAAATTTAATTTATTAATTATAACTAAACTAATTCAACGTGGAGCATGACGTATGCCTGAGCCAATATATACAATACAATTTTCGGTGTAAATTACGCGGATAGAGTGGAGAACGTAATTATTTTCCATTAATTAAATATCCGGCGAATTGTTCGGTGTATATTCATAACGCACGAGTGCCTTTTGTTCAAATAAATTTACGAAGTTGGGCCGGTGACAGGTGGATGAGTTATGTGCACAATTCGGTCGATATTCTCTTTTGTGCGTTTGTTTGTTTCATTCTGGCAAACACGATTGAATGTAAATATTTAATGGCCCCGTCTTTCTTTCTGTTATATTTCATTTTTGTCTCTTCATGTAGTAATAAACTATATATTATTCTGTGGAAGGATGTGCGTATTTTTTTTTTCAACTTTTTTTTAAAATTAATAACATTCATTTTAAATGATAAAATAAATATTGTTTTGAATAATGTAACGAAAATGTTTCACAAAATAAAACACTCTAAAGTTAAAATAATTAATACTGTTGTATCCTTTCTTCAACAAATTTAAGATAACTTTAGAGTCGATGATTGGTTTTGAGTTACATGAAGAGTATAATCAAAATAATTAACACTGTTGTATCCTTTCTTCACACTTTATTTTCCAATGTTTAGATATATATTTCATTATCAATTACAGTTGTTATTATTTAAATATTTAAATAAAAATACTTGTCCTTTCTTTCAAAGGTTTAAATATTTCAAAAATTATTAGGTTTAAGCATTATAATGAAATTTAACTTTATTTTTGATGTTGAATCTGAAAAAAATATCAAAAATGGAGTGTTCCATTAGAAAAAAAATAATTACGATACGTCATACTTTTATGGGATACCCTGTATATTTAAAACTAATCTTAAAATGCGGTCCTAATAGATCTACACAAAACGGATTTTGAAAATAATAAACCGTATAGTCGTGAAGCTATATATATTTGAAATAATTATAAAATATCAATAAATAAATAGATTGTGTTTATAATTTTTAAACAATACGTTATTGGATAAATAATATAAAACAACAAGATTTATTTATTTTAATTTATTTTTTTATGTAATGTCGTTCTGAATATTACAAACTAAAATATATTTCATTTTGCTTTATTTATAAAGTAGTTTAATAAATATTTCATCAGATTTATTTTATATGATGTTTTTTTAATACTGAAACTTTTATATTATGACGAAATAAGCGTATATTCAGAAGCGTCTGGTAATGCGACTTGACGTTGTCAACGCCACTTTAAAAGAATAAGCGAGAAATACGTTATTTCAAGAAAGAAAAAGTGTGTCTACGATGATCGCTCAGTCCATCCATCATTTTCTTTAGAATTAAAAAAAAAGTGTGGAGGAACAAAATACGTTTATTTTTATTCGTTACGAGAAATATACAACTTTAATTTTTTCCTCTCTTATTAAAAAATATAATTGAGATTATATTACATTTAATATTATACATTATATATTATATTATATTATATTATATTTATGTTGAGATTATATTGTTGCATCCAAAAAATCTAATCCCAGTCTAAATTTTATTCCAAAACATATGCTTCCATTATTGATATTAATTTAACAAGTGTTAAAAAGAACAAAAATATTAGGGGACGAAACAACGATTCTCGTTTGTCTACCTTGTATATTCAAATCGTTAACGATGCCGCACGAAATTAGGCGAAAGATGGCGCTTGCGTCATCTTTCATTTATTATGATTAACATTTCAAATCATTCGGTTTTTTCTCTAAAATTGACTGGAAAGCAGGAATTTGCAATAAATTGTTTTTACATGTAAAATCCGATTGTATACCTGATCGTATAAAAATATAAGTAATGTAATTATATTTAATGTATGAAAAATAAAAAAAATATAAGTAATGTAAATATATTTAATGTTTTGAAATAAAGATGTTATATGCCTGCAACAATTATCAAGTACATAATTAGAATCTGATAATTTTCCAATGAAACAGGAGTTCATGCATGAAAACCAATCCATATTTATGACACTGCATAAACGAATTCGAATGCCAGATATTCTATACGCGGCTTAATTGCTACAAATTGATATTTGTGTTTTATGCGGTCCGGTATATCCATTATTTCGCAACGTTATATGTATATTATATTCGGCTGCAATTTAATCCATTTGAATTATTCAAATCGTTATCGCATACAAAAAAAAAAATTGGTTACGTGAGGATATAATTTATTTAAAACGCGTATTTCGTATTTAAATAAATTGATCGTAAATATTTTTGTTTAAAATTTTATATATTTTAATGTTATGAATGCATCTATTTTCTGATAAATTCCAATATTGAAATTATGTATTTTTTTATATATATACGGTTTACAATCAATAGAAATAAATGTTTATAATAATATATTATTTTTATTAACAGAATGTATATTTATAGTACTTTATCATAGATAAAAATAAGAAGATATAAATTAAACATACAAAATATAAACATTTTATATGAATTCGGATTATTACTACAGTAGTTAAGTAATTATCTAAACTAGTCAAAATAAATAAATGTTTTTTAGTAAACTGTGGAAATATAAATAGAAAAGAGTATATACTTACGTAACGTAAGTCAAAATAACTCTTGAATTAATTGGTAGAGGCTTTTACTTGGTGGAAATCCATATTCACATGTAAATAAAACACACTGTACTTGTTAATATTCCACAGTTTATTATTAATTGAAAATAAAACACACTTTACTTGTTAATATTCCACAGTTTATTAGAGTTGGCACTGCAACAATTGTTTCGCTACACAGTAGCATCATCAGGCAGATGACTGTGTAGCGAAACAATTGTTGCAGTGTCAACTCTAATAAACTGCGGAATGTTAACAAGTAAAGTGTGTTTTATTTTGAATTAATTTTTTACTTAACACTTGATGAAACATGTTTAAACAATTAGGAACCTAATTGTAAGTCAAAAATGTCACAGAGTTAAATGTGGAAATAATTTATTAATTATTTTCAAATTATTTTTATTTAATTCAACGGTGGAAATGTTTCTTTCTTGAAATATTATTTATAAATATAGATTTTCATGTAGATAAAAGTGCGAACAATTTTCTAACCTTCCTTGAAATAAAAAAACGCGACCCTTTCTTTATCCTTGGCTCCGAAAAAGAAGGAAAGGCAAACCCACCGTAATCCCACTTTATCTCTATCCTCGATTTATCACTAAGCAACCTAATAAATGTCTCTCAAAGCGCTTATCCTTTTACGATTATAAGATTTGAATTAAAATAGAAGAAAATGCATCAAATTATTTAATGGAGGAAATTAATCGATAAGGAGTGATCTACAACAGTTAATACAAAAAATATTCGATTGTGATTTTTACTTTCCCCGGACTCCTGTTCAAGGGAAAGTATTGTGATCGTGAAAATTTTCGAATCGCCAATTTCAACAAATATGCACATTTTGAGGTCTCCTGAATACATTCCATCGAATTTTGAAAAATGTCTGTGTGTGTGTTTCTTATGCCCAACGAGATTTTCTTATCTCACCCCATGTGACTCTTTCCGTTCGTCGTACATAAAACGGTGAATACTTTCAACATTTATAATGTATTGAAAATAAAAACTTTGAAACTGCCTCTTTGAATGGCTACAAATAATGTTATCTTGGGATAACGTACTTACGTAACGTAAGTCAAAAGTCACAGAGCTAAATGTGAAAATAATTTATTAATTATTTTCAAATCATTTTTATTTAATATGTTATCTTTGGATTTGTACTTTAATAAATACGATTTTTTAAAAAAAATGGGTTCATCATTTATAACAATCCTGTAGTTTTAGAGAAATATATACATTTTGTCATAAAATCACAGGAAGAATTCTGATCTGAAATGAAAAATATAGGGCTGCACATTATAGTGGATATTCGGTATAAGCAAAAATGGCAGAATTTTGAAGATGACCTTATATTAAGTAACGTTGTTAATTTTCTATTTATACTTTAATAAATACGAATTAAAAAAAATTATTATAAATGATGGTTTCTTCATTTATAACTAAAATTTTGAATGAAATGTAATTATTATATTGAAAAATTGAATTAAATTCACTTTGAAATGTTCAATGTGTTGTACATTGAACATTTCTAAGTGAAATGAGGTATAATTTAAATTTAATTAAATATAGAGTGGAAAAGAAACATCTCCGATGGGATTTGAACCCACGTAAATTGAATATAGGTGGATTTGAAGCACTGTATGAGATTTTATATCACAGGTCTCTGTGGTCTACACCACAGATAGCACAACCAACCGACAATTCATAGATATAAATATGATTTAAAAGGAATAACAATCTAGTTTAATAAATTCACTTAGTTTAATTTTACTAATTTTTATTTTATATTATTTGGTCTTGATGTTATTATCAAGAAATATTTATTACCGTTAATTTTATATAACGAACAATTTGTGAATGATACATGACATTATCTCGCACTTTATATATGATTAAAGCGTAACATCAGGCGTGTAAATATCACATATTTATTTCATTCTAATGCAGAACTCCTGTTCGGGCCCGAATCATCGCCACTTTTCTTTATTCGCGGCGCTCGTGTATCCCATTAGGGCCCCGCGCTTTTCGGGCAACGAATATACGCCCTACATTCGATCCAATTCTCAGCCCGGGATGCGGCGCACTTTATTTTATGCACCCATCCTCGGAGAAATCATAAAATAGTTTGTTACTCGGATGTACGCATTTATCTACTGCTTTATTCATACCGGCGCGAATATATTTATTGCGCCACGTCCCGCAAATCCACCGCCGATCTGCATAAATTTGAATGTTACAAATGCTGTTGCTTGGATTAATGTTGCGTTTTGTGGGAGAAATTAGTTGCAAGGAATAAAAGTTTAAGTTTATACAAAAAAAATCTATACTCTATTTAGGGATATCAAATTTGAGGAAGGAGATTGTGTCACAGTAGCAAAAGAGAAAATGATTTATTAATTAATTATTTTCAAATTATTTTTATTTAATTTATTTAAATAGCTGTGACCAAGTGAATAAATCCTTATTGTATTATTGAGGAAGGAGCTTTGTTATATATTATTTTTGTTTATTTTTCAATAGTATTGTTACTAATTTGTTACAGACGTAACATGAGAACAGTATTGGATATGCCAAATAAAGGTTTTTTTATTCCATTTGCATTTTATTTGCTGTTGCATAACAATAACAGGTATTTAAATCACCGCTAAAAGCGAGACAAAATCACATAATAATAATAATAATAATAAATGTCTTTATTGAATTATCTGTACATGACTATACAATTTAACTGCGTAATTGTAGGTGAAGTTCAGTTCGTATTACAACTCACTGCTCTTCCACTTAACCTCGTAGGTAAATTAAAATTGCTGTTTCATCAAGACCAATATAGGAGGAAATAAAATGCAAAAAGAGTATACATAATTAAATTAAATATATAAATGTGGAAATAATTTATTAATTATTTTCAAACGATTTTTATTTAATTTATTTAAATAATTGTGACCAAATGAATGAATACTCTTTTCTATTTATAAATATACCTTATTGATTTACTAATTCTTAAGGCTTCTACTTTGTTATACATCGTTATTCGATTAATGAAAACAATTAATTGTTTTTGTAAATCATTAGTTTGAGAATGACGCGTTAATGATGTCGAAACTATAATCACTAAATAAAATTAAGTTATAAAAAGTTAAAAATGCGTTTTCATTAATCGAATATCTTATTGAGTATAATAGAGATTGCAACATTTTAAATCAATTACGACAATAACAATACCCGTAATTTCCTTTATTCCCGCAAAGAACAATAATTCCCAATCCTCAAAAATAAAACACGAAGCGGGATTAATGTACGAAAGCAATAAATGCCCAAGAGCACTCAATGCCCGGTGGATTTATGTTGGGGTGGAGAGGGGGGATGAAAAAAAAAAAGCGGCGCACCCCGCTGCTTCGTCGTCGTCGTCTGTAATTAAAGAACAACAAAGTGTATTTACTGAGAGTCCACTCGAACGAGCCCACGACTTTCCCGGAAGGGCGGAATTTATTCGGGGCCCGAATAAATGGCGATTTAATAATAATTCGTTCATTCGTTCGGCCGGAATTAAGGAATTCAGCACCGAAAAGTTAATTAAAGTGCTTCGGTGTTATTACGACGGATTATTGCGAATTTGAATTTTCAATTATTAATTTCGAGGCGTTCGCTGTGGGCGTAATGGTGTGATTAAAATGTCTTAAACGGGTTTTCTAAATATCTAAATTAAAAACAAATATACATTACAGAAATTTTTAAACATAACATTTGATATAATTAAAAAAATATATGTAAATATCCTTTAGATAATTTTATATTAAATTTGAAAAATATTATATTTGTTATTTAAAAAAATTACTTCTTACTTTTTGTCCATTAGTTCCTTTCCTTATACAATATAAGCACGAAGGTCATTTTAAAAATTTTACTTAGGTAAGGTTTATTTAAGTAAGGCCGTTCATAATAGTAAGGTCATAAATTATCCTGACGATACGAATATAGTGGTAAAAGAAGTCACCTTGGACTATGTTATGAAAGCATGAAAATAGGGAATAATAGGTTTCAGCGGCAGAAAGACCTATGGTCGATGGCCCATGACAGACTACTAACACAATTGTACATATTGTTATAATAAATTTTGTAATTTTTTGTTGTTATAATGTCAGAATAAAGATGTCATTAAATGTGAACGCTATTTTATTTCATGAAAATAATCGAACACTCCCATCAGAACAGTTACACTACGATACGACTGTATATTCGACGTATTCAACAATGAAATTTCAAATAATCCATCAACTGTTAAATCTCTAAAATTAATACATCAACCTCCCCCCGCACGCGTTTGCTTAACATAAATTATAAACGAAAACATAAAATCTACAACGCGGCGCGATCTTAAACTCTCGGTTAAGAGCCAAGTGATCGCCTTATTTCAGGAAAAGGGCCGCTTAACTTATCGCGCTTAATAATTAAGTGCGCGATATTGATACAGGCCGCCTACATTTCACGTTACACGAGATTATCAGCGCCAGCTATGTGTTATGTGCTATGTAGTACGTGGTACGTGCATGCGAGCGACCATTAATATTAACTGCATACTTAATATGCAAACGCTTTCCGAAAATTTACTTCGCGAAAACTTACCCCGTAACTAATATAATTATATGGGGAGAGTTGAGTGCTTGCTATATATGCTCGAAATGTGATTGGGTTCAACTTAAATTGCTTAATAATTGTCGCGCTTTTAATTTGATTAAATGTGCGGATCGTTATAAGGAAGTAACGTGATTATCTTTACATAATTAACTATTCCTAGAATAAAATAAAAAAAAAAACATGTTCAAATGATATAATGATTTTCAGTTCTAGATTTGATAACAAGGTGAGTGCAAATAATATAATTATTTATAAATTTAGTAAATGTCTAAACTATTTTGGGCAAATATAAGAGTAATTTAATGTATTTATTAGTGTTGGGCAAAATCGAATAATATTAGTAATCGAGTATTATTAAATGTGTCATTTTAAGTATTTAAAACGAAAAAGTAATTTCAAATTTATGTTTATTAATAAATAGGAAGTTATTTTTGATATTTTTATAATAAGTAACATTTATAAAATTATAATATACTTAATTTAGAAATAATAAAAGATCGACTTTGCCCATCACTAGTATTTATTTACTGCAAACTGAATGTTCGTTATTTTTTTTGCGCAGAAAACAAACATTACTCGAATGAATGTAAATCTAATAGATAATTAAAGCCCCTTGAGTTCGTAAGGAACGTGGTCAGCGGGTGAATTACACGTACAAACAGTTGGCCCTTTTGAAATTTCAATCACGCGCACCCGCCCATATCGGGTTTCGATTGAAATGGAATATCTATCCATGTGAGAGTTCGCTCACAAACAGGACTAAAAGGCCGCCCGGAGAGATGAAACGGTGGTGACCGGGCGGCCGGGTTTATTCTGCACTCTTCCCTGCAAATATAGATTGCCCGCCCCGAAATGTCAGAAATTGAATCTTGGCATTCTGCGCGAGAATCTTCACCCGGCGATTCAAAGCGATGGATGAACGGGAGAGAGGAGAGGGTCAAGTGGGCACGAGTGGAATGCTGGAAATGAAAACTGCGTCGGTCGTGGTTCAAGTGCACGTTAGTTTTTGAATAGTCATTCATTTACTTGTTAAGAAAAATGTAATGGAAAATAGAAATGAGAATAAATAATACAAAAATATTTGTTGGTGAGTACGTGAAGTTTCTTGAAATAATGTAGTAATATTTTATTCCTTTCTTAAAAAAGTAAAGAAAGGAATAAAATTATACTACATTATAAATAATACAAGATTTAAAAGAAAAGGTGTGACAATCTTTCAGCTTTGTTTATATAATAACAATCACTTTTAGCTCTCGATGGATAATCCGGTGGAATTAGTAGTGAATCGTTGCAGCGTCACCACATGGCTCACATTATCTCTTTTTTTTTGTTTAACAGCGTTGTTTATTGTACAAAAAATATTTACAAAACAATGAAACTTAATATTATTTTTTTTTGTTCATTGTGTAGGAATCTTAAGGTAGAATGGTTTCTATTTGTTAACAAACAATCAACTGGATTAATAATTAATTTATAAATGTTATATCCTCATATTTATAAATTAAAAATCAACTAAAAATAAAATTGTATTAAAAGTAATTTATAAAAATGAAAACATAACATTTATAAATTAATTATTAAAACAATTATTTTTGTTTTGTTTGTAAATTCAAATAAAACTTTTAATGAAATAAAAGGTGGCCAGAAAAGGTGTGATAATCTTCAGTTAAAGTTGTTTATATATACAAACATCTTCATTCTCAAAAAAATACATACATATTGAATTTAATACACAATACATGAAATAATTTAATACAAATTCTTAAGAGAAACGGCTATCGACCGGAGTGAAATTAAATTAAAAGGGATTCACAATGTCATCTTTTTAATAGAGAAATATTGAGACGAAATTTTCAATATCAATTATTTTCACATTTAATGAAATGTTCATAAACAGGACAAGTTCACCTTCCTTTAGTGGATCAAACAACGATTCTCGGTCGTCTACCTTGTAGATCCAAATCGTTGACGATGCCACTTGAAATTAGGTAAAACTTACGTCGTCTTCAATTTATTATGATAAATTATTTTGTTGATTTCTACAGGGACGCACACTAATAATTCCCAAATCAATAAAAATAAGGAAAACTTGACATAAAACTACGAAACGCCCGTCCGCCCAATAAAAATCGCAAACTAAACTCTATTTATAACCGAATCAATGCCTTCCTCGCATCCGCATCGCCGGGCGCATCCACCATAAATGCAGCAGATATAAATTGCTCGCGTAGCGGCTTACTTTTATTGCGGAATGTTTAATGCAAGCCGAGTCCGAGTTAATTGCTTATTTAACCGCGCCGTACATAAAATTCCAGCGTAAATATACCTAATTTCCTTACACAAAAAAAAGAAAAATAAAACGGATTCGAGTAGAGCGAAAAAACAGGTCGATCTTAATCCGGTCACGTTTACGGCGGAAGACGGGGTCAAGAGTTTAGAGCGATAAACACGCACTGACCTCTCGGAAAATTACGTCATTAATGTGAAGTTGAATTTAAAAAGTTATTTTATATTTTACACACGAGGTGTCTTGATAATAATAATAATAAAAAAAAACAATTGAACTTTAAGCTATATCGGAAGCTTTTTTCGTTGATACATTGGGTTTCTGGGAAGTATTAATCATATAAAAATATAGTCAAAAATGATTTTTTTTTTGAAAATATTTAGGTAGGCATCACTCCTTAATTTACGCCTTTTGAAGAATTTGTCAGAGCACAAATGCATCGTACATCACCGGACAAAAAACTAAATTAAAAAATGAAAATGTTCTAAATTTATGTAAACAGAGTGAATTGGGATAATGCCTAATTCTTGTAGTTGGAATATTTACACAAGCGGCACTCGGCGCAAATAAATTTCGAAATTTCCGCCCGTAACACTACGTTTAAGTAAATTAATATTTCCCCGGGGCGAACTAAACGCGCAAGTTCAAGTTCAGGAGCGGCACAAGGGCCGTAAGTGTTGCGGTTTAGGGTCCGGCGAGCCACCCGGTCTCCGGACGCTTATTTGGTTTTGGGAAATTTCTGGGCGAAATTACTGTTCTCGGCGCAATTAAACGCAGAATTTCCGAGACGACGGCGTTATTTACGTCCTCCGGTCGAACGTTTTAATGAAATAAAAGCCGCTGCGACTGGCAAACAATCGCCGCACGATTGTTGTTTGTTTCGCTAACTGGCCGGAACCGCAAACTGAATGACAAACGGGGAACGTTCAAATGCTCGAAATTGTGAATTTAGCCGGTTAATTATGCAAGAATAGTGTGTTCGCTGGGTCGCGATTATTTGTTCATTATTTTCAACATTCTCTGACTTTGTACTGAAATTTTCACTAACCGTCAAGGTTTGCATTTTCATTATATTCAATTCCCTTGAAACCGAATTATTTGTTAACACATTTTTAATATTCTTTATGTTGGTTGTGGAAACTTTAATTATTTAAATAAAAATAATTACCCTTATTTATCCTACTTATTTTTTTTTAAGGCGGATTCACTTTTTGCGGGTTCAAAACATCGATTTTTTTTTGCAGAATCTGACACTTTGGAGTGTTGACTATGAGGTTCTGAAGCCGTTTTTTTGAAATTTGAGTTGGAAATGTGTGAAATAATTGCAAAAATAAACCTTAAATTTATTTATTTGAAACAAATCGGATTATATTTTGTCTAATAATTCTGCAATAATTTCTATTAAAATATAAATAATTAGGGCAGAAAGATCTATGGTCAATAGCCCATGACAGACTACTAACACAATTGTTATAATAAATTTTCGTTGTCATATTGTCTGATTCAAAATTTCTTTTTTATTGAAATAAATCACAGAATTTTTCAACTTGAATCACATTTAATAAATATAAATAAATAAATTATGAACTGTGGAGGCTTCTACTTCGTTATACATAATAGTGTGTTATACAAACAAAGTTAAAGTGTTTTATTTGATATAAATAAATGTTAACAAGAAATAAAAAAAAATGAGTGGGATTCGATGTTCTAAATATACAATATTCACTTGTATAAAAATGTCATAACTAAACGCTAAATGGAAAAGTTCAAGAGTGTTAACAAAAAATGTTATATATGCGTAAATTTCACATTTGCGATAATCCCGGCGCATCCACCAAACGTGTAAATATATTCACATGTGAGTACATGCAAATGGAAATACGAAAAAAATATGAAAACAAAATAGCTTTTTCCATTAGGTAATAACAATAGCTATTATAATTCTGTGTAACGTTTGTATTTAATAACAATAGCTATTATAATTCCGTGTAACGTTTGTATTTTAAAAAAAATGATGAAACACAAACAAAATTGTCTTTCGTTATACGAGCAAAACGTTTCGAGTTAAAAGAGAGAATGAATTACCTTGTTCCTGGGGAGCTGTCGGTGCGGTGTCAACAAAACTTCGTTGCGACGCTATCGCCAGCAGAAGAAAGGCGAACGCTCGAAACATTTCAAAATCACACTGAAACAAATAATAATACTATTACAATATCTTTGTTCAAAGTTATTAGTTTTACATATATTTACAATATATTATGGTATGTTTGTTTCTTTCTTGCTTGCTTGAACAGGAAATATTAATATTTTCATTAATTTCACTTCTTACATGTATAGTAATAAAAACTAAAAAAAAAGTTTCAATTGTAAATCCACAAATATTTAAGTTTGAGTTCCTTCTGTAATAATTGTAAATGTACAATGAATTTGCGTGTATTTTTAATAAAAATTATCTCTGTATATATAGTACAATAAAAAAAATACTACTTTATTATGAGAAATGTAAATAAATATATATATAAATATGATTATTTATCTGTCATGGGCTATCGACCGGACGTCTTTCCGCCCTGTTTTGAATAAATTTTAAATAAATATTTTACATTCTGTCTTTTTAAAATAAAAATAATTAGTTTAAATATTAAGAATTGCTCGAGTATTTCCAAAATATAATAAAGTTCAGAGGGAGTCTGACCTGATAAAAAATAAACACGGAAAGTGTTAATGCGTTTTAAATAATTTGAAAAATAATTACGTTCAAACATCTCATTGTAATAATGTTATCCATAAACAATAATTCCATGAAAATATAGAATTTATAGCTAATTACTGAATACAATTATTTGGCGAATGCGCCGGGCTTACAACTGAAATTATTAACCTTTGTGTATGAACAATGACGAATGTCTTCGAATTATAAACTATGAATTAATTGCAGTTTTATTATAAAACCATGATTTATATTTTTTATATTTATATTATTTTTTATATTATTAGAGTTAAAATAATATCAAAAATATAAGAGCAAAATATAAATCATAGTTTTTAAATAAAAATGTACAATTAATTCATGGTTTATAATTCGAAGACATTCGTCATTTTTCATACACAAAGGCTAATAATTTCAGTTGCAAGCCCGGCGCATTCGCCAAAAATGAACGATGGGAATGGGAAGGCCAAGTTGTTATGCACACCGTCTTGGCAGGCAATGATGAAGCCCTCACTTTAGTTCAGCTGCTGGCAGAAAACCGAAAGTAAGCTGCTTGGACAAGCCAAAATCTTCTATGTTCTTATAAAAGAAAAAGAAAGAATTAAAAGAATTAAAGACAGATTGCATTGGCGTTGAAGCAATTTTTGGACCTCTGCGGTTTTCATCTGGACTCTTAACTGGTCAGGGCAAATAGTAGTGAGTTTTCCCTGCGCATTATCGAAGTCTAAGCTAAGGTCTTCTGCTGCCTTGAATATAAATGCTCCGGCCCATGTTTGTTCATGCTCTCGTACCATGAAGTAGGTTCGAACTCTTGACGATAAGACAAATAACGACAGTTAGATGTGAACATATTAAATTTAGATATTATTTTCGGACGAGATTTTTAATTTACTTTAATAAAATGAACATCATTTGTAACTTAAATTAATAATAAATTATTTATGTAACACACATAAATCTCAAAATCGCAAGTTTATTCATCATGTTTTAGAATAATTAGATCCCGAATCTACAACACAACACAACACAGTACAATCTCTCCCGCCCCACCAGAGAGCTGAGTAATAACTCGAGTTGGGAGTAAAGCTGATCCCGAGATATTTATGCCAGCGGAGGGACTTAAACCGACGCCGGTAATAAAGATATGTGTCTGCGGCGGTGATGTTACTTCCACCTCGTGCATTAAACAAATATCGATATCCTCGTCTGAACCGTGATCCGACCGCATCGTCCCTCTTTCACGGAATTCCGGCCGCATGCTTGCGCTGCAACGGTGAAATTTATGGCTGCCGCAAAACGAAATTGATTTTTTGACAATTCGGTAAGTTTCGATCGGAAATAGGATTAGTTTTAAGGAAGTGTATTTTTATCTCCGGTATTTATTCGAATTTTAGATAATTTCCACTAAACATATTTAAAAATATCCAAGGATCATACAGAACGAGTAATTAATAATAATAATTAAAAAAAATCTTTACCGATCAGAAAATAGGTGTGATTTAATATTAGAAAAACCACATCGATAAGAAATATAGTGTGTATATATAAAAAGTATCAAAAATAATATGAGAAATAAATATAATAAATTAAAAACGACGCAAGCGCCACCTTTTGCCTAATTTCAAGTGGCATCGTCAACGATTTAAATGTGAGAAATAAATAGTAAAACATGTTGTATTGCAAAATACTTAAATAGTCATTAAATTTGAAAAAAATACATTACTAGTTTATCTGCTAAAAAATACTTTTAAAATGCTGCCATGAAGTTGGATTAATAAAAAACACTCTTTATGAGCGGAGTTTTGGTAATTGTATAATCCCATTTTTCGTTTTGAATTATAATGTAATTTTTGTAAAATATCAATACTAATTTGTTTAAAATTAGAAATAATATTCACTTGGTTTTGCTTTACTTAATATATTTTTGTTTTAACTAGTTTCGGATTTATGCCATTATCAAGAATTCTTGATAATTTCGCCCCGGACGAAAACCTTTTTTCTGAAATAAATATGAATAAATTATTAAAAATCAACCAATAAAACAAATTTTAAATTCTTTTGAAAAAGCGCCATTCTTTTGGATTTAATAATATGAATATGTATTTACATTTTTATCAGTCTAAATAAAAAATAATAGTTCAAGTTAGAAAAGAACATTTTAAGATATAATGGACGTAATAGGTCATATCTGCTAAGTTATTTGATTGCAGAATTTAGTGAATTGCTTTAAATTTTCATTACATAAGTTTTTATTAGCTAAAATATAATTTGAAATTTGCTATAAATTTGATAAATTTTCATTGTTTTTCATAATTTTTCACACAAACTAAACATTAAAATAATTTTTAATTCATCTGATGAACTTTTTGCTTATTTTAAGATTACTTTAATGTATAATAAAATATTGTTCATTGATCACAACAGCAGTCTAACTCGAATTAGTGATTGCCAATATTTATATAGCTATCTCTTTCGTCTATACTAAAAAAAACTAAATCTAAAACTAACTTAAACTTCTAATGAGAAGAAAGTAACAGAAATATTAATACTAAGTTTGTTTTTTGTTTTCTTTGTATTTTTGATGGTGTGGAATGTTCGAATTTGTTTGTGTTTAACAAATACGAACATCCCTCACCGTCAAAAATACAAAAAGAAAAGCTCACGTTTCACGGCGCAGTGTTTCGAATCCAAGTTCCGTAATTCGATTTGTCCGTTTAATTGGAAAGTTGACGGTTCCTCATTTGCATCCCGCGCCGAGCTTAATTCGTCGCGTACCCGCGACCGGAAACAGTCCGGGCACTTTCACCCCGGGCGAAAACTTTTTTCATTTTTAATTTCCCTTTGTGACGTTTCCAATTAAAAGTTATCTAAGTTTTTTTCCCCGCGAAACGGCGGAAGAGAAGAATGCGACGGAAATGCAAGCGGAGGAGAAATGTTTGTGTTTATTTGTTTCGTCGCGGGTCGTCCGTAATAAAAGAATTGGATTAGTTCCGCATTAAATCCTTGTTCAGGATTGGAAAAACAAGAGGGAAATAAAATTGACATGGTTTTATTTTAAGTTACGTAGTCTTGTTTAAAAATTTGTTGTATTCTTTACATTTCGTTTTATTTATTAAATTATCAGAAAATTTCTAATACAACGATTTCGTTCGTAATAGTCCTTTTTTTTACTTTCCCCAAATCCCTGTCCAAGGGAAAGTATTGTGATCGTGAAAATTTTCGAACCGCCAATTTCAACAAATATGCACGTTTTGAGGTCCCCTGAGTCCATTCCATCGATTTTTGAAAAAAAGTCTCTGTGTGTGTCTGTGTGTTTCCGCGATAGCTCATAAATGGGCTAAATAGGTTAAACCCAAACTTTATATCTAAGCTTTTTATAACAGTGGAATGATCTGAAAAGCTTTTGGTCAAAATCAAAATTCATTAAGTGCAATTTTTCATTTTTTTAATTCGGATAGAAAAATGTTTCAAATAAAAGTTTTAAATCTTGGAAAATAAATAATTTCTGTTATAAAACTTTTATTGTAGGACCTCCGGTTTTTATTTTATAAGCGTTTACCTGATAAATTCCCTTAGAGATTTTAATTATTGAAATAATTATTTTAATGACAAAACGTCAAAGTGTCGTCGTATTCAGCACATTCGCAAAGTTTGAAAAAATGAAGAAGAGTGTGGAGAAATTATTTTAACATATTGTAAGGTAAGAAATAACACACTTAATTACAATATTCTTCTAAATACTCGGTTTTAACTTTGAAAGACAACAATCAATTTTTTCTATTAATCATTTTGCTTCCCTATTAAATTTTTAATCAGAAACTTATTTGACCGTATTCACCGGGGAAAAATAAATTATTAGAAAAGTTTTATTGCAGTACCTTTAGTTTTTATAATTGATTATTTTCAAATTCTCTTTATTTAATTTTCATTAAAAATATTTTGATCGATATAATGTATTTTTGTTGATAGGTATTTTCGATTCCCAGGCTATCATCAACGTGGGCCATGCACAATATGTCCAAACTAGGTTTTATGGTAATAAATGCCAAATTATTATATTATTAAAATCGTAAAGTAAAAATAATTTTCTAGAGCATCCTGGGTGTATCGACAAAAAAACGTGGGGTAACGCGACAATTTAATTAAAAAATAAATCACACTGGTGTCAGAAGAAAAGATCGCATCTCAAAAACCGTATTGTGATAAATAAAATATTAAACCATTGGATATTGAGAAATCATGTTGTTTTAAATAAAATAAACCGTTTGAAATTCCACAACAATATAAATAATTTCAATATAAATACGTCTTTTCGCTTCGAAGAGTACCCGCTGTGAATCCTCTAGATTAAGTTATAAAGTTTCCATTAGTGCCTGAATTGAGAGAATCCCATGCCAAAAAAAAGTTTTAATTCATCCCTTTATTTAATTCAATTATACAAATAAATATAGGGAGGTCCGGGTAACTGTTTACTTGCAAACAGCAAAACCTATAATTTAAATATAATAATTTTTTTTTTATTTAGCATCCTGCTATATGATAACATTATTTATTATTTACTCACCACATCTCCTTCCCTCTAACATATTCAACCGGTCTTTCTTGAAGGAGGAAGTTTAAAAACAACAACACTTTAATACACCACCATAATTACCACTAACTAAATTTATTTCTATTAAAACAATCAGTATTTCTTTTATCATCGATGTGAACAGCGCACGCAGATTCGATCGACTGGATTAAAATCTCCGTACGCAAATTATCGCAAAAAACTGGCACGCCGGAAACGTTCGCATTCCTGAGATAACAAAAGAGTCGATTGAAGCGCGCGAGTAGGTACGATTTATTTTAATAATAAATTGTGTATTAACGTCGGTGTAGTGTTGATCGAAATATTTATTTATTCATAACCAAATTGTGTATTGTTTTCCTTTGCATTTTTACGAACAGTGATAAGTTGTGGTGAATTTAAAATGTGATCGGGTTTCTACTGCAGAATAAATTAATGGTGAGTAAATATTCCTGTTTAATTAAAATGAAAATTTTGATATTTATAATGGAAACAACGCTTTTTTTTTTAAATTGTGATTCAATTTTGAAGAGATTATTCACTTGATCAGAGTGAAAACAAATAATTTTATTATATAATGAGTGAGTTGTGAGGAATCTGCCAAACCCCAGGGGTGTATTAAGCGCGTGAAACTAATTTAAAAATCGCAAATGTTGTTATACGATTTTTATATATTTTCAAGTTATAGCCTAATTAAAAATAAACAACATTAACAGCAAAAATATTGATAAATATAATTGATTGTTTAAGCCATTATTTTGTGATATATGTTTATTATTAATATGAAGGTGAAATTAATAAAACACTGCTCGTATCACGCACTTGATATTTTATTCCGCAACTACACTCAGATGCAAAAGATGGGTCATTTGATAATTTTTAGGGGAAAAAAACCCGGGTATTTTTTTGTCATTCGTACTACTCTATCATGTGACTTCAAACGTCAAAATGATTTCAACAACACTGAATATATTGCACCAACGAATCAAAATGGGTAAACAAATATACAGCGTATGGAAATTTTATCGAGCCATTGTAATGTAAGATAACAAACACAACAATTATTTTTTTCAATTAATAATTTTTCAGTTACTATTAAATGTTTATTCATCATTCGGTATTTATTTATTTAATTAACGGAAGCCATTACATACAGTAACATACATTCATGATAAAATGAATAGTTACAATATATTCATCGGGGAAAGTACCATGATGGACACATCACCATTTTTTTAAAATACATTTTTGTCTACAGAGATAATCTATTTATTAAAAGCAAAAATGTATGTCGAGAAATAAGATCACCGAATCAAATTGGACTGGACTCGATCAATCGTAATATCTCGACAATATTTACCTTTAAAAGCAAACACTTCAGCGACTTCTTGTGGAGTAAATCGGAGCAGATTTCCGCCCACGGCCAGTTAAGAAATACGCACACATAACATCTCGACGTGAACAAATACGCCTCAACGAGCTAATAAAATCAAAAAGAATTTACGACGGAAAAGAAAGCATATTTTATTGCCGGATTCTGTAATAAAAGTCGGGCGATGTTTCGCAAAAAAAAAACATTATTTAATTTATATTCATAACACCAAAATCGAAAACTTTATTATTTTAAGAGTATATAATTTAATTTAAATAAGGAATAAATTAATTACAATAATTCATTTGGGTTTTTTTGCAATATTGTATTATTTATTTCATTAATAATTAATGTTATAAATATAAATTAACTCATTTAGTTAATGTATTTTTTTTTTCAATATATATATATTGAATAATTTTCAGGGTTCAACATTTATGTATATAATTTATCATTTCAATCTGAGTGATATTTCTTTCCTCCACTCATATTTAATTAATAAATTATATGCATCAATGCTGTACACTGAATATTCTGCGATTTCATAAACAAATTATATTTTATAAAAAAATTAAATGAATGAACAATTTCATAAAATTACATTTTAGTATATACATACAGGAAAATACGTTACATATTTATAACATTGCAAGAGTAAATAATACCTATATAATTTTTTATTTGGTTCTCATTCATAACTTGATGAAACCTGATCACTATATTAATAAGTTGAATAATACACTTGACTACTACTTAAGTAGGGAAACAAATCAAATGTATTTTTTCAACTTATTGATATATATACAAATATCTTTATTCAAGGGACTTTTGCATTATATTGAGTACAGTATTGTATAGTATAATACGGTATATAATTTGAGGTTGTCCTTTTATAGGCTATCAACCCGAGGTCTTTCTGCCCCTATTGATATTTGTACGAACAATTAAGAAGAGTACTTATATCTATATTGTTCGCCATTTACGCACTTTTTTTTACAGGTGTCTTAGTATATTTAGGAAACTTAAAAATAGGAATATCAATTGTTATTAACGATTTGACTTTATTCAGTTACATTTTCCCCATATAATTAAAATAGGGTAAGTAAAAAATTAAGTGAATGCATAATTAAAATTTGCAAAACATATTTTACCATGAATTTCTGAAATCACACAAAATATTACTGAAATAAACATCGCGCCATTCACGTTTTCCCTCCCAAATGATTACCTAATTATCGATAATTAGCTGAAAATTCAGTTTCGGTTATAATACCCCAACAAACGGGCGTATTTTAATTAAAACTGTTGCTGTGTAATTTCGCTTAATAGAATTTCACATCGGCACTGGAAACTGTATTATGAATTTCGCAAAATTGGGTCGCATCCGTCCTGTTTAATAGTTTGGTAAACGTTGAGATTGAAAATTACATTGCACGCCTGTGACGCAACGAGGAAATGAACTGATTATGATAATATTGCATTATCGAACGCTGTTCGGGTTTGTCTATAAAAAGGATATAATAATAACCTTAACATAATATTAATTTAGTTAGACGATTATCTCATAATAATACATATATATATATATATATAATTAATAGTGAGGTAACGTCCACGACAGACCTCGATGAAGTAAACACGATACGTTAAAGCTTTAAAAATGGGAAAAAACAGTGTGAAGATTTAGAATTTATTAAATTTATTATTTATAAAATATATAGTATGCAGCAGAATTTTTGTTAATAATAATATTAACATTTTACAGATCATCTGTAAAATATTAATTAATATTCATATTTTAAAATAAATAACAATTAAGAAAACTACAATGAAATTAAACAAGGAAAATTTTCTGGCAATGATCAATAAAATTCGATCAATCCCTTTTTTTTAACTGCAAAAAAATACTTCACTGTAAGTTTTACAAACATCTATTGAAACAACTACTTCCCGAGCATTTACCCCGCCGGACATTGGATTACACAATATATATTTGTTGTTGCATAACAGCGACTTGCAACGGTTTGAGTCGATCATTGCCAGAACATTTTCCTTGTTTAATTTCATTGTAATTTAAATAGCTGCAAATGTGTGAATAATCTTTGTTTCATTTCATTTTATTTAATTAAGAAAACAATAAAAAAAAATAAATAAAATACTTTTTAACTGTTATTTTATTTTAGTTATTTTATTTTAACTGTTATTTTATTTTAGTTATTTTATTTTAACTGTTATTTTAAAATTTGGAAGCAATCAAACTAAAAGTAATTTGCATTAACAACAATCAACAAATTTAAAAAAAATCAGCATTCGATTTCGCTTCTACATGTACTTGTTTCGCATCACATTTTCAATAATTATAATTTGCAGTTTAATTAGAACTCGCGCTTATAAAATGCGTCAGTTATATCGCGTGTGTATGAAGTTTAATTATACGCTAATTAACATTTTATAATATTCAGCACTCGTTTTCTCTTTGTAATCAACGGAAATGACATTAAGCGAGCCGTGAGTAAATGTTTGTTCCTGGAAAAAATGTCATGTATATGCTTTATAAATATATATATATTAGAATATCCTAGCAAATATACCAGATATATATATATATATATATATATAAATATATATATAAATATGTGAGTAGAATTTTACAATAGAAAATGCTGGAAAGAAAATGAAAAGGGATCCATTTCTCCTTTGATCCCCTTTTATTTTGCATCGAGTATCATGCGGAGGTATATATTATTTGTTGTTTGTGTGTTATATTATAATGTAAAGGACGAATTGCAAAAAAATATAAATACAAACATTCGTAGAACTGATTAATTTATATTTTTGTATTTTTTAATAGAGTCATTTTTTTGAATAGTTAATTGTTGAAACTTCATTCTTGTTAAGATAAAGTAAAAACACTCACGTGTATAGTATTTTTCTATTTAATTGAATTTAATTAAAATAAATCATTGAATTTAATAATAAGAAGAAAAAATGCAATGTTATATTGATACGCTTAAAAAAATAATTGAATAATTATTCATGTAAATCAACCAGTCTCTCAACATAAGCATTTTTGATTTTTATAAAACTAGGTACAATTACAGTATTTCTAAATATAAAGAAACATGATTTTTTTAGATTTTTTATTGCATCTGTTTTCGAGTTATTGATATTTAAAATTTCAAAAAAAAACACTGAAATTTCATGATCTAAGCTAACTTCAACTGCCTAATACTCTGGTTCTAGAGTTGACAGCTCATTTTAAAGCTATATAAATGGGCTTTAATATGATAAGAAATTTGTTCAAATTGCTGAAATTCGGCAGTATTGATTGGCGTGTTCCATATGGAAGGTACACCTTTGGAAGCCTTACGATGGATTTTCGTTGTTCTATGTTTGCGACATTTTCAGTCGTCCGTTTCGCCAGGTCTTCTATTTACAGCTTCGCGAAACTTTAGAACACATTCTTAAACAGCATGCCGCAAATCGCCGTTGGAAACTGCAGTGGCGGGAAATGCAGCGCGGAATTCTTTAATGCACAGTTGAAGGGATTAACTATTTTTATTTGTCCCATTCCAGAAGTAGCTTTCGATCAGGAAAACTTTCGGTGGTTTACTAATTTAATAAATAATGACTCGACACCCAATATGGGTAAAAGAGGATAAGATTAAGAAAGAAAGAATAAATAATGACAATGTGACGTTTTATGTGTGTTTATTCACTGGTCCAAACAAAATGTAAAAGAAAGGAATTAATCGAGATGGAAAAAGGTATATTTGCTAGGATATTCTAATAATTTGAGAAATATTTCTTTTATTCAGGATAAACCAGTTAGGTAAAGATTTATATTGGTGATTTTCTTTTCCACCGTTACTTCAATTACAAGAGCTTGGATATCGCTTCTTCTCTCTAATTGTTTAGTTGGTTTGTTATCTCTTATGAGAGTGCACCAAACGGTAGTGTATCTCTTTAAAAGTTATCACATTGTTTCGCTGTATCTCAACAACGATTAAAAATACCTTTAATTTCTCTCAACTGTGTTAGAATTAATTAACGTGAACGGGTCGAGGAAATAAACAACATGCGCGTGTAAATTAACCGATTTAATTACAAGTAGAAAATAACCCGCTGCAAAATAAGACATTTACATCTAGAAACAATTAACAGAGCTAGCAGCGGCGGACTGACGTTATTGTATAAGCGTTTTGTAAGCAATAAAAGGGAATTAATGTAGCGACTACGCGAGACGTTATTGTCCCCACTTTCCTCCGTTAAGATAACGGCTCGTTACGCGACGCATTCCTTAACGCGGGAATGCATTAAATCCGGAAACGCCGAAATCGTTCCGGCGATGAAATGTTTTCGACGCGGAAATCCGTTTACGCGGAAATGCAAATCTATCCGATTCGAGCACGGAATGAGTGAGTGAGCGAATGAATGAATTCGGTTCGTTATGTGTAGGTTGTGGATTTACATTTCTGGTTATTCGCGCTGAACTCGTTTCTTTCTTAATTTGCAAACGTAAGTCGATTTCGCTCGGGCTTTCCGAGCTTCTTGTTTGCGGCGGGTTTAATTTGTTTGTTAATTGGTTAGATTGGATGTTGCTATCAGAAACAGTTGCAAACGTTCTTTTATTTTATAAAAGCTTCATTAAAGTTTCATCTTCCGCTTTTACTTCTCTTATTATCGCTTGGAAATTCGTGTGTTATTCCACCGTCAAGCGGGTTGATGTATCACTTTATAAAATATCAATTTCCACAAAGGAATACTGAACGGCTGGCGTTACAACAAAACGGCTGTAAAGTTCTAAACGCATTTCGGTCCGATGTGAAAGTCGGTGGGCATGATAAAAAGTAATAGCGTGAAAGATGTCGAGGTGGTATGAGGAATTCGCGCGAATGACATCACAAAAGACGGGAAAGGAATATGTCATAAACAAAAATTTATTCAATGAATAAGTTATTGAGAGGAATGGTATGCACCTTATTTTTTTTTAGGTTATTTTACTGGAGTATTTTTATTTAATACAAAATATAAAGGAGCATACGCAGTTATTTAATAAAATAAATAAAATTGGTTTGAAAATAATGAATAAATTATATATATAACAATCTTTATTAACAATTAAGTTTACAAAGGTAACAAACATTGATTATGTATATCACACAAAAATTAATTAATTGTTAAACGGCTATCGACCAGAGGTCTTTCTGCCAATAAATTATTTTCACATTTATTTTAAATAACTGTGACCATGTGAATAAATATTTATGCAAATATTTTTTTTGTGTTGTCCATTTACGGACGAAGTGTCGGATTCCCTCCAGGTAGGAGGACTACCGACTAAAAACCCCTCCCACTTTGTAAATATTTATTTTTCATTTAATTAAATAATAAGGCAGAAAGATCGATGGTCGACAGTCATTTTCTGAGGCTTAAATAGATGTTTATGATTGTAATGTAATTTAATGTATCTCTCAGAAACAAAAATTTTCTATATACATCAAATTTTTAAAATCAAGAAAAACAATGAGATTCAGATACTAAAGCTAAAATGAGTCAATTATAAGCTCTGAACCTCCACCTTCCCACAAAATCCATATCTACATAACGAGATTCAATCAGTTCAGACAAAGGAACGCATTTACGGACATATCCCACATATACCATATCAATTCTCGTTACCGCAAAGCTGCCGACTTCATTTAAGGCGGCCTCATTGCAAACTTCGATTTGCATGCGACAAAACTAATCGCAAACTTCGAGTTTGGTAGACAAAGGGTCGGATGGCCGGCAGGCAGGCAGTCTGCGCTTTATGAATAGATTAGAGTTTCATAAAAGGCGTTGGCGGGATTTCAATATATGCTAGTCTGCGGATGTTTTTTTTTTGTTTGTTTTAAAATCGAGGAATGGGAATAAGTTCTTATCCTCGTGATTGGGAAAATGAAGCGTTGATTGCACATATAAACATAAAATACATATTAATTTGTAAATTAAATTCACTTGGTTTTGTTTCACTTTTTTTATTTACAAATTAATATTTTTTAAAAAATGTTTTACCAAGTGATTAATGAGAAAAAAAGTGTCCGATATATAAAATACATATATTTTTTTAATTGATTATTATTGTAAATAATAGCTCAAGAAATTGTAATTAATATTTAAGCAATTGAAACTCCATAACAAGCTGTTTGCTTAAACTTCAAGACTTTAGCTCCAATCCTTTGTAGATTTTAAATCACCACTTCAATCTTAATTACTAATCAAACTAATTAATTTTTATTTCATTTATATTAATTCAATAAATGAAATAAAAATTAATTAATTATATTAATTAATAATTAATTTATATTAATTTAATAAATGCAATAAAAATTAATTAATTATATTAATTAATAATTAATTTACATTAATTCAATAAATGAAATAAGAATTAATTAATTTGATTAGTTATGAAGATTGAAGAGGTGATTTAAAATCTACAAATAATTGGAGCTAAAATCCTGAACATAAAAGTAGCTTTCCAGATTTAAATGCAGTAGGTAAAAAGTCGTTTTATAAACTAGAAACGCTGAGTAATGTATATGTATTTAATTAAAGTTAGTTAAGCGGCATTAACATATTTGCATATTAAGGGATTTTTAAAACTGCCGGAAAAGCAGTAAGCGTGTACAAAAAAAATCATTATTTAATAGGATTTAACTCCGTGATTAACAATTTAACCACATAGGTTTGTATTACTTTCATTTTCACGATAAAATAATAATGACTTTATTTTCATTTTATGCTTCACATTCTATATTTTTTTTGTGTATATAAAACCATAATAACAATTCACTTTTATTTTGTTGTTTTTATTATAGCAACAATGTTATACAATATACAGCAATATTTTATCAAGTTAATAAAAAAATCGTAATAACAAAAGCTGCGGAACTCTCTATTTTTACTCATTATTAACAAAAATCCGTAAATCCTTTCACGGCATTGTTATAAAATAATTAAGCGGAAATTCAGTTCCCTTTATATTCCGTTTGGTGGCGTTTTTTTTTTTTTCACTTCTCCTATTTTTGCGCAGTAAAAGTGCAGCTCTCTAATAAAAGAACTTTGATGGTGTGCATCGACCGATTATCCCAACTTTACACGCGAAACCGTCGCCGGAAAATCCGGAAAAGCCTGTAATCTCCGTCCAATCTTTGCCTTTATGGAATAATCTAATTGCTCGGAAATCATCCCTTTGGCTAATATTTACTTACGCCCCGTGAATCGGGCGATCACTTCAGACTCCACATGAAATTGGAAAATAAAAATAGGATAAATTTGGGATTTGAGCAAAAAGATCGACACTAACACTTACATGTATTGTATATATTTATTTTATTACTTGTATAGTCTGAATAACGATGTGTGTACATATCCATTTAAAACACTAAAATTAAACTTGGTTTAAAAAATATAAATAAAACGCTTGATTATTGTTTCACTGTTTATTTTTCTTATCTTAAAAAAAAACTGATTAGTTTCGGTCAAACGACCATTTTCAAAGTTATCACAAAAAGGTGGCGCTTGCGTCGTCTTTAATTAATTATTATCACAAAGAATTTGAAAATGATCGTCTGACCGAAACTAGTAAGTTTTTTTAAATAAAAACAAACAGTGAGATAATAACCAAGTGTTTTATTTATATTTTTTAAAACAAGTTTAAATTCAGTGTTTCAAAAAATGTTTCATCAAGTGTTGGATGAGTCTACAATTAAAAGTCTATATCTATTTGAATTTAATTGGTTTTCATATACATTTATGCCTGTATTCGTGTTATGCACATCACTCCATCACTGTATTCACATTTTGTATGTTTATTGTTATGTAGAAAATTGTTAATCGAATTGTTATTTATTGCCATATTTGTATTTTTTTTTTCCTATTACTTTGTTTTTTGATGTTTTATACAATTTATTATTTTAGTTGAAAGCTCTAGGACTTGTAGTTCACCTTTTTTATTTAGACACCCAGTACATCAATTATTGAAATAAAAACTGAAGTAAGAAATATAACCTTTCCGATTATTCATATCAATTTTCATTATGATAAACATATTATTCATTTACTTCAAATATAATTAGTAACAAACTTCAAACTTTATGTAAATACATTTTTTTACAATATGAACTGCTAATGTCTAAATATTAAAACCATTAATTACATTTATTTTTGTATTATTTTTTTTTAATGAAACATTACAACCATTAAAATAAACGAAGCAACAAACATACTATTTTTTTTTTCAAAAGTCGTTAACAATTATTACAACGTTACAATTATTTTATTTTCATTGCAAACTAAAATTCCGATCCAGCTATCCATTTGACACCAAAAACATGAGTATCTGCAGCGAAAATATTTTCCATCAAACGTCCGTGCGTTTTATTAATGACCTGAAGTGAATTACCGATCCGAATGTAAAAATGCAACACACACACTCGTTGCGAATCGATTTTAATACACATTTGGTGTATGTATGTATATATTTCGCATGAACAATTGAGCATAGATAACACGACGGTTCGCGTGTAAATATTTATGTTGGAAAATGTGTGCCTGAAAATGAAACACCTGTTTTTGTAGTGCGAAAAAACGTAAAAAAAACTGTTACTTGAGTTTTGTGATTTTTGTACACATTTTTAGAAATGTGAAATTACATATCTAACAGGAAAAATAAAAGTTTTTTTTAGTGTTGTTTATATTTTATAAACGTGATATTTTAGATGTAAAACCTGTAAAGAAATATTTAAAGTTCAAGATAATCCTCTGCTGGATATTCGACTAAACAAAATAAAAAAAAATGCATTACGTAATTGTCGATGTTTGTATATATATAAAATAAATTGTTGGTTCTAATAAATAAAAATAATAATTTGAATAAATCGAGATCGTTTCGTGTTCTCATAAACAGGACAAGTTCGCTTTCCTTTAGTGAACGAAACAACGATTCTCGATCCTTAGACCCAAATCGTTGACGGTCGCACTTGAAATTAGTCAAAAAATGGCTCTTGCATCATCTTTTGACGGTTTTTGACAATTTTTTCATAATTTATTATGACTAAATCGAGATCTCTTTACATTTGCATTAAGTACAAAAAATACACATGTGTAATCATTTTGTATACAATTAGAATATCTCCATATAAATATATCAATTCAATTCAATTTAAGGAATGAATCAATTAAAATTTTATTAGTGCAATTTCCTCGAGAGCACCATCCTGATAATATTAAAGTAAACATAAAACCCAACCGCAAGCACACAATCTCATTACCGTCTTGTTTTCAGTGCACTTCCTCTTTATACACACTGAAACAAAGGCGAGCATAAATATCGGAGACTGCGAGGAGGATATCAAAGTAACACACATAACACAGCACAGACTACACTCATCCGCATTTACATTGCAAATTGGCGAAACGTATTTTGGCAAAACAATGCGAGTTTATAACCGAGAGCCCGAAATTTACAGTAATGGAAAGTACAGCGTCAATTTGATTTAAAATTCCGAATCATCGGACGGTCCGTTTTCAATTCCACGTGTTGCTCGCTTTTCAATCCTGATGTAATCCAGGGGTGTTGCGTTACGGCGAATAATTAGCGTGGGCGGTTTTCGCGGGGGTGGTGACAGTATGGAAATTCGATTTATTTTTGTTACGTACCCTTCAAACGAGCGGGAATCATTCATGTTTTGAATAAATGCAAGTATTTTTTTTATATGGAAATTTCCGAACTGGGCATTAATTTGTTTGATTGAACTTTTTTGTTGTTGGAATAGTTAAAACATTAAAGCAAACAGAGCTAACAAATGTGAAATTCAGTATCAACAAACCAGTATTGGACTCGTGTAACATTTTAATTCGCAGTTGTTTCAATTTTTTTTAGTACCATTAAATTTTGAATCAATAATTTCATCTGAGTCATACCAAGGACACTTGTTTGAAGCTTTCAACGAAATCTAAGCCGCAAATCTATTAAATTAAGTCGGATTCTATTCAAACAGCCCAAAAGTAATGTGTGAATAATATATAAAAGAACAGCTGTTTCATCAATATTAATAATTGTAATATTGCAAATGTGTTAAAGAACAACTATTTTGTCCACCTCGGTGGCGCGCAGATTAAGCTTCGGGCTGGTAAACCGGGGGTACAAATTTATAATTACTATGTTTCATTATAGAATTACTGTTGTTGATTTCATGTTTACAACTATTTACCATCTCAAATCAAATTTATTTGATTCGTCGGATAGAATATGTTTAAATGTCAAATTGAATTAGATTCACTACAGAATTACTGTTGTTGTTTACATGTTTACAACTATTTACCATTTCAAATCAAATTTATTTGATTCATCGGATAGAATAGAAGAAGAGATGGTAAATAGTTGTAAACATGTAAACAACAACAGTAATTCTGTAATGAATCTAATTCAATTTGACATTTAAACATATTTTTTTTAAAAACAGAACTGTACATTCGCTCGAGTTAAACAGGTTGTATCTGTATAGCAAAAGCTACACTTCACTTGAAACTCCCAGATGGAGCTTCGGTGCATTCCGCAAGTTCCTTTGATCTACCTACCCCTCCCCCGCGAACCCCTTGTCACCGCTCCTTATGTTCCCAGCAACCCGTAACGTCGACAATTATAAATTTTCCTCGTTCCTCCGCTTGACATTATTGGACTTGCGAGTTCAAAAGGAAGACTGCTCGACGCTCTTTCGTCACCCTTAAATTAACATTTAGAATGCACATTTTCAAATGCACCTCGATTAATGGCCGCGGGATTAATTAAAAAGCGACAGCCGGAACGTAAAACTACAATGTTTCAGTTTAATTTCACTTTATTCATATAAACTACTATAGGATTTTAAATATATATTGTGGATTTTATACTCTTCTCATGAAGCCCTGTGGCTTATTGTACTTCTTACATAATTATTGATAATGAGTACTTGGTACTTGAAATGAACATATAGTGTATAAAAATAAAAAGTGAAGTAAGGACTGAATTTGTTTACTTTATTGTACCATAAAAATAGACAGCGTAAGACTGACTTTCATTAATCTAAGCAAGGCACATTATTATGATCTAGCGGCGCCAATTAGTTTTTTTCCCTTGTTGTTATTATTTCTTTATTTTTGTTCTACAATCCACTATACATAAATATTATTAATTATATTGTAGATTTGTAAAAAGGTAAATCCGTTAAATAAATAAATGTTGTTAATCTAAAAGTTCAGTCTCATAATCTATTTAATGTTGTTTATATTAGTTCTTATTTAGTTCATCTTAAAACAGAGTATAATAAATAAATTGTTATTTATCTTATGTATTGTGTCAACGGTACACACGTACACTATGATTTTAACCGTAGAGCAGTTCCCTCCCCGGCGCTTGTTTAAACAAAACGCGAAGATTTAGGAAAAAGCCCCGGGGAGTTCCGGGGAATGAGCGTTGAATAATTTATGAAAGAATTACCATGTACGCCCGGACCGTCTATTTATGGTCCCTGTGTCGCCCAAGTCGCCCTAGCCGCCCCTCAATGTGTGTGCTTGCTCTATACACAATTCCTCTTTATGCGACGGATCCAATATGTCGCACATAAATTTCCATTCGAGTGTATCCGATAGCATTTATTTTTCACTTGTTAGTCTCACTCCAAATTTTCCTACTCCTTATTTATTTATTCATTTTTAACAAAAATATACACAAATTGATATAAAGTGCGCAGAAAATGAATTTAATTTGCTTTTGTTTCTTTTATAAGTTTCATTTTAAACGACTTGCTTTTTCCCATTATATTCCTTTTTTTTCTGTAGCTCTTCTCTTGTTTCATTTTTCCATTCCTTCCTTGGTTTACCTTTCTAGTTTTCGCCTACAGTCTTTGAATCATATATTCATCTTACGTTTCTGTCTTCTCCCAATCTACATATCATTTGGTTTTCTTTTCTATCGGCTCTATTTCGAAATTCTCTCTAAATGCTTCGTTTCTTATTCGATCTCTTTTTGTTTAATTATCTCATTCCTACTGTGTTTACTCTTATTCTGAACTAACCAATAAATGGCACAAGAAATATCGAATGCTTTATTGTTTTAGGTTGAACCGGATCAAATTCTACATCAGTATTATGATTACTTATTAACTATGATTAATTACTTGAATAGAACTGCAATAATTGTTTTTTTTAATATGTTTAATGACATAAAATGTTCTCCGTATAACAAATTTTGTATATTTTAAAATAAATTACGCGTAATTTACGCGAAATATCTATTCAATATAAATATACGTTCATAATAAAATTAATACGCGACATGAATATTGGCCTACATTGTGTAATACACAATGTATTTGTGTTGCACGTTCGTGTTAATTCGCACCGTATGAAATATTATTTGATTGTTGTAGGATAATGTTATCTCAACAGGTTAAACACATCGACATTTGCTGGGTCAATAACATATGCGCCCGATCGCGCTGATATGCTATAATAAAACGCGCATCGCGGTGAATTATGGGGAATGGTAATTAAATATTAACATAAAACAATGATGGGCTGCGCGGAAATATTAATTTATCAAAGTAATAAAAAAATATTCACGGTTTGCGATTTCGGAAATCAGTTATTCAACAAATTAATTTCATGGATTTAAAGATATGTTCTGAATATATTTGCAATGCATTGAAGAATAACAATCAATTCAATGGGCGCGTTTAGGGGAATTTTAGACATGCAGCGCAAAGCGCTTGATGTTCCCTGAGCACGCTTTTGAGGTTAAAGACGCTCACGAAAATATGGCGGTTTTGTTTACAGCTGCACGGCTTGAAAAGCGATCCAAGCGGGAAAAATATATGTTTTACCACTTGATAAATCGCTGTAGCACCAGACATAAAGCGGTACCGTTCAGCGACACAGCTTTCGTAAAGCGCTGCAGCGCTGAACGCGCCCAATGAAATAAAATCATCACAGTATTTCATTAAACGACTCATTAGCACACGTCAATGCGTTGCAAGTGTATTTGTGTAATCAATCAAATATCATTAATATTTATTAAAACCGTCATAAACAGTACACAGGGTGTTTCAAAATCGAGTCTCAAGTCATCGAATAGATCATAGAAAAGTGCTATAAGAATGTCTTCATTGTATTGGAATATTGCTTCAAATAAGAAGATATAAATAAAAACATAAAATTGCATTTTCAATTAAGCAATTTTGTTATTGCTAAATCATAATAGTTAATTTTATTATTATTTTCTGTTTCTACCATGAAATTGATATATTTGTTTAAGGAGTTGAGAAGTTAAAAAAAAAAACAATTAATTTGTCTAGTAGGCAGAATTTTATCTAGGTACAGTCTTGTTTTTTTATTTCATATAAATTTAAGGTAGGCACACACTACAAAGGAGCTTTCTAAACTTACCTAGAGAGAGCAACAGAAAGAGGAGAAACCTGCAACAAATAATAATTTAATGAAGACTTTATGGATCAATTGATAAAATAAAAATATTATTACTAATGATTATTAAGAGCCATGAAATTTTAATTAAACACAAAAACAATGAATGCTTCGCTAATTCTGGTAATAGAACTAGCTATTTTTAGTAGACAAAGGTATCAATGTTGCCAACTTGTATTTCATTGCAGCATAAGATTTAGCGTAAACATAATTTATTTTTATGATGCAAACCCTATATTGTTCACAAAAGTCGATTCTAGGCCCCTATTACTTCAAAATTAAATATAAAAATGTTTAAATTGGTTAAATTGGCGATCAAATTTGTATAAATATTGAGCATATTTAATGCATTTTTATAAATAATATATTAAGTTTTTTTCAAAACTAAACCAATACGATCATTGATTCATCCTTTAACTTTCTCATATTGAAATTTCAATACAAAAGTATTATTATTAGTGGTAACAACGGCGTGTGCCGTAAAGCACTATTTTATCTTCTTTTCTAGCGAGTGGTATGCCCTTAAAAGTATGTGTTAGCGCTTACGCGCGCCCCACCTCCCTCGCGGACGGAGGTCTGAGGGTGAGTTGCACCCTCAGACAAAACAGAGTTCGACGGTTACTACAGTACCGAAAGCATGTATATAACTTTGTAAATAAAGTGTTATTCGTTGAAACACCGTTGGAATTTCTTGGACCTGACGCTAGCAAAATAAGCCCAACACTTAACAGTAACTAGAAAAGAATATTTATTCACTTGATAACAGTTATTTAAATGAATTAAATAAAAAGATCTTGAAAATAATTAAAAAACTATTTCAACTGTGACATTTTTTACTTACAATATAAACACTGTTATTCCTTACTTCACTTTTATAAAAGTGAAGTGAGGAATAACAGTGTTTATATTGTGATTAAATACTCTACATAACTCAACAAAACATTTAGTGATTTTTTACTTAAGTTACGTAAATAATTTAAAACACTTTAAAACAACTACACGAATAAATACAAAATGCACACTTGCTGTTGCATATCAATAACATAATGCATATCGAATCAAAAAAAAATGTTACAGTATGCAATATGTTATTTATTTAATTCTAATACAACGTAGATACTACGATTTAAAACAAGAAACAAAATATAACGAAAAGTCTGTATATATTAACTTCCACAATTACTTTTTGTTATTATGCTTTGACACGACGAAAAGAAAAAATAACTATAGACATTTTGATTAGAATGGTGAAATGGAGCCCGCGGGTGGTCCGAGCATAGCGTGCTTCCGATTTCCACCCCCCATTTACTTCTTGGCGATAACACGCTGATTTCCGCGTTTCTGTTTTGATGGTGTTGATTTCCTCCATTGCTATTGTTTGTGATCCCCCTTTGGGGGAAGGCGAAATTAAATGGACACCACGCAGGGAAATAAATAAGTTTCTCGCAAAAAAATATCATTAGTTATGTTTAGTTGTATGAATAGCGACGATGTATAGAGTGCCGCCTTTGAAGTACTAAAAAAAATCCATTAAAACGTTGTCATTTAAGAAAAATTAACAAAAAAGGTCTGGATAAAAGTCATGAATGAAATTTAAAATAAGAAAGAATTATTAGAATCTAAAATTGAAACATTGTAATTATAAATACAAATTTTATTTAATTTAAAATTTAAAGATTGTAATTATAAATACAATTTTATATTTTCTTTCTTATATTTAATAAATAAGTCTCTTGCAAAAAGATATCATTAGTTTGTTGATTGTTAAAGCTTTCACTTGGTTACATACATTTTGAGTTTATTAAATAAAACACTTTTTCACTTTGTTTGTATAAAGTAATAAATATCATTAGTTCACATTTAGTTGTATGAATAACGGCGATGTATATTGTGACGCTTTTATCTATTATATATCTAATGATCATTGTCCACTTGAATTCGGCAATGATGTGAAAACGATTTTAATACTGGTGAGCAATAATTCCTATTCCAAAATTATTCCACACAATACTATTCCGATTTAAACAAATTATTACCCGTATTGTGTACTCCTTCAATTTTAGCATAGCATTTCTAGGACATTTGTATGCATAGTTGCGCGAATATCCAATATATTCCCCTTTCTCTGATAATAACGGAAAGGAGTTCATCTGAGGTCTAAATATTGGAAACGATCAGGACGCATACAAATCCTCGCTCCGACCGCAAGGCATATCCAGAACGGGGTATTATTTATCGTCGGACATGATTGGTCCTCCTTCCGGGACAACGCCGTAAATTCAAACCCCCGACAAGTTCCTCTATTGCCGCCCCGCAAACACCGGTTAGACCCTGTTTAACGATAATTGATCACCTCCACGTCATTTGCACGTATTATTCCATTGTTCATCGATCAAGCGCTTTATTATTGTTGCAACCTTTAGAATTAACCAAACAAGGCTTAATATTAAAGTTCCGTGTTTCTTTTTCCAAAATTTATATACATATATCTTTACTCAGAAAATTGATAATACAAAAGTATATAACATGAATCATTGCAATATATGTAGGGGTTTATTTATTTATTCATTTATTACCCAACAAATACAGTATTTCCAATAAAAGGGTAATATCAGTTTTAAAGTAACACAAAATTTGTATATATTATACGACAATTGGATTTCATCGTATTATACGATTAGATTAGGTTAGTCTATAGTTCAGAAAAATATTTCCATGATCCTTAGGATGGTTTTTTAGTGTTTGTTTTATTTACAATCATATAAAATAATACACGTCAATCATATTTATATATTGTATATATTATCATATCATATTTATGTATTTCCACATATCAGAGATATATTTTATCAAGGATTCAGCTAATTTAATTTAAGTTATGTTTTATTACTGTCTCTTTACATCATTGATTATTTATATGTATTTAATTGTTTTTTCTATGGTAGACTTAGGATTAATATTATTGCTGAAATAAAAAAAAAAAAATAAAGTAACCACAATTTTTTTGTTGTTAAACTTTGATGCCACATATTTACTTTAAAAGCAAATTTAGGCATCTCCAATATATATTTACCTTAAATAAAACTTACTAAAGTAACTAAACGATCCCCGCTAACTCGACCTTTTACAAAACTGCGATTTCCACCGAGAAGCGGTCTTTAATACTACAAGCCCTTTCCAGCGCCGATATAAAGCACTACAGGCAATATCACAACCCTTTGACGGTGGAATATTTCATTTTCTATTACGCCGGAGCCATTATTGACAATTCCAGGTTTATAACTTTGCCCCGGCCCAGGATACGTAGCTCGTGCGGTAAGGACGGCGGATTTAATCATCAAACGAAATTTTATCTTCATAAAGGCAACGGCGTTACATAATTTAATCATGCTCACTCCGCCTGGTTTAGTTATTTAATCGATCGATTTCAACGCACTGATGGATATACAAAAACGGACGATATGGAATTTTTTTGAATTTTTAAAGAAGTTCGTGTGGTTTTTAATTATCTTGTATATATATACAAATATCTATATTCAGAAAATAAAATTCAATTTTAAAAACATGAAGTATACACAATAGAATAAAAATGTTTGTGTGTCTTTTATTCCATTTTTTCAATAATATGAAACATTAAATATTATAATTGATTGATGAGGCTGATAATTGTTGAAAGTTCATAATTATTTATATTAAATAACACTATTTAGTCTTTCAAAGTCTATTTTAAAATCGCTACAATTGTTTCACCACACTGTGGCTTCTTCGCCTGAAGAAAGACTTTGAAAGACTAAATAGTGTTATTTAATTTAAATATTATAAACAACATTAGTTAGCATTACCCTAGTTTCGACAGTAACAATGTTGCAATTCATTTCAGATTAATCATAATAAATTAAAGACGACGCAAGCGCCACCTTTTGCCTAATTTCATTTCAGATTGTATAAATGCAGAAGTTACAACTTTGTAATTATATAAGGTAAAGCTGTACTGACGAGGGATGAAATCCTGAAACACGTGTCTGCTTGTTGTTATGTAATGTTTTTTTTGCATTAAATATTTTCGAATCAATTGTTGTAATATATTCATTTAATCAATCTAACATTCATCACTTAATTTCATTACGAAACTTATCACTCTTTATATTTTATTCTTTTAATATTAACAGATTTTAAGATTTCATGTTACATGTAACTATTTAAGTGCATTATTGAATTTCGAACAATACCTGCGAACAATTTGATTGTATCTGGGAATAATTCCCTGTCTAAATGCAATGATTTCGATCCAATTCGAGTAACAATTAGTACATTGTGGAAAGGTACCAGAGCGTATGGTGATAATCACTGGTGTAGAGAATACCTCCATTAATTAAGCTAATGAGCGAAGCGTAGGAAAAAAAAGCGGCTCCATTAAATCCTAAATAGTGGAATGGACAAACGCTAATTGATTAATTAAACCCGGAAATACTAAACAAAGTGAAGTCAATTGCTTGAATTTCAATCAAAATTTACATGAAATATCAACGAGAACATATATTGAATAAATTGTGTTAAATTTGGAATCACTTGAAGTTTCATTAATTAATCCGAATTAAAAAAATGAAAAATCGCTTAGAGTAAAGTTGCACTTAATGATAACACAAAGTTTTTCAGTTCATTCGACTATAATAAAAAGCTTAGATATAACGTTTGGGTTCAACCCGTTTAGCCGTTTAGGCAGATTTACAAATTTATTTATTTAATTAACGGAGGCCATTAAATACAGTAACATACATACATGATAAAATGAATAGTTACAATAATAAAATAATAGAATTAACAAAAATTCATACAATTCTTTACAGATATTTATATTTACAATACATATCGATAGGTTAATAGTCTGTAATGGGCTGTCGATCGGAGGTCTTTCTGCCCTACACACAGACATTTTTCAAAACTCGATGGAATCTCAAAACGAGCATATTCGTTGAAATTAACCATTAGAAAACTTTTACGATCACAATACCTTCCCTTAAGCCCGGGGAAAGTAAAAAATAAAATTATAAAGTGGTTTTATTTTTTATTAATAATACATAATTCGCACTTTTTATCATTGCGTTACAAAAAAAATCGATTATTATAATAAAGCTGAGATTATTTTTCAAAACTCGATGGAATCTCAAAACGTGCATATTCGTTGAAATTAGCCATTAGAAAATTTTTACGATCACAATACTTTCCCTTGAACTCGGGGAAATTAAAAAATAAAATTATAAAGTCGTTTTATTTTTTTTTTATTAATAATACATAATTCCCACTTTTTAACATTGCGTTATAAAAAAAATCGATTATTATAATAAAGCTACGATTATTTCCTTTATATAAAAAAGAATGTTTTGAAGATGAGAATTGCTGGGGCTGTTTCTTAATTAGCATGCAATTGGGTCAACGTGCATTCGAATGGGCTCGAGCAGCTTATTAGGAGAGATCGATGCCACTGGCGCTGACGAGCTTTCTGTGCTTCCTCGTTGGCAGGAGATTGCAGTGCTTAAAGCTCAAATAGAGCGGGTTTTCGGTTTCGGTGTTAATTATCCGACATTGATTTGCCCCGCAATATTGATGGATTTATCGCGTAAATGACAGTATTAATTTAAAAAAATAAAATAAGCCAACATAAATAATATTTTGAATAATCATAATCGGGATTATTCCGCATGGAAAATATTTACTTTATTAACGGAATCTCCATTTCCAAATTACAATTATAATTATTAAGTTTACGTTTACGTTATTTTTTATCACCACGCTCTAAGCAGCTTTTATAATAAATATGCAATGAGGACCACGAATAACGGCAATTAAAAGTTTATAGGGTTCCTGAGAGGAAAATTTTGAAAAAAATCTCCATTGCACGGATGAACACAATCTCCTCATGGAAAATATGTTCACTTTCTGTCACATTGTTTATTTCACACGCTTAATTGTACATTGTAGTTATTTATTTTCGATGCAATTTTTGAAATAAAAAAAATGTTTCGATAACACATTAAATTTTATAATTGTTTTCGATCAAATTGCATTTTTTGTATTAAAATTGTATTAATATTAACAACACCCAATTCAATTTGAACGAAAGCAATTATAATAATTGCGTATATTTTTTTATGGCGTTAAATTAATTTTATTAAATCAAAATAACTAAACGGCTTCCGTTTTAATTAAAACCTCAACCGGAGTGCGAATATGGTGCATTTATATTATTTTCGCGCGGGCTTTAATTAAAATAATTGCACCCGAATGAATTCAACGTCCTGGTCGGGTGAGTTGCTGTAGATTTTCATAATCTATGAATGCAAAACTTTTGAGTTCTGGCGCAAGTAGCCAGTCCATTAACGTTTTTTAATCGACTTTATCTTTAATCTGGGTCACTGGTTGTATTCAATTTTACTCTGTTAGTTCTTTTTAATATATTTAATGAAAATATAAATTGTTTTGCACTCTTGATTGATTGTAATTGCAAGTTGAATGTCATTACATTATGGATTCTTCAGGCCAAATGAAAATACGGTCTGATGAAACTAAAATATTGCAAACGTTTTGTGAATGATACCACGATGGTTTCTACTGTTACTACGTGGCAATCCATAAACCAATTCAATGAAAATAATTACTATGTTTTTTACCACTTTTTATTAATTATATATATTTATTAAAGAGTGAAGTCAATTTAATTTACAACTTTAATTCAATGTTCAACAATGTTTTACCAAGTGATTAATGAGAAAAAGTGTCCGATATATTTATATTTATTATCACAACAGATCAAATTATTCAAGGATCCTCCTGATTTTTTTTTTATTCTTTTCATTTCCTTTTATTTTCCATTCAAAATTTATCATCTTTGCTTTCTTTTCTTGTTTTACAACTTTATCGTCCAGATTTATAGTACCCTTGCACGAATTAATACATAAAAATTTTTAGTGCGCGCACAGTCTGCACACGTATAAATTCTGGAATGCTTCATAAATATTACCGAGTCGATATTTTGCGGACTTTTTTTTGTTTTTCATATAAAAATATTTGTTTTAATTCACTTGATGGGTGCAACTAGGCGCACAAAAAAAAAATAAACGCATATAGTAACAACACATTTTATATAACACCAATGAATTTCAAAATGGGGATAAAACCGGATTAAGTCCGGAGTTTTATTCAAACACGGATAGTTTGTGTTTTTGTTGCTTTATGTGTATTGCGATATTGAATCAATAAAATGCCAGAGTCGAATAATGAGGATTATGGATTATATTTGTGTAAATATTATGGAATTGCGTTCCTTGATGTACCAACTATTGATTAATAACTTAATAGTTTAAGCGCTGCTGAGAGGAAATGTATTTTATGTTGGCTAAACTCTTAATAAACGTGGAGTACCATCTAAATTATGTGACTGTATGTATGTGATCTAAATAGACGATAAATGCGTGTAATTTGATGTTATCTATTTTGATTAGTTCTTGAGAAAAACAATCGCGAATTTGCGACTTTAATTGAATTAAGCCAATTGTTCCTTAACGCCTTAAGTAAATAAATAGTAATGATTTTATAAATAAAATTAATATTTACAAATTTCCTCTTACTATTTTCTCATTTTTCACTTGGTAAACCATTATGAATAATCGAAGATGTTAAATAATTATCACTTGCTTTTATTTTACTTAATTGTATATTTATTCGAACTAATAATATATATATTTATTGATCTCGCCAATATTAGTCACTTATAGCAATTTTGTATTTTCTCTCTCTCTCTTTTAGTGTTGTAATGTTCTACTAACTGTAATTATTTATATTGTATATGTTATTATATATTTTTTGTGAAAAAAAATATAATAATTGAAAAAATAATAATATTGAAAATATAAATATTGAAAAAGGAGAAATCCGTAAATTAATTAATAAATAAATAAATATTTTATTTTTTTAAGAAATGCTTTAATGAATTAATTAAATGAATTTCGTTTCCTGTTCTCATAAACAGGACAAATTCGCCTTCCTTCAGTGAACGAAACAACGATTCTCTGTTGTCTACCTTGTAGATTAGAATCGTTGACGATGTCAAATGAAATTGGGCGAAAGATGGCGCTTGCGTCGTCTTTCATTTATTAAGAAAGGGTTTATTTAAATTTAAAATTTTATGCACATTTTCAATGCATAAATTAATGTTTTATGTTTAATGGGAAATGGACACATTTCGTGAATGAATGAATTGACGTTTGAGTCTAATTGAAATTAATTCAGCAATTTATTTATTTGGAGTTTACTAATGGATAGCTGAATTATTGATTTGTCGTTAATGATTCAGGATACTAATTGTTATTTACGTTTATCAATCGAACATAATTGATGGTGTATTTGTACGATTATATTCTAATTTAATTAAAAATTAATTCCAGAAAGTAATGATTCATTAAATGTTTGTATATGGATTAACGATAAGTGAATTAAATAAAAAGAATTTGAAATTAACTATTTTAGCTTTAGCTAATATATTTTTGTATTGTGTGTTGATTTGCAATACAATACAAAAATAAGTCATAACAAATAATTATTGAAATAATTTAATTTAAATAAATCAAACATATTATATTAATCAGCCAGTGTAAACTTCGCGAGTATTTGGGTTTTTAGTACAAATTTCGTATTGCGGGGTTACATCGGGCTTTGCACGGTTGCCTCCCCATCCCCCTCCGGCGTACGCCGTGTATAATCCGTTTACAGATTTCGGACCGGGGATGATTTAATTGCTTTATTTGGTTTACTAATGATTCCGCATTGTTTAAGGTTCGAGTGTGTTTGGATTCGAATCAGAGTTTAGTTTGTTTGAGTTCCATTTAATTGTTACGCCCCGGCACAAACAGCAGCGGCAACAGACTCATTAATTTCTTTCGGTTATAAAACAGCTTATGTTTAAAAAAAATAAATAAACAACTCGTTGATTTTAATTGACGGATAAGTCAATATTGGTTCGATATAAATAATATATCACCGCATTTTACGTTCAATTGATATATAAAAAAAGCCTAATTTAATAATTAATAATATTATTTGACCATTCACCTTTTTAGTCGTTATCAAGGTGAATGGTCAAATAATATAATTAATTATAATTTTTTCAATTATATTAAGAAATCGTAAGTTCATTAGTGTCTGAATGGTTAAAATTTGTGCCAGTAAAACGATAACTATTTATGGTGAATGCGCCGGGATGTAACTGTAAAAGCCCCTTATATTTTCTCATATTGAACTATTAAAGACCTCAGTTATCATTTTTTGTTATCAATTGATAAACGACCAAGCGCCAAATCGATTTCAATTTAAAAAGAACGCAATCAGCAGCAGCACGAAATGATGGAACACTTGCACCGTCAACCGAACAACCGTGGCGCTTTCGGACAATCGCCGATAATTTGTTAGGATCGCATTAGGGAGATTTATGCGGGCAGCAAATTATCCAACCGCAGTCGCATCTAATTCGCGCCCGTTGTTAATGTCTGTTGCTCTTCCAAATGCCGGAAATTGCCACTCAGCCGGTCGAATCGTTTGAACGGTTAAATCAACCAACCCAAATACTCCAGACTTGGGCAAATATCGTTATGATACCCGGACCCGATGTGATTACGCATTCGATTTATTGCCAGTTTGTCGTACGGTTGGAGCGGGAGGCAAATAACGGGACAGCGCGATAAATTAGTTTTCGAAAACCGTGTCAGTTAAACGGACCGTGAGTTATACTGAGCGATATATTGGAAATTTTGATATATTCCATATACAATATGTTATTAATCTTATTCAAGTGACCATCAGGTTATTGAATGGGTTGGATTAATCGCAAATAGTTTGCGATTGTTTATGGGCATCATTTCACAGATGGATTTTGCATTACAATTCGCACAACAAGCAATTCAATTTTACGTTTAATTTTCATGATGATTTCATACAATTTGTTTAAGACAAAATAAATTCAGGGTGCACCAAGATTCTGTATAATCAGAAAACTATATAAGTAGTGAAGCTTTGAAGTTGTTCATTTTTTATTCAGTTATCTGCGTTTTATAATGATAAATGTTTATTGTAACGTCATGTAGATCAATTTATGAAAACATGAGGGGTATATTTGAAGATACCTAAAATTTTAATTTTTAAAATAATTTTGTTTTAATTATGAAGTATTTTAATTAATACACTTGGTTGTTCGTTTCACTAAATTTTTATATTAATGTTCCGACTAATTTCGACCAGTGGTAATATTCAAGGAACTAATGACATTATATTAGTTCCTTGAAAATAACCTCTAGTATTTGTCATTACAAGTACATGTCGATATAAAATTGAGAAGATTGACAACCTGACATTGTCAAGGGCAGTCGCGATGAGGGAGCAAGTATATTATTCCCGAAACTCCATAAACATCTCTCGAAGTGTTATATTCGTTATACATTCATGAAGATACTCCGCATTCCACAATTACCCCCATTTTCTCGGTTGCACATCTAGAAAACTCGAATACCTCTTGGAAAATAATTGGCCCTAACCGCCCACGCTTCCGCACAGAATTTTCTCCCATGGTCGATAAATTCAAAACAGCAGATCATCATGAATTCCTGGAACAAGTTAATAACGGGCTCCGGGAGCACGCTGTAAATTGAAGAGGTGCACATAACCCCCATCCATTGCATTTATGGGCGAGAACATCGCGTTATTGCCCCGTCCCGCGATCTATTTTAATGTTTCGCCCTGAATTTACGGCCCCGGGCCCTTAAAACCCCTTATTCCCCGCTTGGAATTTTTGCAGGTGCATAATCCCGGTCTCTATTCGGAGGAGGAAGAGGCCGGCAAAAAATGCTGATTTATGCCGGGGGATCTTTCCACACTGCAGATACCCCGGATGTGTTTAATAGATGGTAATAAAACGTGTAGTGGATATTTTTCAATTACTTTAATAAATGTTTCAGATTTTCTAGGAAGACATTCTTTCATTACGTGACGTAAATTAAAGTAATTGAAAAGAAATTTTCTAAATGGTTTATTTCTATGATAATCAATTTTTAATTTTTATTTACAAATAATTGAATTGTATGAAATAAATATGAATAGATTATTAAAAATCAACTAATAAAACAACACAGATTAGATTGAATAAAATTTTCTCTTGAAAATTTGGCTAATAACACGGAACTGGTCGAGAATGAAAAATTATTCAATCTAATCTCTGTTTAATTGTTTTATTGATTGATTTTTAATAATCTATTCATATTTATTTTATACAATATGAACTACCAATGTTTAAATATTAAAACCATTAATTATAAATAATTGGATACTTAGTGCAGTTGTTAAATTGAAATAAATTTTAAAATCTTACAAAATCTTGGCTTCCCCTATACCATCATAAAATATTTTATTATACAGAATGTATTATACACCTATGCTTACATAAATTAATTGCAAAAAATATTTAAAATATTACAATACAATATTTTACAATGAAAGTATGCAATTTCATAATATTTCGTGAAAATGGAGTCATCAAAATATTAAATTTATTAGCGGTAAGCCATTTAAAAGAATACACAATATCATACAAACAATAAATATGAATAGATTATTAAAAATCCACGAATAAAACAATTAAACACATATTAGATTGAATAACTTTAAATTCTCGACTAGTTTCGGGTTATTAGCCCATTTTCAAAATAATATAAAATTTAGGGCTGAAAGACCTAAGGTCGATAGCCATTTATAAGTTTAGATCAAATATTTTGTATAATATATGTATATGTAAATACCACAATAAAGATGATTGTATATATATAAAATTTAGTTTATTAAAATTTCCATGGATATTTACATTAATAGATATATATTTTTTTAAATTAAATTAATTAAATAATAATAAAATAGCATTAAGTATAAAATAAATATGTACAAAATGAATCACTATAAAAATAATTTCACTTTAACTTAACGCAAACTAATATTAAAGTTATCTAAATTCAATCTACTTTTAATAGAATATATTTATTTACAGAAATAATCCTTGCGTATAACAAGAACTTAAAAGAAATAAATGACCAATTCAATGCCTTCAATGCATAAACATTGAAATAAGAATCAATTCATTTTTAAAATTATTATCCTTGGATCTTGGAGGCTTTCACTTCGTGGTACATTTTCAATTTTGATATAAAGAAAACACTTAACTTTTTTATACCACTTTTATTTATTTATTTATTTATTTATTTTTTAATAAAAGTGGTATAAAAAAGTTAAGTGTTTTCTTTATATCAAAATTATTATCATTTAATAAATAAGTATCGAATCATTCATTTATTTTTATAATTAATCATTTTAATTAATTTGTTCGCCTTACTTTAAAAATTCATAACAAATGCTTCTAAACGGAATATAGACTTTCTGGTGGCATATTCGAGTTCAGCAGACTTTAAACAATCTCTGTGGAGAGTTTCGGCTCTTTGCAATCCAAAATATTTTTTTGGGTTGTTTATAATTAATTTCTTGAAGATATTTGGGTAAACGCAATTGAGTAATTATATATTTACTTAACGGAGGCTATTTCATACAGTAACATACATATATAATGAAATCAGTTTAGTTACAATAATAAAATAATACATTTTAACGTGTTGGATTTCGATCTATAGTTGTGTAATACGAAATCTAACATACTTAACCAATACAACTCCCATTTAACGAAATAAGGTGTTGAACAATACGAAAAAGAAAGAGGGCTTTAATGGATTAAAAGCACCCGAAACACTTTCACCACATCAACGTGTCCCGACCCAGAAGACCAGAGAGTTGTCAACACGTCCATCCACTAACATACGTTATCGAAGGGACGTGCCCTCATAAAAGTGATCGCCTATCGATTCTGTCCCGAAAGTTATCCAATTTATTTTTAATGTGGACCTTTTTGCGGGCCGAGGGAAAAAATCTGCGAAAATGTCCGGTTGTGGAATTTCAGAAACGAATGGAAGGGAGCGTGAGGGGCGTAGGGACGAGGCACGGGTATTAATCAAGAAAAAAAGGGGATTAATGAATTTTTCCGGTGGCGGGGAAAAATGTCATCGCGGGAAATGAATCGGCTGCAAACGGGAATGATGGCGATTGTGCCACGTCGGTCGGAAAATCGTCCGAATTCATGGGCCGTTTGATAACGGATGATGTGGTTTGTGCTTTTTTGGATAAACAGTTTCATGCCGGATTGACTTTTTGAAATGAAAGCATTCTTACTTCATTACGAAAATTCCATACGTATTTATTAATTTATATTTGTTTTAATAAGAGACATATAAAAATAAATTAATTAAACATTATATTAATTTTACCTCAATTTTTTACACTATTTCAACTAGAATTCGTAAAAACAGTTAAATCATTCAGCAACTCGATTCAGAAATATATAAATTTAAGATAATGAATCCTAAAGCACCAATTTTGTACAGTATGTCAAAGCTACATAAAGAAGGAATTCCTCAATTGTAACCAGTATCAGGTAATACAAACCGTTTTAAATTAGTTGCAATTGTAGTAAAAACACAATGAACTCGGCAATTGTGTAAACTTCCTTAGCAACGACCCTCTATTATGCTCATTATACATTGAACAGAATGACAATCAGTTGCGCAACACTTCTTGGACTTCGTATTGATCAGCCTAACATTGACAACGGTTGCCAATACAAGTGGGATGCAGGGACGTCGGAACGGAGCAGTGGAGAGGAGAGGAAAGCGTTTCACTCCTGCAATAGTATTTTATATGCTTCATTATGCCCGCGCTGTTTTCCTGGGATGGGGCGGCGCCTCGGGGGAAACCAATTAAGCAGATTATGTGCGAATGCGGATGGAAAACCGTTTGATGGATTCGGGTGCTTTGTCAAAATCGTACAGGGTATAATTTCCATTCATGCGGAATTCCACGCCGTGCATGACATGTCACGTGTGTTTAATATAATCAAATCTGAATATATACATACATATACAATACATACACGTCAATGTTTTGAAAAGTTCCTTTTTGTATATTTGAGTGACGGATGTATTTTTATTAAAGTTACATTATGTTGAACTTTGTTATATGAGATATACGGCATAAAGCGTAAATTTCTAAATTAAAACCTAGATTTAATATTCATCAGTTTATTATTTAATTATGTTTAATAAAGAAACGGTCATTTTGTATCCGAAATGTACATTTGGTAAAACAAATAAAGTGTGAAGAAAGATTATTAGTGCTTTATTTATCAATTTATACCTGTAAATAGATTTTTGTTTTGAGAGGGTATAATTATGGAATGAAATATAATTATTTCAATTTGTATTATATGAGAAAACGTAATCAGAATTATAATTACTTTACTAATCATATTACTTGTGTAAATATTAACGGAGAACGCTGTGTGTTTAAATTTGCTGTTAAAAGCACAATAACAAATTTCAATTATAATTCTGTAACAAAATTTTCCGAGGGTGAAGGTCACGTTCTCGCCATTAGGGCGATTGGCTAATCATGGAAAAATATATATATAAATTAACGCGTCCTCCCGCTCCGTTACGAACGGGGCGGAAAGTTTTCGCATCATTAGTCGCAATTTTCCCCCTAGTTTTTCCCCGAACGAGGCGGCACATGTGCTGTTATCACGGAAGGACGAGTCAGCAGCGGACCGAAGGCAGAAGGGAAAGGACTATAAACATGGTCACGCTATTACTCGCACAGCCCGCCCTTGAAACACATTTAATGGGGATGTAGTGCACGATTCTGGTTATAAACATACCACGCCCTTCCGCGTAAAATGCATGATGTGTACAAAATAGAGCGAGATGAGTTGTGTTTATAAGGGAATATTGTGTGGTTTTAGATGCAACGTTGAAAGTGTGCAGCTATGCTAACCAGTAATGATAAAATGGTTAATGTTTAACGTCAATATCAAATCATAAACGTTGAAAGAGTATGATTAAAATAAATTTTTTTCAGTCATTTTTACTTCATACTGATCTTTATTTGAATTAAAATAAATAATCTTTGACAAAAAATGAAATTATAGTCACAATAAAAATACAAACCCCGACACCAATTGGTAAAAGGGGATATCGATTATATATATATAATGAAAAAATAGACTGAATAAAGATGTGTATATATATATATATATATATATATACAGGGAGGTTTTTTTATCAGTATACATTAGGGGAAGTGTATACCTGCAAAAAATTCAAAAGCATTGAACCGATTAATGTGTGTATGTTAAGTTGATTATTTGGCATATGTATGTTCAGTTGTGTGTTATAGGCAACCAAACATACATACATCAATGCGTTTGACTCGCCTATTTTGCAGGTATACATAGGGGAAATGTATACTGATAAAAAAAAGCTTTCTGTATATATATAAAAATACAATTATTGTGTTATACAAAGTTTAAAGTGTTTTATTAATTTAAAAATGTTACTACGCCCGCAAGTAATATTAAATTTTATCAAACACAAAAAGGGGAAACAACACCGACATCTCATTTAATTGTTTCCGTCGCAGCCCTCCTTCGCCCATCTAATCTCCCTTATTTATTATATTAAATAAATTCCACTTGTGACTTTAATATATTCCCTTCCCTTTTTTACCGTCCCTCCTGTCCCTTCCTTCCTCAACTCCCAGCACTTAATGATCCTTAAGGAGATACGAAAAGAAAAAAGAAAAATATATATATAACGGCAGCCTGCCTGGAGATAAGGGTTTTAATTTAACGAGGATTCTTCATTACTTATCTCGCGTGATTGAAACAACTTCCACGTCTGCGTCGGCGGTTCGTTTCGTTTTTTTTTTGTCTGCCTCCTTTTTCTTACCTTGGACTGATTCTTTTATTGATATGGGCTTCTTTATGAGCGGCTCGGAGTGAAAGGGGGATTAATCGCGCCGCAAGAAGGGCTTAAGGGCTAATTAGATAATTAAATTGCGCGGACGTAATCGTTTGCGATGTTCTTGGTCGCGGTTAATTGAATGATCGTAATCAATTTGTGGTGGTATACTCGTAGGGGTGTTAGTTAAAACAAACTTATCACATTTAACTACTGAAGAGCGTACTGTGACGAAAAAAAAACATACTCTTTTTACACCTTATGAAAGCTATAAGACTCGGTTTAGTATCGACTGTAGTATAGGTATATTCTGTAGTTAGCATCGACTATAAAATATACCTATTCCATAGTCTATATATTCTAAATATACCTATTCTATATTCTATAGACCAAATCTTATAGCATCGACTAGTGAATTAAAATTATTACTATTTATTACGTCGTAAAGTATATCTAAAAATTAATTTTAAAATAATTACTTAATAAATTATTCATCCTTTTAGCTACTGTAACATTATGACTTATGTTACATAAGTACTTTAACAAATTTCCAATAAATTAATTTATTATATATATATATATATATATATATACAGAGAGGTTTTATATCAGTATACATTAGGAGAAGTGTATACCTGCAAAAAACGCGAGTCAATTGCATTGAATCGATTAATGTGTGTATGTTTTGTTGATTTTTTGACATATGTGTGTTTAGTTGCGTGTTAGAAGCAACTAAATACACATTCATTAATGTGTTTGACTCGCGTTTTTTTTGCAGGTATACATAGGGGAAATGTATACTGATAAAAAGCTCTCTGTATATATATATATATATATATATATATCTTTATTCAGACAATAACTTTATATAATATACAGTTATATAAAACAATTATAAGTTTGCATGAAGGTGTTAGTCTGTCCTGGGCTATCGACCTGAGGTTTTTCTGCCCTATTTTCTATTATAATTATCTATCTTGTTATAAAAATTAAAAATCTGAGAAATTAAATTTCATAAGATTTTTCCACACGACGAATAATTCCCTTAATTTCACGTGATTCAAAATAATCACATTCATTCCATTAATACATTCTTTATATACAAATATAAATGATGTTTTAATTTAAAAAAAAGGCAACCCGGCACTCTCGTGCTTTGAGCTTTATTTATCGCCGAAAGCGTGTATGCAGGGCCTTGATAATTGCGAGCTGTGAAGTGTATATATAAGGGGGGCATTCGTCTAAAGCCGAAACGGCGTTTCGGCTGTTGAATAATGAACCCCGCGAAATTAATTACGGCAGATAAAGTGGGGAGATGATGGCGACGGCACACATGCACGAATTATTCACAAGGCATTTGACGCGAGGACCCTCGAACGATACACAGCCACTGACAAATACTCGCAATTAGCTGACTCTAATAGCAAATGTTAATAATCACATGCCTTGTTCGGCATGTCTATCCCTTCATTTTCAAGTTTACAGTGAATGTTTGGTAATAATATACGAAATTCCAGAAACGATATTTGTTTGCAACACTTTATAAAATAAAAAAAAATTATTATTATAAAATTATTATATCTTTGATATCAAAATTGAAAATGTACCACGAAGTGAACGCCTCCAAGATCCAAGAATCAAAATTATAATATAACAACTGAATTTAGTGTATGTATAGGGTTGTAATTTTTAGTTCTTGTATGTGAATAATTAAAACTATAGTTTCAATAAGCAAATCGAAGATACACAAATATAGATATTTGTTTCATTAGGCCAATAAATAATGGCTTTTGGAACGAGTAAGAATGGCAATTAATGATTTACTAAACAATATCAATTGTAACGTGCTTGCAATTTTTCCTACAAATATTCACAATAGAAATAATTTTTTCTATTTCATAGCATAACAATATGATGACAAAACCTCGAAATGAGAACTAATGTGTTTATTATTTTTAATTAATTAATTATTATTATTGACAACTTGAATTTAATGTACGAATGGTACATAAAAAATATTTGACTTTAAATATTTCTAAATGCAAAACTGTGTCCTACTCTAAAAAAATTTAATACATTTGATCACACTTATGTAATTATCAAAAAAAATGTAGACATATTTTTCGTAATTAAAAATTGTAGCCAGTTTGTGAATTTTGCTTTATTGTAACAGACAGTATTATAACATATATTAAAATGTAAACACACACCTCATTGTACAAAATTCATAAATAAAGATATTTATATATAATTAAAAATTCAACATTCGGATTGTTTATTTTAATATTCCAAATCGTGTCTTGGATGGTAGTTCGCCTGTAAACTTAATTAACTTACTATAACTATTAAGAATACTATAAAAAAAAAACAGATAGAACTACAAAAAGCGTCTGACCAACACGCTTTTTGTGAGTTTTTTTATAGTATTCTTATATTTGGAAAGATTTATATATTATATATATTATATTTGGAAAGAAATATGTGGATTTACCCAAATTATAGTCAGTTATACAAACACTTATTAGAAAATATTAAACTGTTGGTGGTTAATTAAATATTTCTAGATATATTTAATTAACCACCAACAGTTTATATGTTTTCTATTTAATCATCTACATATTATTTAATTAAGCGATTCAAACATCGAATCGCAGTTATTAGCGGTTACCATTTAGCGGGATCCGCAAATTCAAATTTGGTGGTGTCCGGCTCGCCGAATGTAATCCGGAATAATCCAAAGGCCGAGAGTATTTGCCGGGACGATTCCTTGGGCAGTGGATAAAACCGCCGGTGGATTATTTCCGGTTTCCGGAATAATATGGCCATCGGTGTCGGCGGCAATAACGGTGTCAGCGGCCGTGGCTTTGTATTTATAGACCCTTTTCAAGCATTAAAACCCTTTAACTGTAAATCTTGTACACCCGCATCTTTTATTCATTACTCAGACTTTAATGTCAACAACAAGGAGATTACGTCCGAATGGAACCAAAGTAAAATGCATGTTGACTTTTATTAAATTGTTATTTATTTCAGTATTTTCTTAAATATTTAAACTTGTTTCGCAAATTAAGAGAATTAAATAAAATGGATTTGAAACAGATTACATGGATTAAGTGTATTATAAATCTCTCAAACGTATTTGGTTAATGATGCCAAGTTAGTAACTGTGGAACGCTTAGGAACAAAACCGTGCTGTTGAGTAGATATATGGGGACCTACGTTAGAATAAATATCTGTATAGATCACCTGCTCAAATACTTTTGCAAAATTAGATAGTATAGAAATACCTCTGTAGTTCGCTAATATTGATTTGTCCCCTTTTTCATACACTGGACATATTCTCGCTCTCTTCCACATATCCGGAAAAATACCCATATTAATGGCTTTGTTGATAATTATAGTTAATGGTTAATGGTTCTATATATATATATATATATAAAGTACTTTATCATTTTAATTTAATAAAATTACCACCTAAACTTTTTTATTTATTTACTACCACTACAATATCTTTATTCAAAGTTATTTGTTTTACATATATTTACAATATATTATGATATATTTGTTTCTTTCTTGCTTGCTTGAACAGGCTATTTTATTTATTTATTTCAAATAAAAAAATGATTTCAAAATTAATCACAACTACTGCGAAAACACCGCACTTATAATTCTCCTAACTTCGAACGAAAATTACAACAGGACAATTCCAAAACCCCGCCAGCAATAAGTCACCAAGCGCGGAATTTACGGTTTTGCGATAATATTATTCGAGCATTAACACTTTTTCCGCCGCCCGGTGATCTAGTGCACTATTATAAAATACCCAAATTTATGGGCCAGTCCTTTCGTGCGGAAAAGCTTTAATTCACGGTCGTGTGTGCACGTATTGATTCATGCGTTTCCTTCGAAATAAATAAATAATCGCGGATTCTACACTTGCCAACTCGATACTTGTTAATAACGCTTCCTATTGTTGGGAGCTTTCCTTATTATTTATGCCTTTGCGGAAATGAAGCTTTGAAAGGAATTGAATTTCCTCCTTTCTTCGTTCTTTTCCGTTTTCAGTTTTCTCTTCACTCCTATTGTGCTTTGGGTGTATTATATGGAGGGTGCAATAATTGATTATTAATTTCACAGCTTGGAGAGAGAGATATTTATTTGATTTAGAAATATGTGACCTAGTTAAGGGGTGATGTATACCTGCATATTTTCAAAAAATCGTTTTTTTATCACGCAAATGTGTACATTTAAGATTACTTACTTCATATTGATTGGATACAGATTGCCGAAGTTGTGCCCTTGTGAAAACATCTCAATTGTTTAAACGTAATTATTGAGAAACCACAGTAAAACTGTGCAATGTGTTTTTTTTTTCTACTGGATAATTAATGATGGCCATTTTGGTTTTTCGAACCTCATCAGAACATATTAGATGTTCCATGTGCCATCACTAATTATCCAAACGCTAGATAAATGGTGACTGAACATTTTATTAAATGAATTTCCTGTTCCTATAAACAGGACAAGTTTTCGCCTTCCTTTAGTGGACGAAACAATGATTCCCGGTGCAGACCAAAATCGTTGACGATGCCACTTGAAATTAGACCAAAGATGGCGCTTGCGTTGTCTTTTATTTATCATGATTAATGCAAATTCAATTAATATTTACATGGTAAATTATAAAAAAAATAATAAAAAATATTATAAAATTATAAAACACTTTAAACTTTGTTTCTATAAGACAAAAAACAATTCAATTGATAAACTTCAACTTTATTATACATCAAAGTTGAAGCCTCAGTTATTAACAATGCAAATATTAAATTATATGAAAAATATTGTGAATTAATTTCGTATTACATATTATAAAAATCTGTCAAGTGGAAAAACCATTAACATGAGGTAAATTTTTTCCTGTTTCTCCATGAGGTCTATTCCAGCTAGCCCCTCCAGTACATATTTTCGCTCTTTAATTAATTAATAGAATATTTTAAGATTTTATGATATCAATTCCTAAATGAACAATACACTTTATTTCCACTCCCAAGAGTAGTCCAATAAAAACCGCTGGACAAAAAAATAAACGCATCCATTAAAACCCAGCATTTCAAACAAACTAACTGTTTTCGAGGTTTATCATCGCGATAATGAGCAAGATAATTGCCACGTCCCGGTCGCGAATATCGCAATTTTTCCAGTCCTCCTTCCCGAGGTCCTCTCCTCGTTTTTCACGCGGCTGATAAATGTCGCGGCACTTTTATATTCCCGAGGCTTACGGCGATAACATTAATAAAATTCCCTGCACAATGAAGTCTGCGCGACGATTTTCGTCATTTTTGCGTCGGATTTCGTTTTTTTTTTTCCTTTCGCTCGAAAATTTCACGTCTGCAATAATTCTTGGATTTTTAGCAGACGGCGGTCGAGGGTCGTTATTATCCGGCTGGTTATTTTAAAGTTTCGCCCGCTGCAAGCTGATTCAATACGGGTTTATGTAGATTTTTGTTAAAGTCTCTGGATAAGGGCTTGCATGTTGAGTACGCGAATGAGGTGCATGCTGCTGATGCAATTCGTGATTGCATTATCATGTTTATTTAAACATTCATTTCCTTTTTCTTCACTACGCTAAAATGTGATTTATTTTAGTAAAGCTACTAAACCATACTTAATATTAAATTATTTCTTCTGTATAAATGAATGAATTTCTTTCTTAATCTTATCATCTTTTACCCGTATTGGGTGTCGAGGTTTGAATGAATTTAATTATGATATAAATAGAAAATTAACGTTAAGGTTGTCGAAATAAATAGAAATTCATTATGTCATAGTTATTTAAATATATTAAATAAAAACGATTTGAAAATAAATAATAAATTATTTCCACATTTAGCTCTCTGTGTGTGTGTGTTTATTAATTATTTTCAAATCATTTTTATTTAATTATAATATATTTACATTCTCGTTTCTTTTTTATATATTGAAAATCTTTATTTCGGACTATTACATTATATAATTAATGGTTTTAATATTTAGACATTGGTAGTTCATATTGTATGAAATAAATATGAATAGATTAATTTCTTGGATTAATTTCTTATCTGGCACTTGGTGAAACATATTACACTATGTAAAATAATTTAAAGAAAAGAAGAAGAATTTGTGAAACAATACCAAGTGTCTTTTCTTTAAATTATTTTACATATGAATAGATTATTAAAAAAAAAAACAGATTAGATTGGATAACTACTCTCGACTAGTTTCAGGATATTATCTTGAAAATGGGCTAATAACCCGAAATTAGTTGAGAATTTAAAGTTATTCAATCTAGTCTGTGTTTTATTGGTTGATTTTTAATAATTTATTCATATTTATTTCATACATTATATAATTTTATAATACATATAAATACAATCATTTACAAATTGTTAGACCTCAGAAAATGGCTGTTGCCGTCGGTCTTTCTGCCTCTTTTTTATTTTATTTTTATTTTATTATTTTATCTATTTTGTAATGTACCCCTGAGATTACCTGACCACTCTTAATTTTGAATTGTAAAATCACTTGGGATAAAGATGTTCAAAGTTTATGTTGAATAGTTGACTTATTTGTGTATTATTATTTATGATGATTTATGTAAATGTTTACAGTTTTTGTAGAAAGGAGATTTCCGTAAATAAATGAATTAAATTAAATTATTTTTTTTAATAAAAATCATCCACTTAGAAAAATCTAAGAGGAATAACAATTAAACGGCGTTTAAACTCCAGTTACCTTTTTTTTAAGAATATGCAGATCATCGTTAACGGTGAGATAAACGTCCGACATTAGATTTTCATAAAGCTCAAGAAAGCGTTTTGTTGTTCCTGCATAATATACGCGTTCATCATCGCTCGACCCTCATTCTTCATTTTTCGCGCGATGGCGGAGAGATTATGAAAAAAACAGCGAAATATATAAAGCGACTGAGAAAAACAATAGCGAACGCTGACAAGTTAAACTGAATCACCGAAGCGTGTATATTTATTTTTATTTTTATTATGATCATCGCATTTGTTTGAATGAAGTTTGGGTAAATTGCGGGTAGGCCTGTGGATTTTATGTGGGTTGATTTGATGTATGTTTGAAATTTAAAAAAAAAACACGAATGAAACAATGTATTCATTGCGTTTTTTTTGTTTAGAAAAAAAAATCCATTCAGTATATTCACAATTTGTCACTTTGGATTTTTATAGGTAACGTATGTGTTTTGTTTTAATATGACCCAATTTAGGATGTGTTTATTAACTACAAACAGTTGTAGCGTTGTTTCAACATCAGCGGATTTTTATATTTTTATAACTGAATTTTTAAATAATTGGCAAAATTGAAACTTAATGTGACGTATAAATCATTAATTTAAAACTTTATTAAAATTCAAATAAACGAATCGTGAAGAATATTGATTTTATTATTAAATATAAATATATGTAATATTTATTGAAAATGAGCACTTTGTGTCTCGAAACATGAAATAAATTGTGAAGTAAGGAATAACAGTCTTTCAATTTGTGATGTAATATTTACTTCATTCCTTCCATATTCCTTGTAAATATTTACTGTTTTCTGCTAAAGTTAATATATTTTTTTAATAATCTGTATGCCATGTAAATTCACTCTATACTAAATATTAAATTTAAACTGGATTACATTTGTAGTACAGAAAGCATCTCTTGGTTAATTTTCATATTTTATATATTCTAACACAAATTATTCATAACATTTCACCTATACATAATTTATCGATTCCACCATCGTATGTACATTAGCCTACAAAACTGCATAGAAAATAAATGGAAAATAAACAACTCTGCCTCACGGAAAATCCAATACCAAACGTCGCTTCCTGAATATTTAACAAAACATAATGTAATCAACGATTATATACTTCGAAATATTTAAAACAAATTTTCATTACAAAAATGAGGAGAGAATTGTATTTTTTATGTATTTATATAATGGAGCAATTATAAATACGTAGATAAGAGTGAAAATACTGTATGAAGCTTATGCTGGTTACAATTTATTTTGTTTCAGATTATGTTGTATAACAGAATATGACACGTTGTCAACAAAAACGCTTGCAGAAAATTCAGAAATTAAAGTTGGAAAATCAGAATATATATACAGCATGCATTTTTTTATTAATTTTCTAAGGACAATGTATAATTTTAGTATAAGAATTATATTGTTAATTTATTGTATATAAAATTGTCTTGGGCAGAAATAAAGATGTTATATATATATATATATATATATATATCATCTTTATATATATATATATATAAATAAATATATAGAGAGAGAGAGCCAGAAATTTCAAGTATTAAAATATTATTTATATAGAATGAATATGTTGTATTGACAACATTTATTATTGAAATGCATCGACGTTATTAATATTTGATAAATGTAATACAGTATTAGCGGTAATGAAAGATTACCTATGCATATTTAAACCGATCAGTTGTCAGGCTGTGCGGCTCCTGAAACTGAAATGCCGAACAGCTAGCAGCGGCAGTTACAGCCCATCGGAAATGAAATTCCCGTGTCACGTTTCAAACATTAGCGACGTTCATTACGTATTTGAAAATCTGGCCGGAATGCAAATGCGCAATTTATCGAAAGTCGGTTTCCGATATGGAGGACTCGTTAATTTCTCGGGTTTGAGATGGGTTTTATTAATAGTTTATCGATCGATCGGTGATGGAAGTTATCAAGTTATGGTAGGCGAAGGTATTTATTCGATTTCAGTTATATTGTTGAAATTATCTATAAAGTCTGAATATGTATATATAAATAATTGAAATCAAAATAATATTCAATTTAAACTATTTCTAATTAAAAAGTAATTTAACTCTACGTCGATTACATTTAATTTAATTAAACTAACATGAGAACAATTTATTTTGAAACAATAAAGCTATTTCCATTTATGTTCTGTGTATCAAACGGATGGAATAATTTCGCAATTAGTATTGTACATATGAAACGAACGAATAACATGTGAACGCGATCGCAATTAGTTGCTTTAATCAGGTGCACGCGTTGAAAAATTTACGGAATTTATAATGCGCTGAAATATCATTTCGTTCGCTCCGAATAATATCAAGCGTAAATTATAGTTCTCAATTTTAATTTCGATTAAATTGAATTATAATGAAATTGCATGTTATGAATAATTTTTGTTGGAAATGAATTTTAAATTATAAATCGCAGTGAATGAATTAATATAAGGTTATTAAATTATTATTATCAAACACTACGTCAGTTTTAACAAAAAAATTATAAATGATCATACTAGTTTTAAAACAATAATAATAAAATATTATAAAAAAATAATGTACCCCAACTCCCGGTACTCAAACCGGAGTACTTAAATATGTTACTCGAATTTAAGGGAGAATTTTTAAGTGGTATAAAAAAGGTTCTAAGTTATTTTCTATACTAAAATTTTTAAAAAATATTGAAAATTCAGTTATGTTTTAGAAATTATGGACACTACATGTATATAACATGTAACAAAATGATTTGCTCCAATAACTTAAAAAAATGCATTTACTATAATAAACAATTGCTATTCGAAATTAAATTTGAAAATATTTTAGGTTTTGAATCTACAATTTTAACTTGAATTGTCGATTCAAAACCTAAAATATTTTCAAATTTTAACTTGAAAACCTAAAATATTCTCAAATTAAAATTTCGAATAGCAATTTTTTATTATAGTAAATACAATTGCAAAATTAAATTAACAACTATTAATTATTTCCTATAGGTCTCTATGTATTAAAAAATAATAATTTGAATATAATATTTTATTTCTTCTTTTCTCTTCCTTTTTATTATTTCTTGTTTTTTTTTTCCCCTATTATTATTAGTGATTATAAATGCTGTTCCACTTTTATCGCAATCAACTAGTGCACATATCCCGAGGCGCGTCATTTTATATAACCAGTGAAAATATAAATTTCAACTGCCTGTCTAGCCTTTCCATTAAAATAATTAATTAATTAATTACATGTAATTACGAAAGTTTCTCTCCGTTCCTGTATTTTCGTCGGATTTGATAATAGTTTCTCAGTTTGCTATTCGTTAATTATTTTAATTAACAAGTTTCAGGCGAATAATTGCGGCATTTTTTTGACATTCTCGTCAAAATCCATTATACACGAAAAACTGTTGGTTGAGAGAAGTAGACGAAGAAAAAAAGAAGGCCCGCTCGAAATAGAGTTTAATTAGTTTCTTATTTCGCTGAAAGTAAAAAAGAGTTGACAAAATCTTGACACGATTTTAATTAAAATAATATTAATATTAAATGGACACACAAGAAAAAAATCCAAACTTGGTGACATAGGGACACTTTTTTTATAGGGACGCATTTTTGTTTTTCTCTGAAGAAGTGAACTTTTAAATATTAATATTAAACACATTGTATAACTTTCGGACTGTTATTTTTATACTGTAGAGAAAGATTCTCAAAAAAAAAAATACTATTCCAAATAAAGTACATAAAACATAATTTCTATCCTTTCTTAAAAGTAAAGCTAATCTTTTTAATTCAAGAAATTTGCATTATATGTTTTTTTTTGTATATCAAAATTAATTTTATGGGAAATTACATTTCTGGCTTTGCGATGCGGCTTTAAAGGAATTCGAAAAGATTTCGCGGTGTGTAATTATAGTTATTATTGCCGGTCTTGCAATATTTCCAGCACGTAAAGGCCCCCTGGGAAGCGTAAAGCGAGAAACTGGAAAACTAATTTCTTTCCTTAAAGGTAAACAGGGTCGTTCTTTTTATTTTTATTCATTTCATTTTATTTACAAAAGTGCGCGCTCGTAAAATGCAGAAGATAAAAGATAACAATTGAATTGTGTATAAATTATATTTGATACAGAAAAATATGAACTATATTTAATGTGGAGGGAATATTTCAAGATTGTAATAAGGAATTTTATTATATTTAATTACATTAAGCTGAAATTAGTTGTAAACTAATTTCAGCTTGATATATTTATTATCATTATTTATTAAAACTTCACTACTGAAGATGGAAACATAGGTTCCGAAATATATCTGTGTTATTGGGCTGAAAGAAATAACTTTAAATTCTCGACTAGTTTCGGGTTATTATATCATTTTCAAGAGAATTTAAAATTTAGTTTATTCAAATTTTCGTGGATATTTAAGTTATTCAATCCAATCTGTGTTTAATTGATTGATTTTTAATAATCTATTCATATTTATTTTATACAACTTGGAATATATTTTTTATATATATCGATTTTTATATTATCACATTTATGATCAAAAAAGAACCGTCCATCAAATCAGGCTTTTCAAACAAATATTTTCCGTATTGAAATACACAATACAAATTAATCCCTCCATTTTTTTTTTTTCAGTATTAACTTCTGTATTGTATAGTTTTTATACCGAATATCAACTATGCACAGACTATTGTACATACATGGAGAGCTTTCAGTGAATAATTTAAAGTTCACCCCTATTGTTTTCTCTTACAATTGACCGGCGCTGGCGTGTATAGATTATGCGGTTTTTATTATTATTATTATTATTCAGAATTGTAGAGTTTATCTATTATTGAAAAAATGATGTGTAATAATAATTTAATATTGTATGTGGGTAATTACTATGTAATGTGATAATATGCTACACACACTAACGGCATTGCCGTGTACAGTTAATTATGAATAAATATGCATATTTGTGAAATGAAGCTAATTTAAAATTTGTAATTGCTGAATTTTAAATTTGTTGTAAATTACCTTTGCTTGTAATCAGAAATTTTGTATTGACTTAGTTTGTTTTAAAAATATAGTATAAAGAAATTATTCTACGTTTAGTTTGATCAGATTTATTGCAATTCTTAATACACAGCAATGATAAAAAAATAAATTTACATTAGAGTTATTTGAATTATATAATAATAATATATATCTGGGCAGAAAGACCTATGGTCGATGGCCGATTGACAACAAACCTTTACATTTTCAAAATATTTTATTTTATTTAATGGTTTTAATATTTAGACATTCGTAGTTTATATTGTATGAAATAAATACGAATTTATTCAATCAAATCTGTGTTTTATTGATTTTTAATAATCTAGTCATATTTATTTCGTTTTATATTGTTATAATTATTATTATTGTAAACTCAAATAACTTGTCAATAAATATGTGTAACTAACTATGAAAATGAAGAGTTTTTTTTTGTTTTATTTCGAAATAAATAATGAACAAAATCACAGCTGCGACGTTAAATATAATACGTAAATGTCAAAAGTAACGGCAGCGCAAATTAAATTCAGAAAACAAACACGACCTATTTTTTCGAGCGTGCGTTCCGCAAAATAATAACGAAAAAAGGAACACGCGAAATTTCATTCATCAACGCCACTCATACTGATTAGTTCCATAATATTAACGCGGGAAAATGGAAATAATGATAAATTTTTAGTACGAACCACTTTTGATTATGAACGAGTTATTCGATTCATATTTAATTCTGAAAATTATTTTAAAGAAATCTATGGTGTTTGCTACAATTAATAATAATAACAATAAATTTATTACCCAACAGGAAACTGAAGGATATTACAGGATAATACAAAATAATAATACATAATAAATTAATGAAGTGTACTTATTAACTTGTTAATTGTTGAGGCTTCTACTTTGTTGTACATTGTAATTCAATTGTAATAAATGAAACACTTTTTTACTTTGTTCGGATTGATTTTATTGTTTTGTTTTGATAACGACACGTTAAGGTTGTCGAAACTATATTCAACAATAAAATCAATCCGAGTTATACAAACAAAGTAAAAAAGTGTTTCATTTATTACAATTGAAGAGTACTTATTGTTTATTTTAATATCAATACGTTTAAATTATTTAGGGTTTATCAATTGCACATTAAAATTATTTTTATCAGCTTATTTGATTCTCTGTATTTTAAACTATCTCTAAAACCGCATCTGGAATATCAATTTACTTCTATAAGTTTTAGACGTCTAACAGGCGCACGGACGCTCAGATGCTTGCTCAATCATTGAATGCATTTTCCTCGAAATTCCTTTTTTTATTTTCCAATCGATTCCTCTAGTTTTAGCCAACTTCGCGTTTTTATTTACATATAATATAGGATTACACGTCGTTACTATCGTTTGTATAGGTAGGGTTTCAAAAATAAAAGTGAAAAGAATTTAATCAACGCTAAATGCGCTTTATGCGTTTGTGTAACACTTCTCACTGAATAAAATTGTTCAGGAGTAACGTAGCATCAACACAAAAACAACATTAAACCGTAATGTAGTATTGACGCAATGTTTTTATGTCGAATTTGTTCAGTGAGTTTACTATTTTTTGTGACTTTAATATCTATTAATTTAATTCGTTACATAAAAAAGCAGCTTTAGAAAAGAAACTGATTTTAAAAGTTTGCATAGTAAATTAACTTTTTCTTAGTTGCAAAACAAAATAAAAACAAACAACTATGAAATATTAATTTAATACATTATATTTCTTTACTTCTTAATTTAATTATAATGAAATTCGAAAGCAAACATAAATATTAATTTGAAGGAGTATTAATTTAGTAAACAAAATGCTTATAATGATGTTACATCAACGACAAAACAACATTAAACTTTAATGAAACATCGATTACTTCCTTTTGCTCCAGTGGATAATTATTATTTTAATATATATATAGTTTTAAATTAAAAGAATAAAATAGAAAATAATTAATTATTTAATCAATCCTTTAATTTTGTCGGCGTTAACTTGATAGTATATTTTCAATAGAAAGAAAAGAAAATTACTTTTTTGATTTGATCCAAGTGGTATAAAAAAGTAATTTTGTTTTCTTTGTATACTAAATTATTTAATCACTTTCTGTCCATTTGCTCTGTAGTAAATATAAATATATTTATAAAACTTTATTTAATTGTATTTTAATAATTTGCTTTTCATAACAAAACGTTTAAAACAAGATGAAAGCTTTTATATTATTATTATTATTTTGGATATAATTACAAATAATGTTCTTTGATTTTCCCTTATGTGTTGATACAAGGTAATGTATTATAAAACATTAAAATGAAGCAAATACATGTGTGTGTTTCTATTAAATAATGAAAAGTTTCAGTTAAATAGATTTATTATTTTCATAACAGTCAATATGTTACGCAGAAGTCCCTATTATCCTCATTATTAGCTTTATTTTATTTTGTTGCGTTTAGTCTGTTTCGCATTTTAAATAAATGCGATGTTTTCCACTTACCGGATGTTGGCGTCGCGACGCTGTTAACGTGAAGGTAAGCACTAATACACGGAGTACGCACTGATTGTTAGAGAGGTGGTGTATGAATGAAGGCGCCGCGACGCTCGCCGCCCGCTCTGTTCTCTCGCCTTCCCTCTTCGTCGTCGATACTCGACGCCTTGTAAACAACATCGGGGTGCGCAAACACCCCCGGCGCGCCATCTATTGTCAGTTTCCTCAACGCTCGCTACGTTCACCCTCAAGGGGAATTAATATTAATTCGTATAAATATTTGTATTTATAAAACTTTGGATTCTGCAACGTCGTGCTGGATCCGAATATTTATTTTCGCCGTTTCTCATATAAAGGTTAAAAGTAATATAAGCATCAGAATTAATTTTCTTACTTGTTTTTATTTTTATTTAAATCCAGTCTGACTCACATGGAATTTTATTCATTGACTATCTAGAGAAAAGCAAAACTATTAATAGTGAATTTTGCAAAGTAATATTGATGAATAAAGTGGAATTTAAAAAAATATCCATTCCACACGTAAAGTAGAAAATACTAAAAAATAATTATTATAAAAGAGCCTTTCACCGAATGGTAGACAAGGCAATCGATTATATATATATATAAATATATATTATAAAAGGTTTGGAGTGAAAGAAATCCATTATTTTACGTGAACTTAAAGACTTTATTTATTATATTTAGGGATGTCCAAATATGCACCAATTTGTTCTATTATTTGTTACCATTTTAATGGTACCTTCATAAGGCCTCTCTTATAGAAGTCTTGATCCGTATTGACGAAAAACTGTAGTAATTGATTTTCACTATCTTCTATTGATGGTAATTTCTTATAACTACAAAAGTTTTGCAATGCTAGAAACAGATGACAATCGCATGGAACCATGTGGATACATCAAAACTTCCCAACCAATCTCCCAGAGTATTTGACAAGTTACTCTATTTACTTCTATTGGCTCATCCTGGTCAATTTCTAGCTTCAAACGGTCTAGTTATTGACAAGAGATCCGAATTTAGTATTTGGTCATTTTAGAGAAACTCATTATAAATAATTCCTTTTCAGTCCCACCAAATAAATTTTGCTGACTGTTAGTCATAATTTCTCCGCCGTTTAAGCTGCTTTCTCCCGTTTTAACCACAATCGTGTTTACACAATGTTATCAATATTACCCATCTCCAGTCTGTATTTCCTTGAAATATTTAATCACAAATTATTCATTAGTGGAAATTATCGATTTACACATCCATGTGTCTAATCAAGTGGAATAATATGCAAACAATTATGTAAATTCCATGCAAATGAAACACTAATTAATTAATGTGTGCTATATTTATTTTCAATTATTATTACAGTCCGTTTAAATATTCATAAATGCAATTAATTATTGCGTTTTGTCTATTCATAAATACAGTTGTGTGCGGTATTAAAATGTCCCCTTGTCGTGATTTATTTAATGCGATACTTTTCAGGAATGATTTACTGGGCCGTATTGTAACAAACACCAATGCATTCAAAATGAAATTATTCATTTATAGCATCGTGCAGTTTAGATTAATTTTTGATAGTTAATAAAAATAATAGTGTTATAATAATACAGAGTTATTATAAATGTTGGATCAATTTTTTTTTTTAATTCGTGCAAATTCAAAATTAAAAATCTTTGTAGGCATGAAAAGAGGAAGTTTCAAAGTTTTTTTTTTAACACATTATAAATGTTCAATATATCCACCGACAAATCTATCCCACTGACAAGAAAGCGTATTTGCTGTTATTAAATGCACGGCAACAGTTTAGGAGTTGTTGGTAGAGGCGGATGTACAGCTCCTTTAAAAACAGTTTAATTTCTGAATAAAACACTTACTATGTTTTTACCACAAAATATTTATTGTATGTATATATATTATATTACACAAATATATACATAAATTCACGACTTAAGTTTCGACGTTTGACGGTCATTATCAAGTGGGATTCAGTGATTATAAATTACCACGTAGTTACGGTCGCAACCATCATTATGATTAACAGTTTAATTTATGTAATTAAATTGATTTTTGTAAAAATATGAAAGATATTTGCGTTTAAATGTATTTTCTTTTAAATATTAATAATGAAATAATATCTTTAGTAATAAACCGGTAATATTACAAAATTTAATCCACGAATCGATCATGAAACAACAAGTCGTCGTCGATTGACCTCTTGCACAAGAAGTATCCACACATTTACAACCGATTACGACACTTTTACAACTAAATCCAACGCACACCCAGGTGGTCGAATGCGAAAACAGGAAAGAAAAATATAAGTAACATTCGAACCCGTTCTACCCTATTATATCACGATTCCAAAATAATCGAGCGACTCGTAGGTGAAAGTGGTTTTCTGAGCGCGGAACGGGAGTGCACCATCCCCAGAAAATCGGTTCTTTGGTTCAGTCGTTGGTCAGATCCATCACTGAAATGTCGTCCAGTTTGAGGAGTTCGGTGCTCGTTTTCCTTGGTTTGGCCGTTTTGGCCGTTGGTTTTCCCGACGGTGCGCCGATAGACGCGTGCGTCAAGCCTAGGCCGAACCAGCCTAATCACGGCAGGGCGAGACCGCAGCCGCCTGAGACGAACCCCTATCAGATTATTGCTACGAGTGATTCGTATGGACCAGGATCTCAAATTACAGGTACAAAATATAATTTTATCAATTTATCTCAACGCTGCACTTTGGCAGAAAGAGATAGCTATATAGTTATTGGCAGTCACTAATACGTGTTATAGTTATGTCCTGTATTAAACATTAAGGTAATCTTTAAACATGCAGGAATTTCGTAAAATTAACATCGTTTTGAAAATTGGGTTTTTCGTAAGAAAAAAAAAATATTAAAAAGGGTCATAGTTATGTCAATGTTTAATTAATATTTCTGTGCAATGGAAATTTAAAAGAATTCACAAAAATCTATATTTAAATGACTTCGCATTTAATACGTATTAATTCTATTATTTCTTATAATTTCCTTCTTCTAACAAAACATGCATAATTCCCACTACTAACACAGACTTGAAATTATTTTCTTAAAATAGCTCCTACTACAAAACACCTATCATAATCCTAGCATTAATCCTAAACATAACCATTCTTCATTAAGACCTATGGTCGATATCCCTTATTTGGGAAAATTTTATGACAAAATTATTTTATATTATATGGAATATATTGTTTCTTCAGATAATAAAGATTCGGTAGTAAATTAAATAAAAAAATGATAATAATTAATAAATTATTTCCTCTTTAGCTACTATGTCATTTTGACTTACGTTACGTAAGTATTTCAACACAAATATACTTCAAAACAACTACTTCTCGGGCAAGTAGCCCGCCTGAGATTGAATTACATAATGAACACTTGCTTTTACAATCAATAATATACTGCATTATATAACAATTTTTGATTCTAAAATATTTAATGTAAAGAGCAAAAAAAAACGTTGGTTTTATTAAAATGCTGCCATCTACTTTAAAATCAATATATTTTAAATTTATTTGATTTAGTAAATATTCATTTTAATATGTCCAGTCTGGTTTGTTAGTTCCAACAAAAGCAATAAACAACAAATTGATTTATATCTCGGCATAATGCAACATGCAATTATCGCATATTAATGTACTACATAATGTACAACCAACTGTCATCCGTATGAATTCACACTAATGACATTTAAAGCGATCGCGCGCAGTGATAAACAACGAGAAATTTAATAATAACGCCCCGGCAAACTGCATGTCTGCACACGCCGCCATGATTTATTTGTTTGCGATATACATATTTTTTTCTAACATTCTACTTTCCATCCATGAGTGATATAATATATCGCCGCTTCGATTGCGCAACGATTGTCCGTAAAATTACTTAACATTTGTATAATTAAGATCACTGGTATCTCTTGAATGTTGCGAAATTGTGCCCATTCCGATCGCAATCGCTTGTTTATGGTGAAAATTAATTATTGGGCCTTTTGCTTCTCGGATTAAAATCTTCGGATGTTGCGCAACTGATGTGCCAAGATTTGGTCTGTTGCATGGTTTTTGTTGAGTAATTTTGTCTTTTGATAAAAGTTGCATTGTAATTATTTGTAAATTTCTATACACAATTTTTGTAATTAATAATAATAATGATCCATTGAAGTAAGATATCATAAAATATTTTAACATATATTATCAAAATAAAGGAATACATATATACAGATTATATATTAAAATAAGAGAGATTTATGGATTAAATCCTTTATACGCAAAAAATGCGTTACACCCAACAAAAAAATCATAAGTGAGTATAATACAATAGGATTTTCTGCAGTAAGTCAAAAAATGTCGTAAATCGATTGTTATAACTTGTTTGTAAACTTATGCCAATTAATCGAAATTTGAAGTTGGTGCCAAAAAAGCATACTTCAAATAGTTATTGGTTGTATATCTATCTTTAATTAATATATTTTGCACCGACTCCGATTGAATTCTACGAATAGTTAATCACGAATAACTTTAATCGGCGCATTTTGGTTGCATCGTACATCTAATCTGAATCCACCGAGTAGTAATACGCATTTTCTAGGGATTTTTATTTCAGTTTCGGTGGATTTTCATTGATTTTCACGTCTCTAAGTTAGAAACAATCGAAGCACGTGTTTGTCATGTTAAAAACATGACAAACACGAAACATGAACTAAGGTAAATCTAAATCAATTAGAACATTTACTTCTAAATTATCAATTTCGTAGACTCTAAATCCACGCTTGGTTATTTCCATCAAATCTCTAACTATCTCTCTGTATGATCTCCATCAATTATAAATAACTTCACGTTTATTCTCAATCGATGTGACGTTGTACGTGTATGAGCTAATAGGCCAAAATTAGCTGATTAAATATTTGACGTTTTTAGTTTACCCAAAGAGGATATTATATTATAATATCCTCTTTGGTTTACCTTAATCATGATTAAGTCTTTGTGCAAGCCAATCGTGATTAATTATTTAATTATTATATATACCGTTTTAATATTTTATTCATCTTTTTCAGTTACTATTCAAGGACAAGACACATTCAAAGGTTTCTTGATCCAAGCCAGAGATGTTGCCACCAATGAATGGATAGGCTCATGGCACGACACCCCAAATACGAAGGCTCACCCCGAATGCAGCGCCATCACGCACGCTGACCCCAAAAATAAGCAACAGGCCACTTTCATCTGGAGAGCTCCACTGCATGCACCGAACGGAAAAGTGTATTTCACGTAAGTTTTTAAAATTTTGATATTAATAAGAGAAACAAAAATTTAATTAGATTTTTCTTAATTCAGTATAAAGTTAAATACTGACGTCTCACTTGGTCACATTCCATTATTAAACATTTGTTTAAATTACTTATGTAACGTAAATCAAAACATCACGGTAGCTAAAGAGGAAATAATTTATTAATTAATTATTTTCAAATTCTTTTTGTGCACATTTAAATCATCAATTTGTTATTATTTCTTTATTTTTGTTCTACAATCCACTATACATAAATATTATTAATTATATTGTAGATTTGTAAAAAGATAAATTCATTAAATTAATATTTAGAATGTCCCTATAAAAATTGTCGATTAATAAATGAAGCATCACGATTAGTTTCATTACAAAACTTGAATAATTCCACGCGACTCGTATAAACCGGTGTTGACTTTAATCAAGAATCTCAATAAACGCCGAACCCTTTCCATGGCTTCCGCTTTGAGGAAGTACGCAAATATCTCCTCCCCGAGGAAATTATCTAAAAACACAACCACATAATTAAATGCCGAATTTACCTTTTAGTATTTGTTTTTGTAAATATATTACACAAATGAACTGCAAATTGAAATTATTTTAACGTGTGTGAAATAAATTTACGCACGGTTTTGAGTTTAATTCCAGCTGTAATTGAACAATAACGCAAAAACACAGAGCGTTTTATTGCGCAGTTATTGGAAATTAATTATAACAGCGTACCTTTCAATTGAGAGTTTTAATTCAACAATCGTGATTATATTTTCAAATCGTGTTATTTATGAACGTGAAATAATGTTTTGTTTCTTTGTTCTTAAAATAACTGTGTTGCATTTCCATGCTGGAGTCATTAGTACTGAATTCTTATTTTATTTTTGAATAAAATCCGAACGGGAAATGTTAAGTTTAACTTTTACTTTATTAATTTACTCCACATTCTATGGTATATATTAGACTGTGATGATAAAAAATAACGTTAAACCTAACATTTGCCTTATAGAATATCCCCGATTATGCCTTTATTATTACGGATAATATCAACAATTTATTTATTTGAATACGAAAGAAAAACATGAAAAAAAAAATTAATAAAATCGAATTAACTCCGGGATTGTTATAAAATTATAATTCAGTGGTATTGACACTTGTTCCAGGAATCGTACTTTAATATTTTTAATAAAATATTTATTATTACTATATACTTTATTGATTTTAATTTCTATTTTATTTCCAGTGGAACCGTTCTCAAGGAATACAGCACGTTCTGGTCTGATTTGGTGAATGTTGTGGCACACTGAAGAAAGTGATTATAAAAAGAAAAAAAGAAAGGGTGTATATTTTGTTGTAGAATTAGCTTTATATAAAAAAACTAAACTTATTTTTAATAAATAAAAAATATCGTTATGTTTGTTTTTATTAATATATTATTTTAATAGGATTTCTCAGAATAAAAATGTAATTCCACAAAATTCTAAGGAATTCTGAATTATTGTTATATGAAGTAGCATAAGATGGATTTTATTTAAATATAAACAATATTGTCAAATATATATTACCAAAAATATTAATTAAAAGTACGAAGAGAATTTTACCCTCGTTCCTAGTTTACGAACAAAGATAAAATAAAATTAATGGAATATATTTAATAAATATTGAAAAAATATTATTTAAATATTAAAAGTATGGACTTTCAAAAATTAATAGACACAACAATTAAATAAATGGAATTTACGTATAATAAATAAAATAAATGAAAAAAGAAAGGAATTATTTGTTTTTGATTTTATATAAAATATACAAGATGGATAATTTATATTTAGAAAAATGAACATTTAATACACTTAATAATAAAACACTTTAACTTTGTCTGTACAACAGATATTTAGTGACTATAGTTTCGACAACATTAAAACTTTTAGTCAGTTGTACTAAGTTAAAGTGTTTTAATAATTTATAATAGACCATGTACAACTAAATAGAAGCCTTAAAAATAGTTAAAACAGAAATAACAAGTTTGTGGATCTCAGAAATATATAAATACGTAGAAAACACAAATATTTAAAAAAAAGTCCTATACATTCAAGTAAAAAATCGATGTTTGGCAACGAAGCATATTGCGTTTACTCGTAAATAAGCTGTATGCTATGTGTGTATATTGGGTTGCATATATTAATCAAACATTTTATAAATCTATTTTAAAGCAAGAATAGAGATAAACGTATAATTTGCTAACAATAATCTAGATTTTCTTATATTTTAAAGTATTTTTATCTAAAGAAAATAATTATTTAGTAATCTAAATAATTTTTGATGATTTTATAACTGATGAAAATTAGAAATATTGCACATGGGTTAAGTGACACCAAAACAGATAAAGGAGGTTAATTTTTGGCCTAGTTAATAAATAGACTTTAATTTCCTATAAACATACGTTGTAAACATGGAACAACAATCTGGTAAGTTAATTAATTATACTTAATTGTGGTTCACCACTTTTCACACCCATTTTCATTGCCAGTCGATTTTTTTTATCATTTCATTAAATTTGTTTCTGTTTCGATTGAAAGTCCACTTTCTTTTTATTATTACATGAGCTATAAGTCTTTCAAAAACAATTTAGAAAATGGGGCAGCTACATTTCATATTGGAAATTAAATCCTTAACTAGTTGATATATTTCACGGTTAGATTTGAAGTAGAAAACATTTCTTATGAGAGATTCTTTTTTAAATATAATTTAAGTACGTTTATTAAACAGAAATCGTATTTATATTATTAAAAAATCATTAGCTGATCTAATTACAAAAATCTAAATATTCTTTGCAATAATTTAAAACTAAATGTCAGCAACCTCAATTGTAGATTTTTCAATTAAATTAAATAAAATGAAACAAAGACGATTCACACATTTGCAGTTATTTTTTATTTCATTTGCCATTGATACAATTATTTTAATTTTCATTTAACTATTTAGACAAAATGTTTTTGCAATTTTTATAAATTAATCATTGAACAACATGTGAATAAAAATGTTGTATCAGTGTTACGTTAACATTTAATATTGTTTAAATATTTATGCAATGTTATTTGTGAACATTTTATTCCTTGCGTCTCCTTCAATAAGTTTTAACTAAATCGAATTATTGCATTCACTTACTGAAATATACAAATATTTTTGTTTTTTAGATAAGCTTATCATTAATGATTTGTATTTTCCACATGAGTGGTAATTTAATGCAGTGCAAGGTCTTTGATAAATATATGTAAACATAATTTTGTTCCGTGTGTCGAAAAAGGAAAGAACTGAATATATTTCTTTTTTAGGGAAATCTTCAGACTTGAGCAAACGTACTTTGGGAGATGGAATGGATAATTCCCTACTTCTCCTTTCAGATACAATCAACAAAAATCTTAAGCTCTCCTCTATACCGGCCGGCAAATCCTTAAAACCAATCGAACCCACCGGTAAAATTATTAAAACAATTCCTAAATACATTCCCAACGAGAGAAAAAAGGCACGGTACCTTGTGAAAAAGCCGAAAGAACCCAAATTCGTTCCTTATGAACCGTTTAAAGGTGCAGTCGATCCGATCATCCCGAAAAGAAAGGCAATTAAAGTGATCGCCCCGCCGCAAACGAGAAACAACGTCGATATACAGGACTTGGTGCATCAGATGGCGGAAATGCGCGCGACCGAATTGAATAAAGTGAAGACTGAGGCTTTGGACTGTGCTGAGATGGTTATCTCGTTGAAACAATGGGAAGAGGAAAGGGTGGGTTATGAGACAGACATCAAGAATTTAAGGGAGACTAATGCGCATCTGGAGAATCAGTTGAAGTTTCAAGCACAAGTAAAATAAATTTTGTTTTATTACGGGAACGTGTTGTTTTGATGAATGTTGTGGGTTTTAGGTTAACAGTGAGTTGAAAACTCTGCTTGTTGCGGCTGTCGGGGAAGATTTGGAGACGAGGGTTCAGCATTTGACTGAAGATAAGTTGCAGTTGGCGAGGGCTTTGTTGAATTCTGCTAATCATTTGACGTCTCATCAAGAGCAAACGGAATGGCTTTCTGGACAGTGTGAAGTTTGGCGAAGTAAATTCCTTGCTTCTAGGTAAGAAAGTCATATTTAGGGGAAGAAATAAAAGATTGAATCAATAATCTCTAAGAATATGTTATCATTTGGAATGGAAAACTATCGAGGAATTTATGAAAATTGCTCTATAACTGCTTGGAAATGAATATATATATATATATATTCATTTCCAAGCAGTTATATATATATATATATATATATATATATATATATATATATATATTCATTTCCTCATTTCCAAGCAGTTATCTTTACTCAGGGACTTTTACATTATATTAATTGTATAATACAGCACTTTAAATAATTTTGAGATTGTCTTTTCATGGGCTCCATGACAGACTAGAGGTCTTTCTACCAAAGTTTAGCTTTAAAAATGTGTGCCAGTTGAGTTGTCGTGAAAAAGAAATGAATATTTTCTTTGTATCTTTATTAATAGAAATTAGAAATATGTTTTTAAGCTGTGGCTACCAAAAATAGATATTTTTTTTAATTACATACATTATGCATTAATAAGTCACACCTGTTTATTTTTTTATTAGTATTATAATAGAATCGATATTAAGAAATGTCTTTTTCTTTCAAGTTTAATGGTGGAAGAATTGGCTAGATGGAAATCAGCACTCACCAACCGGATAAACGACTTGCAAGAAAACATGAAGCTCCTGATCGAGGAGCGAACAAAGTGCAGAAATTACGCTCTGAACACTTACAACATCCTCAACCAAATACACGACTCTCTCAAGTGCGGCGAGCCCCTCCAGAAAACTCGAAGCGCAAACATAATCGACCTGACCTTAAACAACCTAAATCTATCAGAAACCATCGCCGGAAAAGTAGTGGAAAACATAACATTCGATGATGATTTGTTAAAACTACCGGCCAATACACCCGGAGAGAATGCAGCAGTGAAAATATTAAAGAATCCTGTAACTGTTTTGGGAAAACAGGATGCTGTCTGTAATGCTCTAATGGGGGCTGTATTATCTGCGAATAGTGGGCAGATGTATTTACAACACCCCAGCAAGCAAGCTACTTGCTGTACGCATTGCAAAGGGGAGATTTTGGATATTTGATAGTTCGACAAGTTCGTAGGTTTGTTGTTAAATTAGTGAATTCATTTAAAGCGCTGTGATGAAGTAGGGGTTGTTTGGTGGGAGGACAATGTTCACTTAGTCCATACATTCGGTGTCTTCCCTGTGACGGAATATAATTTCTTTTTATTTATTTATTATATAATGATAATGATGGATTATCCACTTCCTTTATATGAATCAATTTTTTAATTTTTTTTTATTTAATTCATAAACTCTTTTTTATATAAATATTAATTTTACAAAAATAATTGCAGCTGGTATTTATAAAGTAATGTTACCGAATTGTTATAATATTAAAACTGTTTTTTCCTTAAGTTATTTTTAAGATGCAACATTTATGTATTTAAGTAAATACTTAGATAGGATTAATTAACAAAATAAATAATAATACTAAGCTACTTTTGAACCAAGGTATGTTTTTTTTTTCCAGAAGAACAAAAATAATAGTCTAGTTTTTTTTTTAAATAAATATGGATTTGTTACTTATGTCTTCAATTATTGCATAATAGAATACCTTACCTTTATAGCTTCGAACTTAAATGATAATAATAGAGAGAGTATTGTTTTTTTTTTAATCAAATCAAATAAAAATAATTATTTTAATCAATTGAATAATTGCGTATTTTATTTCTTACTTTAAGAAAATGAATATTCTAAAATGAATTTTGAAACATTATAAATAGGGCTAACCCGTACACCACCATTATGGTAGATGGGGATTTTAGATTATATATATAAATAGGGCTAACCCTAAGCAGGATGTAGTGAATGTGAGGGCAACTAGATGCAGCTGCTGAGGGGCGTTTTTGATTTTTCTATAGGTACTTCTAATGATGTATTTTATATTTTTCAAAGGTAAACGTTTTGTGCAGGTGCATACGAATGGGGCACAAGTGAAGCTTTTGGCTTTCAGTACCTTCATGCAGGACTTGATTATGGAATGTTATTTCCATAAATAGATTTACAATTTAGTTTCAAATTATATAAAAACACATAAGATATGCAGAATTTCTTTTAATTAACTCCACACGAATTTAAATTTATTCAAATCATTCATTTATTTCAATACTATTATTATTCATCTCAGCAGGTATTTTTATTTTTTATTTTTTTGTAAAAACATGCTGAATGATAATAAAAGTTTAGATGAACATAACGATAATTGATTAAATCACACAAAAATTATTTAATTGATTAATGGTGTTAATAATTGTAAACTCGATTGATATGATATGTTTTTTTTTCATTTTACAAAAAAATACAAGAATATGAATGCATCCTTTCTTTAGTATAAATTTGTATCCTTTAATTCCAATTGAACATATGCAAGCGATGCATTATAAAATGAAATTAACTTGTAATTCTAGACACGCGCATTATTTTAAATAATTTAAACTGCAACATGTATATAATAATTATTAAATATATTTATATCAAATTCAGAGTAGCAATCTATGGATATAATTATATATTTATATAATTTAATAATTAAAATATGCAACGAAGTATAATTAGGTTTGTCAGAAACATTAGCAGAAGCAAAATTTGTTTTAAATATCCATAAATTGTATTCACATAATGGCCTCTGTCCAAAACATGCACGCATTTAGACTTTTTAGTTTCAGGAATAAATGAGTTAATTAATAATTATGAAAATTGTTTTAATTATGTTTTATTTAATGCATCGCATGTAGAGTGTATTACATTTAATTAAAATGTTTACATTCTTTATTATACATTTTATGAAAATTGAGCTGCTTTAATATATAAATATTTTTAATGAAAACCATTAAAATATGTGATGGATTTTTATAAAAGTCTTAAAGAAATATGTAAAATGAAATAATATCCTCTGTGTGCATGTTGATTCTTCGTATTTTTTCTACTCTTTTGTGAAGACATTATTGAAATAAACGTGTGTGTAAAATTTAAAATTACAAAAATTTATAATATATATATATTTTTTTTAATAATTTATTTGACTTATTTATTAATTAAAATAAATAATTCTGCATAACTTTGTGGATATTATTAGTAATTAGTATTCTTAGTCAGTAAGTGAAGAGGACATCAATCCCGATAAACAATATTACCCGCAAAGTAGAGTTTAACCTTCGACGCCCTTCTCTGTTGCGGTAAAGGACCCAGAAGTTTGGCCATAGCATGTCCGTGTCCCTTCATCCCTTCAGACGCTCGCTGGTTTGACCCCTGACCTGTCAGCCCCCTCCCGTGTGTATTTAGGACCCCTTCCCATTCCTTTAAACGACGTCGTCGAGCATTCCGCTTAATTATTTTCTATTTCCCGGGACCTTTATTGTGGGCGAGCTGCGGTTTTTCCGAGCGAATTTATCCGCGGCCGTTTCCTTACGCGCCGGTTCCGTTCCCGGGCAAAGTCCGCGATTTTTCCTCGGGATTTTTCCATTTCTCCATCCCCACGTCGGATTATATTAGTGTTGTAATTACACCCTCAGACCTCACACTCCTGCAAAAAAAAGAAAGAAAATGAAAAAATTGCCAAGTTTGTAATTATTTAAATTTCTTTCGGGGCTTTTATTGCGGGCGTTATTTAAATTGTAAGCGCTTTTGCGGTTTGAAATATTATACGCTCTTACATTAACATAATAATAATTATTTAACTGTATGTACAGCCGCGTTGAATAAAAAAAAAGTTATGATCAAAATTAATCTCTTTATATAAAATACAACAAAAGTTGGATAATTAAAATCATGTAAGCTTGAAAATAAAATATTAATTGAAACTGCAGCCATAAAGTTTACAATAAAGATGCAGCTAGAATAAAATTTATTGTATACTTTAAAAAAATAAAAACAAAAACTTTCTTCCAATTGTCATAAATAAAATCTCACTTTTAATAAAATTTTATTGTTTGCGACTATTTAAAGCAAAATAACAAGTTTAATATAATTAATAGTTTTAATATTTAAACATTGGTAGTGATAAGGGCTCTGGTCCTTGATTAAATAGCCCTAATTGTTTCCTTTTCTTACACTTTTCTATAATATATATTGCAAAGCTTCAAACATTCAATGTTTGAAATAGTTAAATTTATAAGCATTGCCCACAATAATCCGATAATTTAAACCAATATAAACTATGCAGCATTTACCGTTGCATGGAATTAAACAAACTCGAGCTTCCGGTTTGCGCAATTTAATTGAAAAATGTCGAGAATGCATTCTCCTCGATTATATCCAGGTAACAGCGGGGTTCAGCGGGGAAAATGCCGCCCTGAAAATAATCAAACGTAGCAACACGGGTTAAATCCCCGGAACGCTCGCACACCACAACCATCCGCAAAGTGCAAACACCTTCCAATTACCAAGTGCCCCCTCAAGTACAATGATTATCTGCCGGAACGATTCTCGTTTTCACGTGCAAGTTTACACATTACATAACACCGAACGGAAATCTACGAGTTGGCCAGAAATTAACTGTACGTTTCGCAGCGGGATGCGCGGGGATTAATTATAATTGGAATTGAATGGGAATTGTTTATAAATTCTGTTCTGTTTGTTTGTTATTTCAGAAGATTATCGGAAACTAAGCGTAAGTACGCTTAGGTTTTGTAACAATTTAATTTTCAATAAAGCGGAAATTATTTAATTATTTCAAATAATTGCGAAATGTTATTAAAACGGGAATTTTGTTATTGTTTAAAATAACAATAATTTATTTGTGTAAATTGGGCAATTGATTTCAATTTATACAAATCAACGATGAATAATTTAGAAGCGATAAATTTTTAACAAGATCGCTTCAGCAATTAATAAAATAAAACAATTTACTATTAATATTTTTTTTATATGAAACAATTTCCATGTATTTTCAACATACCGGCCATTTATTTAATCTATTATACATGTACCAAATATACAACTATTATTCCGGATGGTACAAATACCTCATAAAATAACTACACTATTCCAAATATTTTTTTTTTGTAAAACACGCCGACTAATGACGTAATTAATTAATTTAGTAAATACAATCCTCCGCGGTTAAAACAGGCACAATTATATTTCCAATTTGTACAAAACCGGCGCAATTTCATTAATTCAGCCCTAATGGACGTTATAATCTGATAAAATACTTACGAGCCGGTATGTAAAATTGTATGCACAGGAAATGTATGCAAAAAATAATAATAATAATAAACAAGGGCGTGATTAATTTAAACCGGTGCACGCAGACGGTGAAAAAATCGCCGGCACGATTTAAATTGGTTTAATATTTTACGTTGCGTAATCTGGGTAATTGTTGTTAAGGTAAAACACAGAGTTTTTTTTGTTGCGCGTTATTGCAGGATGAATATAACAAAAAAACAACCTTTTTGCTGGGTTTCATTTATTTATAGTATTTTTAAAATAACTCTACTGTAAGTAAAGTAATTTAAAACGTGTAAACAAACAAGTGTATTTGACACTAAATAAATTAGAAATTATTATGAATTTTCTTTTAATATTACTCGTAAACAAATAACAATTTATATATATATAATCTTATATCCTTCTATCACATATTGGTGTATGATTTATAACAATTTATATGGATTTTAATTATTTTATGTTTGTCGTTTCATATTTACTTACGTTATTTTAACGAATAAACAAATCTATTAATAAATTATTTTCAAATTCTTTTTATTTAATTTATTTCAATAATTGGGACCAAGTGAATTTTTTTTCTATTATTATTTTAAAATATTGACTATTTAGTAATTGAAATATTTAAATAAGTCCTTATTTTCGTTCATATCAAATTGGTATTACGAAGCCTCAACATTTCCATTTATATGATTACCTTTGATTAAAACCGCCCATTATTAATAATTCATCCCAGTATCATAATACAGGCTGATGAATTAATTCCATGTCTATCGCACGCTATAATTTAACTAATCTGATCGGCCGCGCCAATAAAACAAAAATAAAAACGCGAAAAAGCATTTAACGCGCACACCCTAGTATTTCAATGATAATGACATAATCCACTTAAACCGGACTTACAATTTAATTAAATACTAAACAGAAATTGTAAACATTAATCTATTTAATGTTGCACTAATTTAATTTGAATGGGATAAATAACTAATTCGCGTTAAGTATTCGTTTTAATTTAATAACATAAACGGGTATTCAATATTTAAATTGCTAAATTCAATATTAGTGAAGTATAGTGGAAGCTATCAATTTTCAATTATTCTGTTGATCATTAAAAGCGTTTATTTATATATAAATGTAATACTTTTTGTTATTATTAATTCAGTCGTTGTTATTTTCCTTAACAAGCAAGAAAGGATGGAAGGAAGGTTCGCTAATTAAAATTAGTCCGAATCCCCGCGGGTGGCTCGAAAAACGCTGATTCGCATTAAAAATCAACAAGCTTTTCGCCTACGATACACCATTCCGAGTGGCTCCTCAGTCTCCATCACCAACCATCGCGCTAATTACCGTTCCTAATTAGTCAGCGCTCTCTAATCAGAAGAATAAATATTTATACCGACACCGGAACAAAAAAAAAAAAAAAACGTAACACCTGTATTTATTATCATATTCCGCCTGTTAATTGGTGACTGTTGATCCCCCGCAAACACCATTCCACTTTGAAGTGTCTGAAGTCGCGGGGTGCAATGAAGTGCGCTTCCGTACTGATTTAATTAACGTACGCGCGTGTTTTCCGGTTTTGAGGACACTCCAGGTCGCTTTATCAAATAAAAAAAATATACATATATTTTTTTTTTATGTAATTGCGAACGAATAGTTGCGGGTTTTGTTTTCGGTTGTATGTGAATTCAAATGAGGTTGAATACGCAATGAATTGAATGTTGACGTTGAATAACTCGAGCGTTTCAACCGATGCAATTTCACTCGACGAATACGGAGTTTATAAAAGATGCGGAATATTGTAAAAGTTAAACAAAGGGACAAAAAAAATGAAATATAGCAACTGAATATTTAAAAAAATTAAATTATTAGTGAATCATATATTCACTAATAATTTTTATTTCAATTAACCAAAAATGAAATATAGCAACTGAATATTTTATTTTTAGAAAGAATATACAATTTCTCCACCCAAGAAAAAAATACATCAATTCTTTATAAAATTTGTAGATCCACGATGTAGACAATTCTTAATAAATATTAATAAAAAAATGCATTTTGATGAAAAAATATATTGTGAAGAGGTTCGTCACAATATATGATATAAATACAACTAATATAAAAATGTTATTTAATTAAAAAATCCTGTCATGCGATATAAATCCTTATGCCAACTATGCTCTTTCTTTGCAAAATTCTAACTTTAAATAACTTTCAGGCTACTTTAATGATTTTTTTAATTAATAATAGCACTGTTTAAGTAAAATGTTTATTAACCAACAATTGCACAATTAACTACAGTGGTGTGGATATAAGTCGCAAAAATTAAAACTAGACGCAATATTTTATTGATAATGCAAAAATCTGTTGCATGATGCAATATTTTATTGATATGCAACAGCAGGTGTACATTATGTAATTCAATATCCGGCGTGGGTATTTGCCCAGGAAGTAATTGATTTAATGTGCATTTGTTTAACGTACTTACGCAACGTAAGTCAAAAGTCACAGAGCTAAATGTGAGAATAATTTATTAATTATTTTCAAATCATTTTTATTTAATGTAAAACGAGACCTATTAGAATTAGCAAATGTTCGAAATGTCCTCCAATTTTTTTTATTACGAAAAATTTTCCAAGCTGGCATTTTCAATCATTTTCATATAGTATTCGCACTACTGATTATTATTAGCAATATTTTCATTTTCCTTAAGAACTTTCGCAACTTGGAACACGGACTTCCTGTTTTCAGAGCTTTCAGAGGCCTACAGTGGTGTCACCGTCTTCAATTTCATGTTTTTTTTTTTATTGAAAGTGTCTGAATTGTGGATAAAAGATCATATACCCGCTTCTGAAAAAAAATCATTGCATTTTTCTTCAAAAAAATAAATAAATAAACCTGCTTTTAATTTTTTGGCATGTAAATCGTGAAACCACCGCTTCAGAGAAATATTATTGTCTGCGTACACAAAAAGCACAAGCACATTAAATCCCACCATAAAAATAACACGACTCGTGGAAAATCCAACCGGGGGCCGAATCATTTTATGCAAACAAAAGACAGTGCATACATCAACATATCTTCGCGCTATCGCGGATGGCATCGCGAATTTCATATTTCACCCGGGACCGACCGAGCATCGGGAATAAAAATGACGTTTGTACAGAAAACCCGAGGAGGGGACACGGCAAGTAAAAAAAAAAAAAACAAGATTATGATGTAAAGTGTGGAAGGGAGCGCGAAAGGGAAATCGTAAAAATATATAAATGATTCAGTCAGGAATTCGGCAAGAGAGCAAACGAAAAAAAAAAAAAATGAGTCGTTACCTTAAGTACGACTATAAATTCGCTTCGTTTTGTAAGCGATTTTCATTGTACGAGTAATGGGGTTAGGGTCGAAATATGAGCGGAAATCATGCAAGTAAAGCGTATTTATGTTTGTTCGATCAATTTTTCGAACTTAATGGAAAAGTGGTTTTTCACTGGAACAGAAATGGATGTGGAAAAATAAATCTTAAATATTTCTTTGTTACAAATGTAACCATTATTACTTAGTTACTCACACGACTAAATAGTTCTTTTAATGTTTTAATTTGCATTGAAGAAACATAAAAAATACATTTATTACAAACCAATAACTAAAAAAAATAGTTTTGGTGGATTCGCAAGGATTTTAATAAACGTGTACTAAGGTTGTGGTTTAATAGAAAGCAACATCAATACATATGTAGAAAATCTTTATTTCTGAGAGATACATTACAATATTTACAACATTACAATTATAAACATCTAGTTAAGCCTCAGAAAATGGCTATCGACCATCGGTCTTTCTGCCAAATCAATACATTAAAAATGGAAATAATTGTTTAAAAACAGCCAAATGTGGAAATAATTTATTAATTATTTTCTAATCATTTTTATTTAATTTATCATTTCCATGTTCTTTATGTCTCATTTCCAAAGATCTGCCCGATATATATTGCATCGCAAACATTACATTTCAGTTCATAAACTCCACTGTTTTTATTTTTATTGTTCACTAACAGTTTCCCTAAATTAAGTGAGTTGGTGAAAATTATGTTAATGTCTGTTTTTTTAATCTTATGTGATTATTCGCGTGTTCTAGTCCACTCCAATAGATTTTTTCTTTATTTGGCCCGGCGCATTCACCATATTTCAAAAAGAGTGTCCACTATCAAAATGGGCATTTTTTGTTGTTCTGTGCCATTGAATTTGCAATGGTATTCAAAAACAATTTCAGTAATATTTTTATTTCGAAATAAAGTTATTATTATTTAAATAATTTTATTTAATATTATAGTAAATTGTTTCGTAAATTTATACAATTTACAAAGTCGATTTATTTCTACTCAATTAAATTTATAAAGTTGAAACAAAAATATCACTAAACCAACAAATTCCGAATTCAGTTTCCTAAATGAAAAAAAGTACACGAGCGCTATTGTGTAATTCCTCTAATTGAAATAATCGCCTTAATTCCATTGATAATTTTCCGTGAAAGGGAGGCCCCTCCATTTAGGCCCTTGTAAAGCCATGGCCGGCTTCAGTGTTCACTGTTAAGCCGATATCCATTTCGCCGGGGACGCGCCGCCCGGAGAGAAGAGTTTTAGCTTCAATATTTAAGTGGGGGCGTTTATTATGTACACTTAGCCCTTAAATGGCTGTTAGTGTCACCTTAATTTATTATTAAAATGCCGACCCTCCATTCTCGGAACGGGACTTTGAGCGCACAAAAGAAACGCTGTTTAATCTTGGCGAAATAAAAAGGAAATCTATATAAAAAAAGAAGAAGAAACTTTGCCAGTGGATATAAGATTATTAAAATTTTAGAAAGGTTTATAATTAAAAGGTTTGAAAACTTTTAAGTATAGTCGGCAATTTAAGATTAAAATTATTTGATGGGAATGGGAACAAATCAATATTGACATTTTCATTTAAAATAACTATATATATTCACATTCAAAATAGAACTTTTTCTTTATTTATTCTTATTTATATTGTATTTATGTTTGTTATTCTTTTAATATATTATTTTCAACTATCTTCCTCAAGACGTAAAGAACGCAGGCACTTTAGATAAAATTAAGCATATGCTTTTTAATCTATTGCACACATTGGAGCCATATAATACAGATGAATTTAATTATTATTATTGTTCCGTAATTGGGTTTTCCTGTTGAACAATAAAGCTTATATTATATTATTAATATATATTGAAAATCTTTATTTTTGAGTTATACATTATATAATTTTATAATACATATAAATATAATCATTTACACATTGTTAGACCTCAGAAAATGGCTATCGACCGTCGGTTTTTCTGCCTTATTATTAATATTATTCCATGAGTAATAATATTGATTTCTTCTCTTTAAATTTATATAAAAAGCCTGTTTAATTTTAAGAAAATAGAAAATTACTATACTCTTTTCTATTGATAAAAAGTACTCTTTTCTTTTTTACGGGAATTATAAAAATCGTTCAATTCCATGTTAATAACCTTTAAAATTAAAGGACAAATTAAAAACTCTTGGTTCGTTAATCAAAATGTTTCACCAAGTGATAAGCGAAAAAGTTATTGAAAAAATAAATAAATAAATAAATAAAATAAGGAATGAATAGCCAGTAGGAAAAAAAAGAAGTAAATTATAAAAGTAAATATCTAATAAATTTATACACCTTTGTACCATAAATGCTAAATATCATTTATGGTACAAAATTTATTATTATTCAGGATATAATTTTTATTAAGTTTTTTTCTTTAGTAAAAAATATAAGTTATGGAATACAAACAAACTTATAAAACTTTTTTGTTCCTTATAACAGGGACTTTAAAAATGGATTTGAACCGGGATTGCAGGAAGCGCATATCCCGGATTTACCTCACAAAATATAATACACAAAAGGTACGTAAAAGGAAGAGGAAAATAACTAACGAAAACAAATCGAAAACTAGTCGACTAAATTTATAAGAAAAATTAAAAATATACAAAATTTACAAATGTAAGCGATGGTATATAATGAACTGAAAAATAAACTTTCATAATAGCATTATGAACATTAAATACAATTGGATTTATAAAAGAAATAACGCGAAACGAAAATTTCAAAATTCTTATTTCGATATAAAAATTTAAAAATTAAAAAAAAATATATATATTTATGATAACCCCGACACCAATTGGTAAAAGGGGACATCGATTATATATATAAATATTTATGATTCAATAATGATAAACATAATATAAATAAAAAATATCTAATAATTCTAAAAAAAATACACTGAATTAATAAACAATAACAATAACTACAAAAAATCTCACATCTTCACTTTTATAGAATTTCTGTGGAACAAAAAAGCTGCTTTTAAAATTTTGTGGAAAAGCATTCAATGTTTTTGATAAAGTGCACACACATATTGAAAGAAACGTAGGAGAATTCATAGAAATTTAAATAAACTAAATTTTGAATTTTCTTGAAAATTGATTGATAACCCGAAACTAATTGAGAATGAAAAATTATTCAATTTAATCTTAGTTTTATTGGTTGATTTTTAATAATCTGTTCATATTTATTTGATTTCTTAATGTTGTATATTGAAATTTATTCAATTCAAAGGTTTTTTGTTTGTTTTATAAATATTTATATATGAATAATTCATTTTGTCAAATATAATTTCTATTTTATTTAGATTAATTTAAATATCTAGCCAATGTAATCCTTCACAGTAAAAAAATATATTTTGCTCCAGAACATTTTTTTCGGTAGTAAACAACATTTTAAATTAGATAAAGAATTACACTTGTTTTGTTCCATATTATATTACTATTAGATGAAGAATTACACTTCCATAATGGAACAAAACAAGTGTAATTCTTCATCTAATAGTAATATTTGTTTCCATCAAGAGTGTAGCGCAACAAGCATTAACTTTATTAAAAACATTTTAAAAATAGATCTAATTACATTTTATATAAATTTTTACTAATTAAATATTAATTCCGTTTCTGCATGTAAATATGATTCTGCTATTATATGAAAGAAAATTACAATTCAAGAATCCCCCCTCTGGCAATTAAAACTCGCGTATTTTCCATTTTTTCCCATCCATTCATTTTCAGTTTACTTCCTACGAATATTAAAGCTTGAATATTTTTTTCTTTCGCTTTGATCTCTCTGTTAATTTTTAATCCGGTTTATTTAAAGGTCGGTAAATGAACTATTATCCAAACAGCGTTTCGCCGTTCGCTGTGTAAGTGGCATAAATTATGAGATGTTGGTGGAAGAGGAGCAGTTTTAGTAAATGGCGAACGTGGCGCGTCTTTGTTAATTTAGTTCAAAGGAAATGTAAACAGTGGGAATGTGAATTGTAACAAAAGCATTGTTCCAGCGACACATTTCGAATTTCGCAGCCCGTAACTGATGTTTGGCGCACTAAGAATGTTTACTGGCTCGGAACCATGATTAACGAAACAGACACACGACACTCACTGACTTGAGTATCAATAATGCACGAATTGCGGACTGCAACTTTGTGGAATTTGTGTCGTGTCGATGGATTATTTACGCGTTTTGTTTTAAATTAAATCCAACTTTAAAAAGTTTTTTTTTTTTTCAATAGATTCCCCATTGTAATAAAATTGTTTTATAACATTAAAGGATTACCAAACAGTCTATAATATTAAATAAAATTAAATGAAAATGATTTTAAAATAATTAATAAATTATTTCCACATTTAACTCTGTCATATTTTGACTTACGTTAAAACAACTACTTCCCGGGTAAATACCCCGCCGGACATTGAATTACATAATGGACACCTGCTGTTGCATATCAATGAAATATTGCATAATGCAACAGATTTTTGATCCGAGAAAAATTCAATGAAATGCATAAAATACTTACGTAACGTGAGTCAAAATGTCACAGAGTTAAATGTGCTTTCGATAAAGCGCACACACATATTAAAAGAAACATAGAAGGATCATTTTCAGATCAAGGTACTATTTAGTAAGAAAGCTTAGCTCATTAAATATTTCGTATTGATTTAAATCTACGTATATTTAATACTGAAACAATACAGTGAAGTAAGGAATATAACGTGTACAATAATTTCATGAATTTGTTAAATTTATGAATTAAAAAAATCACAATTTTATCATATCAGGTGTAAAACAAATTGTCATGGAGTTCAGGTACTTTCTTTAAAATATATATATTTAATGTTTGCGTCGAAAACTTTTCTAGATTTCCTAATAAAGTTCCTCTTTTGAAAACTGAAAGCCGTTGTGTTTTATACGAGTGGTTATGCCTTTATAAAAATACAATTTCACTCGTGCGGGGCGCAGGAACGGTTACGACAAGTTGTTTAAGTGGAGCATCATAAATATATTATGCAACTAATTTAAAAGTGCTAAAGTAATTTTAAAGGCGCACCTACGGAATATAAATCGGGCGGGCCGTCCAGAAGAAAACACGTATTCGGCGAAAGGGCCGAGTTTATCCGGATGTTTGCTGAAAGTTTGCGCGTTTTCCGCGAATTACTGCCGAAATAAGTTAGATCCGGTGCCGCCGAGCGGTAATTACACTTCTTGTCTCGGATGGGGGATGGGGCCGGGTGCGCGCCCCATTCTTAACACTCATTAATCGTGCCGTTCATTAAAAGATCGGGACGATTCAATTGTTGCGACAATTAGAACGAGCGCGGGGCGGTATTACTTCTAAATGAAATTTCCAGGTGTAATTATTTAGGTGAGTGTGTGGGGGAAAGGGGTGTGCGTTCTGTTTTAGGTTTAAGGGTGTAGGAGAGAGGGTGTGTGTGTACATGAGTGTGTATAAGGGGGGCTACATTAGGGTATACCCTGATATACATCTCATCTCCGCCGGATTTCAGCAGGGACCGCAAATGTTAGGGCCCGTGCCACTTGAATTTCCTGCAAAAATTTGCACCGGGGATGTGGATAATGCCATATAAGAGATAACAAATTCTTATCTCTTTGAATATAATTAAAGTTCAATAACTAACACCCTTGTATCACAATCTCACATTATTAATGTCTAATCGGATTTTTTTTAATATTCATTTAGAATAATTAAGAGTGATTATTTCAAATCCATGCATGAATTTTTTAAACATAATGAAAAGTATGTGTTAAAAAATAATTTTACAAAAATGAGACTATACTACCCAGAGAACAAGCCATATATATTAAGCACGTCCTTTGAAAAGAGTTTGTTAATATGACCGTTCCAAGATAGTTTATTATCTATTTCTAAAAATATGGCGATATCACTTATATAAATAAATAAATAAATAAATCTTTATTAACGGAATACACCTTTTACAAAAAAATATAATAATAATAAAGAATTAGTAATATATATTATATGAAAAACTTATGTTAAAATTTGAATATATTTTTTTTTTCGATTAAATAACTACTTTGGAATAATTAATGATTCGATTATTCGATTTTGTATTACAAGTATTTATTACAATGAAATTAAACAAGGAAAATGTCTGGCAATGATCAATAAAATTCGATCAATCTCTTTTTCAAACTGCAAAAATTACTTACACTGTAAGTTTTGAAAACATCTATTGAAACAACTACTTCTCGAGCAATTACCCCGCCGGACATTGTATCACACAATAGATATTTATTGCATAGCAGTACTACTGCGAATTGCAACGGATTGAGTCGAAATTATTTAATGAAAGGAAACGACAAATAATTGTTACAATTATTTATATTAAAACCGCTAATAATATCTGAAAGATCATCGACGAACAAACAAATGTATGAGATAAATAAAACGAAGAAAAGATGACTAACGTATAATCTAAGTTGATATCGTTTAATTCCAACATCGCTGTGTCCAAATTCACGTGAAGTTTCATAGTAGTGAAGTAGTTGTTTTTTCAGTTATTGATTAGTCCTGCAATTCCAATTGATTGGAGTTACCAAAAATCTTGGTTTAATTTGTCGAAAGCTTTTGCATGAATAGCTTTATTATTATTTTCAATTTCATTATGTATGTTGGGTGAATTTAATTCAAGTAGTTCCAGTAGAGTGGTCCCATCTAAAGCCATATTGTCGGGGAGTGAATTTGTAGTTTGTGTCGATGTATTTTATAATTTTTATACAGATCATTTTTTAATAACTTTTAGAATAATTGAAAAAAGCACATAATTCTGAGTATCAAAAACATTTTTTTATTTTGAATTAATTTCTCACTTAGTAGTCCTTTTCATTGGACCTTATATAAAAAGAATATAGATTTAATGTAAGAAACTTTGATATAAAATAAAATTCAACAAAAAAAAAATGTATCTTTTTGTGTAATAATCATAAAAATCCGTTCGAGTTGTGATTATTACAGCAATACGGCGAAAGTTTTATACGGTTTCGCAACGCCATAAAAAACGAACGGCTAAGAGTTTGAGTAAATGCGATCAACAGAAGCAGAACGGGCGCCTTTTACATTTTTGATCCTCTTAGAGCGGAGGTTTTCCTTCTGTTCGGAAGGAGGGACGGCGGGGTGGACGCCCCTGTAATCTCCATTGAAGAGGGTGCGCGTTATACGAATGGAGGACACTTAATAATTTAATTACCACTCCCGACACTTACAAACTGCAACGGTTACAATGGGAATTACATAAGTGAATACCGTGGTTTTCCTTGGCTGGTTAATCTCACTAGAAATTTGCTTAAATACACACTAATGCGTTCACATATATTTAGAATAGTTTACTAATATTAAAGACTTTTAATAATTTTCATTATTATAACCGGAGATAATACAGTTAAGTAAATCACGGGAAAGCACTTGTGTTAGATATTCATGAATACGTTTCTTTTTATGGTATGAATACATTCCTTATCATAACGATACAGTTAAATATTTTTATTATTATTATGTGGAGTATTACAATAGTGATTTTCACTTCTCATTTTAATGATCAGTTTACAATTTATATTATTTCTGAATTCACACTGATTTATTCAATTCGCAATTAAATAAATTGCAATTCTGTGACGCGACAATCGAAATATCGTTGAATAAATCAGTGTGAATTCAGAAATAATATAAATTCTTTATTTAAGAATATGATAAATAAAATATTTTGAAATGCTTTTCCCATTTAATAATGATAAATTATTTTTGATTCGATAAATTGGTGGTTTTAATTTAAGTAAGTGATAGCAAAAGGGGATTGGAATCAATTTTAGCTCACCCGCCGCCAATTAGATTTATCGATTCGCAACAAGTTCTAATGCGATTTTTATGATATCCCAGGGGGGCTCATCACTCATCAGCGGCTCTTCTTCGGCGCGGTCGCGCCACAATCAACATGAATGCGGTGATCAGCGGGATGAAAGTCTACTTCCTGAAAAGACTCCTGATGAACTATGAATGTAACGGATAGTGCGCGCGTTTCGACTTCTATACATTACATCCCCTTTTTATCCGTATTTTTTCTTCAACCCCCCAGGCTGAAACGGTTGATACGGCCGGCTTTTCCGCATTCATAGCGTACCGTTGAGCGGTGCTCTTAATTAGTGAGCGAACAACCAGCCATTATACACCTGTCTATGTCGCACACGAGCAAATCTCGAGCGAAAGACGTCGTTAATTATAACGAGCATTAACAACACTTCAAGCTTGATGCCGGTGCATGAAAAATAAGCGCGCGTGTAACAACGCGCCCCTTGTTTGTGCATAATTCAGTCGTGTTCTCGTGTGTGTTATGCGCTAGCCTGTCAATATTTGAGGACTTTAATACCCCTAAAATACACGGCGAGTTTATAAAAGTGGGCCGTGCTAAAAAGACGGCTCTAATAAGGATTGTTGGTAAATAATGCCTCGCGGAGGCCTGATTAATAAATTCCGCAATAAAAGTTTCCCCCGAAACGCAAACACTTTAATGACTCCGTTTCAATTATGCAACGTATAACGTTAAGAATGGCAAGTTGGTAGTTTCCCGAATTCCGCATAATACGGTGGAATTCCTAATGAACGAAATTATGTTTAGTTTAACTCGAATCGTACAAATGTCGCGGAAATCATAAGTTTTGCACATTCAAAGATTCCACCACGAAATTGTGTCTTAAACTAACATTTCTGAAACTATATTTACTGTTATGTGGTTATATATACAGAATGACATAGATACATTTATATATCAATATAATTTCATAAAATTTTTAAAGTTCTCGGATTTTATATTAGAAAGTATTATTAGATTTTATATTATATGATTAATTTAGTTCAACTACCATTATCTAGCATTTCAACAAATGATAATGGCCTTTTTAGTCTTTCGCACCACTTGAAACTAGTGTATTAAATATACAAAGCCCTGATTAAGATATACTTTAAGTATTCCTTAGAATAATTAACACTGTTGTATCCTTTCTTCACACTTTATTTTCTAATGTTTAGATATATATTTCGAGTGCTATGCACTCATTATCAATAACAACTTTTATTGATAATGAAATATATATCTAAACATTAGAAAATAAAGAGTGAAGAAAGGACACAACGGTGTTAATTATTTTGATTATACTCTCTTCACGTAACTCAAAATCAATCATCGATTATTCCTTAGAAATTGTGAAGTCCGAATAAAAATACCGAAGAGAAATAAATCAAGTGATTTTTCTAAGAAAATATAGTTTAAATAATATACTATAAGTATGGAAATGCAATTTTTGTTTAGTATTAATTTTTAATGATATTAAAAATATCAAATATTAAAATAAATTTAAAAAAAATAAATTCGACTTGATATTATCCTATTAACAATCAATAGTTTTTTAAAAATTGACATAAATTCTGAATATTCCATTAATTTCGTCCAGTATGGAAATGCAATTTTTGTTTAGTATTAATTTTAAATGATATTAAAAATATCAAATATTAAAATATACCTAAAAAAATAAATTCGTTGTTAATTATTCTATTAAGAATCAATACTTTTTTTAAAAATTGACATAAATTCTGAATATTCCATTAATTTCGTCCAGTAGATTAATGAAATCTGTATCATATTACGCCGCGGTCGTAAATTATAAACAGCGAGGCCGGGAATTATGTTCTTTGCACTTTAAGGGACTTTGTTCTCACATCGGGACAAGTCCCGCAGAGGGGCCAGTGCCCGGCGCCTCCGCCATAAATCAACTAGAACAACGCCCGGTTCAAGAAGAACTTAATGGAGGGAAAAACACAATAAGCCCAGTAATTATTTTTTACGACGCCCTTTCTTTGCGCTTTTAATGCGCTATTCCCTCGTTAATTAATTATTCCACCAAATTATATTTTGTACATCAGCAAAATGTGTATAGAACCTATAATTATTAATGAATGAATATGGTAAGTAATTATCTTCATTTATTATTTGTAAAAAAAAATAAATACCTCTTTAAATAAGTTTTTCTGAGGTCTACACAAATGATTGTATGTATATGTATTATAAAATTATATAATGTAATAAAGATTTTTAATTTATATATAAAATATCCTAAAATTAAACCTTATTAATATTGCAGTAAAATACGCGTTTAATATTCATATAAATTAAATCGAATCGACTTATGTCTTCAATACTACATAACATATAGAAACTGTACTACTGTTTTAAAACTAGCATACACAGGTACAAAGAGCCGCTGCCAATTAGTGATCATCAATAGAAGCCCGTCGTATATAGGCGATCCAATTAAACGGGTACGTGTGTATTTCACGTTTCTAACGAACAAGACGGAACAATAAGATGTCTGAAAACGTGGTTGATAATTGCGCGACCGTAAATTTTACCCTATTGTTATAATTCACCTTTATCTGCCAAAGTTCGGATAAATAAATGTTTCAGCTTGAGTTATGGTTACTCCAATTAAAATTGTTATACTCGATTTTTAATGGAATATATTATTGAAGATTCTGTTTGATATAGAAAACATTTTTAAAATTTGTATGACTGGATGTTAAAAGAATATAAAAAAAATATGTTTCTTACATCTTGTAAGGCTTCGAAGCCAAATCCTTCCACAAAATTCGTCATGTAATCGTTGTGTATAATCTCAATTGTTGAGATTTTCGTGGAATTGATAAATTCTTTAACACCGTGGCTCGCGGCTGCGATGTTTTCACTTGAACAACTCGAACGAACACGCGTTGATTTTGGCATATTACGTACAAAGCCTGTCGACTTAAATTAAGCGATCAAATTACCAACAGTGATATCATAAGGTCGATTATGTTGACCGAAAATTTAGCAAGAATTACGAAATATAGCATTTAAAGATCCACTATTTTCAAGGCCGATTGTTAAACTAATAACACTTAACAAATAATAACGATTGTTAAACTAATAACAATCGGCCTTGAAAAATGAATTCAATTTCGCCCGAAAATCGCAAGAATTGCTAAATATAATATTTAAAGATCTTTAAATGTTAGAATGAATTCAATTTCGTCCGAAAATCGATATATTGATACTATCTATATTGATATAGTAGAAGCTATGGCAATTATTACAATGAATTCAATTTCATCCGAAAATCGCAAGAATTGCTAAATATAATATTTAAAGATCTTTAAATGTTACAATGAATTCAATTTCGTCCGAAAATCGATATATTGATACTATCTATATTGATATAGTAGAAGCTTTGGCAATTATTACAATGAATTCAATTTCATCCGAAAATCGCAAGAATTACGAAATATAACATTTAAAGATCTTTAAATGTTATATTGAAAAAATTGAAATTGAATTCATTGTAATAATTGCCAAAGCTTCTACTATATCAAAAAAACTAAATGTTAAAAATCCTATTAAAAAACAAAGTTTTGATTAAAAACCCTGCATTTTCTTTGTGAAATCCATAATTACCAAATTGTAATGTTGCGGAATTCTGCAACAATGTGATTTAATAACCTGTAATTTGTCACACATTGAACGTACGCCCAGCAAATAGTTGTAAAACGAATAAAACACAAAGTATACGCACGTACAAACACTCGCTCAGTATAGAGCAGTTGCAACAATTAAATTCTTTAATTAAACACGGACCACGCTGATTAATTAACCGGCGGGTTTGTTTGGAACGCGTAGCAAAAGCGGAAAAGTGGACGTCTGCGTTTGTCGTAATTTATTAAATTCGAGTGCACCACCGAAAACCTGCGAGGCTTCCGGTCCGATCGGAAACCACACAAAAAAAACTGTTTGTATATATATATATATAAATTTCCGCGCCGAGCAAATAATACAATTTCGCTGTTTATACAAAACGCCACTCGTAAATCACTTTAATTAATTTGTTTTTTCGGGGGTGGATCGGGAGATAGCGAGGGGCGGCGGAGGTCGTGGGGATTGGTGTGTAGTTTAAGAATGGGGAGGAAATGTGGACGGGGCACAAAGAGGAGATGGGAGAAAAAAGATACACGTCCAGATATTTATCCGGGGGAATAAAAGGAGGCCCCCATTCAATAAACAAAGGTTATTGTTATTTTCTTCGTGTAATGTAATTTCTATTATATAAAGAAGTGGTGAGGTTATATATGTCTATATTCCTACACACACGAACACTGGAGGAAAATTTTGATTTTCTTTATAGCAAACAATGCACAGATAAAGGTTTACGTTAATTGAAATTCGATTTAAATAAAAATAAATAATAATAATCGAGAAAGTAATATTATTTTAACTCCTATTACGAAATAATCAAAGAATGAATATTGTGAATGGATCCACCATCTTTGATTAAATTCTCAATGAGATTTTTTTTGGAAACAAAGCTTTTTAAAAAAAAAGCTGGGGTACTTATAGGATTATCTTGCTTTTTTTGCTTTACCTTTGAAATAAACATTTTAATTTCAATATATGCTTACTCTCTTTATTTATACCGATTAATAATAATTGCCCTATATTTTTCGTTTATAAAACTTAAAAATCCAAATTTTGCATTTTCGCCTTATACATTGCATAAGGCATAATACATGTATTTATAATGTTCTTTTTGTACCGTGGCCAAATTTATAATATTTTTATTTTTCTGTTGGATTTTTTTTTTCCCATCCAGAAAAAAAAAAATTCAACAGAAAAAACTGAGAGATACATTGGGATCTCTCAGTTTTTTTTCTGTGGGCTCGTTATAAATAGTCGCTGTTAATTTAGTATAAACCCTTACACCAGCTGCCTGATGATAGTACTCTGTATGGAAACAATTATAACTGTGTTTTGGTCCATATTAAAATTATAAAATCAAAGTGTTTTATTAATTATATTTAAATGTTTTAATATAAAATCTGAAAATAGTTTATTTTTATATATATATATATAGTTAATACAATATAGTTTTGTTTATCAGTTATCTATTGAGGCAAAGGCGGTAGAAAGCCGGGTTGAATCAGCGCCTTTATTTGATTTACTGGTGCGGTATTGAAGTGACAGTGGGTTTGTCGAGGGGCTTGTGTTGGCCCGCCGGAGGCTATAATTTCCGAACGGGACGTCCTAAAACCGTCTCAATCTCGACCGAATCCAGCACATTTCGAGCAATTACTTGCAGACGCCTCGCTACAAGTAAATAAATGTTACCCCCGGCCAAAAATGAGGTCTACACCGCCACCGACGCCGCCGCGTGTATTGTTTATTAGTGGAGTTCGCACCCGCGGGCGTAAACTTAATACAATACTAATGCGATTTCGGTACCGACTTCCCTTCCTACTGAAGTTCACCTTACTTTGTGTAATCAGGTTTGCACTCGGCTCGTTAGTTCGCGGCGGCTCCTACAATTTACGGTGCTATATTCAATTTTAAAGCAGCCCGACCTTCTGGGTGGGGATGTAAGGGTTACTTACTATCCAGGACACAAGCCACGACAATTTGCTCATTATTTCCAAAGATCAACCCTAACATCGACCTACCTACAATAAATTGTCTCTTAAAATAAAATTGGTTCTTATAGAAAAAAACAATATTTGTATAGCAAGAACGAGATCTAATTTCATTTAAAAAGGGAATTTGAACATCATATTTACAAAAAATAGAAAAGTATATTCATTCACTTGATCATCTTATTTTCAAATACATCACATTTACATATATAATTTTGTTTATTTATTTGTCAATTTTATATAAAAAAAAACAACTTTTTTTTTCATTCACTTGATCACAGTTATTTAATAAATTAAATAAAAATGATTTGAAAATAATAAATTATTTCCACATTTTGACTAACTTCAAACAAATGCACATTAAAACAACTATTTCCCGGGCAAATACCCCGCCGGGAATTGAATTACATAATGTACACCTGCTGTTGCACATCAATAAAATATTGCATCGTGCAACAATTTTTTTTGATCCAAGAAAAGAATTAAAATCAGTGTTTTTCTAGTATTATTCCAAATATAAATTATTCCCCAATTCATTGTTGGTTCAACACGAATCCGGCATTTACGCTACGCGTTAATATTAATCTATCGAGCGACGAGCGCTTCTCGTAATTAATATACACAAATTGAGAGAGATGCAGAGACTCGATTCGGATTGAATAAAATATGTCCGGCCGATTAGTGGAATTAATAGCGTCCGTAAAGCACGCGTTCATGAATTATGCTCACTGGATATTCAGAGGTCGCCAGTATTAATAATTTCAATTTCTACTAATCGGTACACATCTCTTCTAAATAACGTTCGTAATGTATGTGCCCGAGAAATAAATCCCTTCCGACCGACCTGCAAGAGATTTATGTCTTTTGTTTTATTGATTTGATAAACATATGTTGTGTTCTGCGCGCCCTGTTTTTTTTTGTGGGGAAACGGTTATTTATGTTGTTATTTAAGTTGTCAGGTTTTCCGTGATATTATCTTTTATGTAAATGTTGATCGGTCCTTGTGCATGTGGCTGAATTTATAAATTTAAATTAATTGCGCATGATTCAAACGTTTTTTTTAATAATTATAATAACAAAAAATATATATAAATATTATTTTATTAACAGTATTTCACTATACTGCATACATTTTAATTCTATCTACACATTAGAACGTCATGCATTTTGTTAGGGGGAAACAGAAGCTAATATACTGATTAACAATAATTTTCTAACTCATGCAACTTTGATTTCTATAACGTAAATACTTAAAAAAAATCAATTGAAAAAACTACTTTCTGGGAAAATACCCCACCGGATTACGCAATGGACATAATGTATATACTTAAAAAAAAACAATAAATATTTATTGAAAAAAAAAAAAAAAAAAACTCGCTGGGAAAGTACACCGCCGAATTAAACAGTGAAAATTTTTTTTTTCGAAAAATAATTGCTTTCCCCGCCTGTAAGTACCTTGGAATAAACGACTTTTAATAAAGAGCACATTATGCTCGAAATTTACATGTTGTATTAAAAAATACAGAAGTGAAGAAAGGGAAAAAATATTATATGTTTATCATTATTAAGTAAATGGTTTGCTTTAAATTATAATATTGTAGATATTAAAAATTAAATACTGGATAGTATTGAAGAAAAAATATATATTTATTAATATTCTATATGCATTATACTTAGTCGACTCTTATCGTTTAATGACAATAAAAACAAAGTAAATTCCACTATCTAAAATACATATCATTATACCCAATCGTTTCACTTTGATATGTACAGAAATTGCACGAGCTCCGCGTTTGTGCAGCTGTAAAGAGACGGGGTGGGGGTTTAGTTTGGTTTGATATCAACCCCTTCCACTCGTAACCCGTTCAAGTGGCATCATCATCATAACTCATAATTGCGTCTCGTCGTCGGCACTGAGCAAATACAATGTTTTGTGTGTTTGCTTGCACATAGTTGCGGCGGATAATTCCTCCCTATAGCCGACTCACTTCAAAACGCTGTAGTTTGCGGTTTAATTGAATTTATGAAGTTATTCCAATGAAACACAAACGTATCTCCCACTCAAAACATGATATTTTCTGTTTAGAAGGAATCCGATTTGTCTACTTTAAACATTTAATCTTTAATTAAATATTATTTCATAATATAAATATATTTACTTAACGTAAATTTATTTATACTATGAAAAAAATATTATTTATAAGAATGATACATAATTGTAAAGAACAGATCTCGAATATACAATCAAAAACACTCCGTTGAAATTCATTTCATCCCGAAAGTGCTAAATTAGACTGCTTACAGCAGTCCGCGGTGTAATTAATAGAAACAACCCCAACAATAATATTTATTAATGAACGGATTAAAATATCGCCAAAATTAAAATAAGAAGCACCAATTATCAAACAAGCAAGCAATCCATGAGAATCCTTGAGAAGAAAATAAAGAATCCATTCTTTATTTTCTTCTCCAATAAACGATTCACACCACCTTTCTGTCCAGTGTTGACGTTAGTTGCATTGAAATCAACAGCAACAAAAAAATGTCTCGCATCATTTCCATCTAAAAATTTAAGGATGCATTATGAAATATCAATCGTTGTGCCCGATGCTGGAGCAACGTGGCCAATATAACACAAGTGTAGTGCGCTCTTCTTTGTGAATGCGCCGGTAGTAGTTTGCCCCCTTCTTTTACTTGTACACTGGTTTTATCCTTACGGCTGTCGAAATAAAGACCACGAAGTGTTTTTTTTTTTGTAAAGACATCGGTGACTACCACGAACTACTGTTTTGACCCTTTAAATTTTGGATTTATCTATAACAAATGATTTATTTGTGCTACTGATAATACCAGTATCTCTAAAAACCGCTGAAGCTATGGCAGCTATTTGTCTGAAGTTGAAGCCATACCTATCCCTTATCAGAGCAGTATTAATCAGTTTAGACTTCTCAAAATAGAGAAGTTCCTGGGTTATTTTTTTAATTTTTATTTTCAACTCCTCGTCTGAATCAGAGTCTGTTCAGAGTCTCGACATGTGTCCCCGTGACTACCACGAACTACTGTTTTGACATTTATTAAAGATAATTTGTAACTTTCAATAACATTTTGAAAAGTGTATAATAATAAGTGATCCAATTTATTGCTATTAAAACTGAAAATAAGAGCATCCCAGAAATGCTTGAAATCACGGTTCACTTCGTCAACATCAATTACGTTTCTGCTCGCGTCGACTGAAAATTCTTCACATTTCAATTGTCGAATTATACGGTGGCCCCCATTTCGGCGCGCGGGCGTAAAATTTAATGGGCGTCGTTTTTCAAATCCGAATTTATTAATTAAATTCCGAAAGCGAGACGGAACTAATCCGCGCGCATATTTATTTACAAACGAGACGAGGCATTATACATTAATTCCTCGGCCCTTTTATGTCTCACCGCAACTGCACGACGAGAGAGATCATTCGGCGGGTTTCAAAGAGACTTAAAATCTGCAAAAAGTGTGAATTAATACGTTAAGAATTGTTATTTTCTAAATCGGTTATAATAAAGGGGTGGATTGTTTTTCATTTCATATATTATTCAGAAGAATTGTTTTAAAAATGCATAAATAATATTCAATGTAAATGCGATCAATATAATTATTGAATATGTGGTTCATAATAAATTAAAAATGACGCAAGCGCCACCTTTTGCCTAATTTCAAGTGGCATCGTCAACGATTTGGGTCTACAAAGTAGACGACTGAGAATCATTGTTTCCCACAATAAAGCAAGGCGAACTTGTTCTGTTTATGAATAACAAGGAAAACGAAATTCACGGTGCGATTAGGCAAAATGTGGCGCTTGCGTCGTCTTTAATTTATTATGAATAATATCGGGTATATAACCCCAACACAATTTCCGTTCTGCCGCATCCATCAAGGCTTTGCACATGGAACACAAAGTCTGATAAGGTTCGAAAAACCGAAATGGCCATCACTAGTTATCCATACGGTAGATGAATGCTGGCTGAACATTTCTTTAAATGAAAATATAATTATTTATCTTAAATTGTTAAAAATTTCGTATTATATAATCATTTCATTTCTTCTCTACCACCCACATTATTTTTCGTTTTTTTTTAGAATCCCCAGTTTTTTTTAAAGAGTTAATTGTTATTTTACTTTATTATTTATTCATTGTATTAATAATAAAAACAAACATTTAAAACTAAATTAATTGTGAAAAATACAGATGAATATCATACACAAAGTAATCGATTTACATTATTAATTGAATCGAATGTTTACATTTAATACACACATCGAAATGCACTTGTTTTGTTAATTGTTGATGGTATGCAACAAATAACAAATAAATAAACAAACTAGAATATTATTCCATGAAATATTATTACATAACAATGAACAGATAAATAGCGAATGTATGTAATTAATTTAATCATAGCTCTTTATTAATATTGTAAAGTATTGATAAGTCATTAATTCACCTAAATGTAAACATTTGGCTGAGATTAATTTTCGCATAAACTGGGTTTTTATAAATTAATTTATTATACATACAAACATCTTTATTCCCATAGAATACACACATAAAGTACGTAGAAATTGTGTTGCTCTCAGTCTTGTATGGTTTCAATAAGACGGGGCGAAAGCCCATACAGCCAGCGCGACGATGGCTGTAATTCTTCCTCTTTTCCCAGGTCGCATCATTTCCCGTTTCTTATGTGTTCACCTAAAGGCGTGATTATACGAGCACAAACTCCGCATACTTGAAGAATTAAGGGAAGCGATTCATGTGATTCATGTGTAAGTTGCTGCAATCGATAGACCAATGTTGGAAAGAGTCAAGGTGAACTTTTCTGAGCACTGCATCAATGAAAACCGCCATTACCTTTAAATTATTGTTTTTCACCGTCAATATTATTAAATGGTATCATTTGTATAATTTTTTTCTTCAATTAATAGTTAACGACGTACTGATTTTTTTTAAACCATCTTGTATTTTTTTACAATATTTTTTTTTGCGTCAAACTTTTTACCTTTAAATTTATCTTGATAAATTTCATCTTATTTCGATATTTGGTAGATTTCATAGTGATAATAATTAAAATATTTTTTCATTATTATCAATAATAATGTAGTCGAAAATAGCACGAACAAATTGTACTGGAACCGCAGCATAATTTCAGAAAGAAAATAGTAGCAAACTCACTATTTAACAATTTTATACAGTATATTTCACAAGACGAGAAAATCATTTTTAAAATAGTAATTTGTTTACTGAAAATATAAGCTCTTGTAATGAAATAGCTTGGAGGCATTTATTTCATCACAGGTGCGTTGAAACTAAATTAAAAGTTTTGATAAAAAATACGTATAACATATTTTTATAAGTAAAATATAATTTCATGTGTTTTCTTAAACAATTTCTCAATTCCTTCAATTAAACGACCCCCGCAAAAACGAAGCAGACACAAAGGAATCGCCAGAATGTAATCATTCCTTGTTTCCTTTTTTTTTTTGGAGATATCGCGCTTTGAACTAAACAATTCAACGTCTTGTACAGAAATTCCGATCAAAGTTGAAAGCCAATTCGCCCGTACCAGGGGAGAACTTTAATCGATTCACGTTTATCTATACGTTATCGCGAATCCCGCACACACGTATTCCCACAATAAGAATTAGACGGTTATCAATAATCGCGCGGCGGAGTCTGGTTTTTAGTCAAATTTTCCGTGCCTTTTGTGGGAAAAACGGATAAGCGCACAACTTGAACAGTTAAACAGGGTGGCGGCGGTGAGGATAGGGGAGAGCTCCGGGGACTTCAAAGCGGCGCGCACAGTTTCGGCTTCATTTTACGCTTCATTTTATCCGCGGCACGCCGGAAACACGAGGATGAAACGAGTTGTACGGCTCTTTAAATTCTTCCCCCCATTATGTACTAATAACAATCGAGGAATTTGCGTTTTCTCCGTAATGGTGAAATTTAAATCTATCTAATTTGATCCTGTTTTTTTTTTTCATATACCTACAATAAGTACACAGGGACTTTGATAACATAATATTTAGATAGCTTATACAGATTATTAAGCTAAATAAACGATTTATTTTTAAATTAATTTAAAAATATACACCACAAATTAAAACAATATAACTTAAAAGTTTTCTTTAGGTATAAAATAACTAACTAACCATCTTTATTCAAATGTGTATATGTATGTACAATAATATACAAAAAATAGAATTATATTCTGTAGATGATGAATCGGCTATCGACCGGAGGTCTTTCTGCCTGGTATAAAATATTTTGCATCAAATCCCAAAAATATTGAAATCATGTAACAGTTGTGTTTAAATTATTATTAAAGCTGTTAATCACCTGCCCCCCTCCCCCTTTATCTTTGTAATTCCCCGCCATATATATACCGCCTCCGTGATTAGTTTAAGTACTCTTAGATTGATAATGACAAATGAAAATTGTTAACACTATAGTCACTAAAATAAAATTAAAGTTATACAAACAAAGTGAATCAGCGTTTTTATCAAAAGTGATGTTTAAAACGGAACCCTAACACTCGTGCCAAACATAAATATCCAGTCGTTACAATTCATCAATTCATTCATCTCATCAGCAAGGCTAAGACAGTAACGTTAGTGATCACGACGCATGGATACGAATACGACATAGTCCAAATAAGGACCTCTAAATGATAGGCAATTCAAAAACAAGAAAATATTTTTTTTATAAACTCAACGTGGATGAAAGATTCGAACCTAACATTCAGAATATAAATTCTGAAGATGAAAAATCTTTTAAAATCATCAAAATCGACCCGCGCTTCCTGCTCCCAAGAGACGCATCACGGCGGTAATTGCCGGCTGTGCAGGAGTAGAGAAAACGGAGTGGGCGTCTCGGAGTGGCGTCGCGACGCTTTCATTTACTCTGCATTACATTTGTATTCGATGTAAGCTTTTTCCCTCGGAATATTTCCGGCGACATGTCGACACAAAAAGGACCGTCTACATTATTACTTTTGTTTGGTAATGACGGTGGCGTTGTTCGCCATCGCGAAAAGGGGCGCCCGCGAACAAGAGTGAGTGCTTTGAGTTCTGCAATTCCTATCCTACAAATGAGTCAATTCAAAAGGAATGAAAATATAAAAAAAAATGAGCGAGAGTGGGGAGGAAGAAAGAGCGCGCGCGAATATTTCGGCCTGAAAAGAAACTCGAGGGTTTCAATTCGTGCTGTTTGATTTATGGCCGGCTCGATTCGGTGTATTTCTGCTGGTGCGTTTCTGCCGAGCGAGTGCAACGATTTGCTAATTGCGAATATATTTAAAATGGAGTCATGGAATTTATTCAGAGTGTTTAAATGAGGAATCAGAATAGCACCTTTATATGTAATGAAATGAATAGAAAAAAGCTCGTAAACCAGACATTAGGAAAAGTTGAATCTCCAATTTGATTCAGAACGAATTAATTGAGAAGTGAAAGAAGTCTATTTTTTTTTCTTCCTGATGATTCTATATTTAGCCAAAGGCGTATTTATGGTAGAGCTTCTTTCCCCATTCTGGGGCGAGAATGTGGGATGTTTGAAAATAAAAGATTTCTACTACAGGAAATCGGCCCTGTGCAGAGAAGGTTCCCTTCATATAAATGATGTTCCTTGATGACGACGAAGAAAATCTTCCTGATACGTGTTTCGGTCCGTTACGATTATTTTCAAAGTTAAAACTAATTTGAATTTAACAAATATCAATGGCCATAAATCAAAAAGCACGAATTGAAATCCTCAAGTTATTCTAACATTTGATAAATTCAAATTAAATTAAATAAAAAAGAAATTTTACAACCCGGGCAGTGTCCCTACTGTGATATTAGTTTTAAGGATTTATGGGCAATGCCTGACATCACATTCTGGATTTATACAAGATAAGAAGTCAGAGCATGTTTAACTTGAGACTGACCAATGACCCTAGCAGTCGAATCCGGTAAAATGGCGCACCAGTAGAAGTCTTTATTTGATTAGCTAAGTGGATTTCATGAAGCTACTGAACCAGATTTGACGAATGAGAGAGGTGAAACAGGAAGACATTATCAAAAGATGCAGGTCTAGCGTGCGTCGAAGCGAATCTCAAGAAATTGCTTGATCAAGAGAATAAACATAAAAAAATAGTCTTAGTATCAACTATCCAAAAGTTATCCATCCAACTTATTAGATGCTGTATGATCAAAAAAGCCCATTGACAGCAAAATTAGGGAACTGTATATTTTTTTTTAAATTTAATTTTCCCTAACACGTGCGCTCCCGGGAGTGTTGCACAATACAAAAACCGGCGGCAATACGAAACAATTATCATTATGCGATTTCGACAACAATAATACGAATATATCAATAATGGCGTTTCTTCTCCGTTAGCAAAGAAAACAACTGGTCATTTCCCGGTATATTAAAACTATTTAAGAACAGGAAGAAACAAGTCGTGCTAATATGTAGCCGAACGTCAAGCGCAAGACAGCTGTCGAGCGACCACTAAAGGCCGACCCCGCTAATATCCTATTTCTGGAGAACTATTAACTGTTAACAAAAATCCGGAAAAATGGCCATTACTCATAAAATAAATTGTAAAAATGTAAGCCCAAAAAACGTGGCTAAATCTAAAAAAAAAAAAAATCTTTATTCCAACTATAGATAATTCAGCCATGCCTACATTAATAAATCGAGATTAGAAAGTAGAATCATGTAATGTCAATAACATTAAAAACAAACAGACATTTTTTTTATAAAAAATAGTGTTATAAATGTCAAAGAATTCTGTTAAGATGGATCTTTAAAAAAATTTTAATATAACATATTATATGTTGATATATTAATTTTCGGGGTGAACAATAATGATTCCAGTCAAGTTAAATTTCCCGCCGAAAAATCTGGGGAATTTTACTGCTTCACGTTCATGCCAAGAAAAAATTATTAAAGAGGAAAACGCCCGACGTTACTAGTGTCAAATGTACCATTGCGTTTTGCATATGCATTCGATTTTTAAAAGCGAACTCAAAGCAGCAAATAAAAATGAAATAAGAAATATAAGATTGAGCAGCGTCAACGTGTATTTTGAAAATAAAATCAAAAAACGTAGAGTTAACATTTGCCTAGAAAATTGAGGTTTGCCACGCTAATGGTAATCTAGGACATTTTCTTTTCATATGATCAGTTGTACCAACATGCGTATTATTAGGTTGCTTGCAATCATAGTTAATGACTCTGTATATTTTTTTTAATAAAATGTCCAACCACGATTCATCTAGAGTATGGATGACTGATGATGGCTATTTTGGTCTTTCGGACTTGGACGTCCCAAACTGCACTGTATGTTTTGCCGCACCCTTTATGAAGAGCAATTAAGGACGTGGAAAATATCCGATAAATCTCGATAGCTTGGTAAAGATAATGGAAAAATTATGAAAATCTGTTATAACCAAAAGTTTCACACAGATGAAAAGGCGTTTGATAAAAAAAATTGCACCAAAATTAAGATTAAAAATCTCATTAGTTAATTAGACAATAACAGAAGGAGTCCTTAATTTATGATGGATATTATAATTTATTTTAATACATAACATTATCTTCTTATAAAATGATATAGTCAATTCAATTTACTTTATTAACGGAATCTCCATTTCCAAATTACAATTATAATTACATATTAAAAATTTTATAAGAAAAGTGTGACGCTCTAAAAAGATTACAAAGATTACAAAACATATAATAATAAATTTATTACACAACAGGAAACAGTAGCCCAATTACAGGATAATACAAAATAATTTTACATTATGGTAATAATAAGACAAACAAGAATATAAATTCCAGTACAAATGTAGATACGAAAAGAATTGCGTAATTACGTTAGTGTGGAGTTATTATCTAATTGCATTTGTATACCCGATGTTAGGAAACAAGTTATTAATTACGTCTGATAGCAATGATTAAATAATACTGTGTATTGTGTTATAATTAATGGCGATGCAGTTTTATTAATGGAGGATATCAGTGTTAAGTCCGATCGTGTTGCTGTATGTAGGAGGAGCGGTGTAATTTAGAGGAAGTTCCGTGAATAATGGCCGCATGTAAGATTACACGTGCATTATGGACGGAAATAACAGATAGCCGATGGTAATTGGAAAGCCGATATATTAATTGGAGGGGATCAGTTTTTCCGCATGTGGCTGTATAACGACCAGATCCTATTAGTACACCGTAGTCAATGAACCTGCGCGCAATTTTCCCCTCAGTATTTTTCACAAAATTGCTCGTGGGTCGTTTTATTTTTCTAAAATTAATTTCGAAAACTCCTCGTTGATAAATCGAGGCTATTAACTATATTGATGGAAGAGTAATGAAAACAATACGCGATATGCGCTTGTCGTCTACGTTTTGTCGAGAAGAAAAATTAATTTTCCTTTGCGAGTTAATCCTGGGGGTAAGTTTCCAGAGGCGATGCATCACTGTTTAAATGTGCGCAGCCGAGTTTCATCTCGAATTGAGAAAAATCCCGTACATGAGAGTGCACTTTTTTTAAATGAACAAGCGGATTGGAGATTAAGCACGTTCCTGGCTGGAAAATTGATGGGGAATTTGTTTGTCCGTGGGTGTTTATAATTCAACTCGTATTTCTCGATATGCGATTCTTTGCGTAATTTATATGTGTTTCAGCATTGTGTGTGTGTTTGTGTTTTTCTAGGGCTACTTATTTATATATGTTAGATCCGCCCAAGATTCGGTTTTAGTGGTCCGGCCAACACAAAAAAAAGGAAGCCGAATAGAAATAGTGGCGCGCGATTCTTTTTCACGAAAACTTTTCGCACAGCGAATTGTATATTAGTTGCTTTCTTTCTCTGTGTGTTTTATAAGGAGGGGATAAGTTTGACAAAACAACGTCCTTAATTCTCGGGTTTTTGGGGCCGCGTTATATATATCAGAAAGTTGAAAACGGCCGAAAGAATAATCAAAAGTTACCCCTTTCTGCCTCCCCCTATGACTGGCTCGGTTTCGCAATATGTCGGGCCAATGTTGCGGAAGAGCCGAAACGGTGCATTGTGTATCACCGGACACGAGGAATATATATATAGTCATGCACGCTGCCACACAAAGCTGCTTCCGTAAAGGGAATTTACTCAAGGAACGTGTTGGATCTGCTAGATGGTTTATCCAACCGCAACTATTTGCTCCACTGAACTATATTATAAATTTAAGCAGCTTTTTCTTCTTTACTTAAAAAAACAAACTCATGTAGAATGCAAACTAATTGCAAACCAAACCAAAATGATGATTTCATTTCCATTTCATTATACAACATGATAATTTTTAGGTAATTAATTTTGGATATGTATTCTGAATTCACCATTGGCAAATTTATATTTATTTCACTTGCCTCATGAAGTGTTATAAGCAACAATAGAATATATTTTCCTTAATAGTAACAGTAAATCGATGTATTGAATCTAAAAGAGTTACAAAATTCAAGATGCCGTCTATCTTATTCCTACTAGAAGTTATAGGCATTTTTCAAAACGTTTGTTTCGCGTTAATATTTAATGAATAAATTTTTACTTCAAAAGCTATGAGAGTTATATGAACATAAATACATATGAGGATGTAGGCAATTGATGATGGCATTTAACCGTGCAATGCAATTTTTTTAATTTGTTTTCGGTCAGGAATCCCGAAAACCTTTTAATGACCCTGTATAGTTATGTATAATTGTAAATTATTGGAAATAAATATTATTCATATTAAATTAAGATATTAAATTAAATGTCACCTCGACACCCAATACGGGTAAAAGAGGATAAGATTAAGAAAGAAATTAAATGTCATATTTATTTTGCCACTACATTAAGTAAACCGTAATATTTGATTATCAACTATAGCGTTAACTGAAACCTTTATAAAAGTGTTAAACTAAAAATAGTTTTCGTAATTAAAGGTTCGTTAAATTTCAAAAGCATCATCTTTAAAATCTCCAAGAAAAGACATCGACACCCCTATCCGTTCCCGGTAACAGGAAATTCCGCGTGAAATCATAAACAAACTCCAGAATTCCGTGTTTGTATTTCAAGACCCCGACACTCCGTCAGCCGTTATTGTTTCTCTTCCCTAAATATAAACAAAATCGAATTTAAGTAGTTGTAAATCGCGAGGGGGAAGCCGCGATGGATATTCGCCCGATTTAACATCCTCTCATCTTGTAACGAGATATTTCGGTTCCCGTGGGAGGCTGGAGGGGAGAGAGCTTTACGACAAACACAATTAAAATTTGTTGTGTTAACGCTTTAACGGTTCTCGATAACTCCAGATGAAACCAGCCGTTCGATGTTTTCCCACTTATTTGACGAAAGCGTCGGCTTTTTTTATTTATTTTTTCCCGCCGGAACTCGTTAATTTTAAAACCGCTGAAAATATTTACACGCTTTCCGGATTTATTAATGGGGGGCGTAATTAATACTCGCGCCAATAATTAAATCGGCGACATATAAATCACGCCGCTTGTGTACATAAGACTACAATAGATTGTGTTATGATAACAAATTAGTTGCGAGATGCTTTCATAAATTACGTGAATTGCTCAATTAGAATTAGATCAGTGATTTATGTTCCAGCGAATTCCGCGCTTTCATATTGACGTAATTATATTATTTAATTATTCATTAGAATTATAATCAGAAATGTAAACATATATATAGTTTTTTTATCATATTTTCAAAAACCTTTAAAATTAAACACTTGGCTTTGTTTCACCAAATGATCAATGAGAACCAAATTGAAATTTTTTATCTTATTATTTGTTGGGTATTCTGCTTTGTTATTTATTCTAAGTCAATGCAGGTATTATAACATTAAATCGACATGGTGGGTGCTGCATCAGGGCGTTTGGCTAGCCAGAAGGCTATATCAGAAACTCATTGGAAAATAAAATTAAAATATCAAATAAAATATTTCCAGGACCTTCTACATCCACTTTAAATGCTGTTAGAAGTATTGCAGAAAGAAACACTATATTTAACGATATTAATTGATTAGATGTTGTGGCGTTCTGTAAATATAAACAATAATTCAAATTGATATATAACCATGTATGTTTACCCTAAGTAATATTTATTGTTTTCTAATAATTACATAAAAAGTTTTGACAATAAATTTTCACCATTCGAATTTTGGAATAGTTAGGCATTATTGAGAAGCCCGGAGGACCTACACTATGGACACTATTGAGAATTATACGTATTATGTAAAGCAACGCTGCTATTTTCTATAAGAATCCTCTAGTCCGAGGGCACATCCTTCCGCTAGAGCTTTTGCAACAGCTCGAAGATGAGAGATATCAATTTTCAACAAATTATATTTTCAACCTGTTTTCATAATTTAACAATTATTTTCTTCAACGTAATTACGAAAACACGCAAATAAATATCCAGTGTATTATTTACTTTATTTCCGGTTATTTCTGTCGTCGACTTTCCTCTTTTTCTCTCTATCTCTCTTTTAAGATCCCGAGGGGGAATGTTTGCTTGTAACGTAGAATTTAATTAGGAACGTGATTGCATGTCAGGATAAAATGCGTATCACTGTAGCTGCCTTTTAATTGCCATTCTTAATTAGTAATTAATAAAAAACAACGGCTTGATACAATCGGGGACTGTACAGTTTGTTTCAATTAGGTTTGATGTAACCTGCTTTTATTTAAACCCTTAATAAGCGCTAAATGTGAATGGGGTAAATTAATTGGATCATCATTTATTTTTATAAAATACTTCGTTTATTTAATATACATATTAGTTCTATATTGCTTTCCATTTAGTCAAAAATTATTAAACTACGTTAATAATTCAGTGGATGTCTCTCATCCTCGAACTGTTGCAAAAGCTCTAGCGGACTAGAGGATTCTTATAGAAAATAGCAGCGCTGCTTTACACCACAATGAAGATGAAAATGCTTATGTATAATTCTCAATAGTGTCCATAGTGTAGGTCCTCCGGGCTCTCAATAATGCATAACTATTGCGAATTTTGTTGATGGCGTCGCAATTTTCCCAAATAGTGTCCATAGTGTAGGTCCTCAGAGTTATCAATAATGCTTAACTACTCCAAATTTTGGTTGACGGCGTCACAATTTTCCTTCTTTAGAAGTTTCCTGTTCTCGTAAATCGGCTTACGCTATGCGGCGGTCATTTTCTGCTTGATTGCAATTTTAAGCGGTACTTTTATTTTCGAACGATATTTCAAACGATTTCGTGATTCTCGGGAAGTTTTTATCCACATAAATATATTATATATTTCTTATTTAATGCAACTTATTTGACGATTGTAGTTGAAAAATTCTTTGGAAAAAAGAGTAATGTGAAATATTTTAGGAAGTATAATTATCTATGTATTAATAAATTAGGATTCAAAGAAACTTTTGTAAACAAAATGCAAATTAAAAGATAACAGCGCGCGATAAAGTAACATAAGAAAACAACTCTAGAGCAGTATTTTCCAACGGAATAAATGTACAGCCCGAGACAGTTAACATAATTCAGACAAAATTAAAATGATGTAGCACCGCAATTAATATCATCACCCTTTGAATTAGTTGTTTTAAGGGCCGACATGGCCTCCTAGATGTAACGCCATTAGGTTTTGTGCGCTCCAAGAAAGTTCGTCAGTAATTAGTGTTGGTAGTTAGTTCATGTGGAATTGCTCGCTTCCCTCGTTCGCATATTCCCATCTCTGCCCCCCACTATTTTCGCAGCGGTGACGACTGCTGCAGGTACCTAAACAGGAGATGACATTTATTGCAAAACACCGGCAAATTACGAAATTTAGCCAAAGGCGCCTACGCTGATCGGACCGGGAAATTACCTGCCTTTATTGGCTATAGCTATGTAAATGGCTGTCAAAGTTAATAATTGGGAAGAGCCGCACTTTGTATGTGTGTGTGTGTGTGTGTGTGCAGCACTAACCCGCCGGTGTTTTCGATCTATTACATAAACAGTTCCGTAACATCCGTGTTTTGATCGTACGTACATGAACGAGGGATTGTTTTTGTTAGTTTCACAATGAAAATCTAATAACCCAGTTAATCAATACAGAAAGAATATGCACATATACTTACATAATAATTAATTAAATAATTTTTTATTAATGACAAGTCTTTATTTTTTTAATAGATAATTTCAATATTTATCATTATAGCCACATTCAAAAATAATTGTTACAATTTAACGCGCTTGCATAATTTTATGTATGTATCTTTGAGTCTGCACTCCGACATTCCATCCTATATATTTAGTAGGCTCTGGAAAATCCTATTTTCCAATAATATAATGCTCGCCCTCATTCGGCAAGGGCTACAAAACGTTTTTTTTTTTTTCGAGATTCCGAAAAACCTACAAAAATATCGGATGATATACTTCCAAAATAGTATAAATTATATCACTGGAATCGCAGACTACATAAATATTTTCGTAAAGGGCAGAAAGATCTCTGGTCGATAGCCCAGACAGACTAACTCCTACATGTATTGTAATTATTTATATTGTTAAAATTATCTATATAGTCTGAATAAAGATATATATATATATTCGTAAACTGAACTAATTTTTTAATAATAGCAAATTATATTTATAGTATAAAGTATTTAAAGTAACAAAAATAACCTGATATAATCCAGTGTATTTAGTTTAACATACCTATTTTTTTGTAGGACAGTTGAAACTAAACAGAAGGGAAAAGGTCGCTTTGGGACAATAACGGAATTATTGCTCCGGTCACACGAGGAATTCGTGTCCCGGCCCCATAATTCTGACATCTGCATCCGTAAACCCCTTAATCGTACGGAATTCAATTAAATTATTTTTGCCGGCACGAAAGAGTTACAAAAGCGCCGGCCGACTTGTGAAATAATCCCCGTTTGTTTCGGCCCGGCCAGGACAAAACGGACTGCACGCGGAAGCTGGATTAGAACGGTGCACGCAAACCGAAGGCAAAGCCCCCCTCCCGCTCCCTAAATCGGTACATTGTGTTTCGGAAAATCGTAATAATAATAAAATAAAATTGTCACAAAGGCGGATTTTTTTTTCTGGCGCGGGCGAATCAATTGCATTTGGAAATAGAATCGTTTCGAGCTGAATCTGTTTGCTGCTATTGTGGGGCAATTAATGTTTTTAATGGCGTTCGCCCCGGTTCGCTTTTCTGCCTCGAGGGAAATTAATCGCAGGTTTTGAATCGAAATAAAACTTAACGGGATAAAAGAGTTAATGATTGATGCGCATTTGTCATTGAAATCAATTTCCATAAGTTTTATTAATTAAGGTTACCAATTAAATTTGATTTTTTTTCAATTTAAAACAAATTCAATATAGGGTGAATAATTTTATCGTTGCCAGGGGACATCGTGTAAAATACGCAATATATTTAGATAGCTTTATGTACATCAATATTTCCATATCAAAATATTGGAGGTGCATCGATGTTGATGTTATCTGAAAATATTAGCAAGAATAAATAGAAAAGAGTATTCATTCTCTTGGTCATAGTTATTTATTTTTTTTTTATTTTAGACTTCTTGCTAATATAAAGTATTATTAGCAAGAAGTCTAAAATCATCATCACAAATCATTCATTTTAAAGAAAAATAATGCATCATTGGCAAATCATGTAACAGAATTAAACTACACTTTCGGCAAGGATGTACTTTCGGTAATCCATCTCGCCGAAAATGAATTCACTGGAAGCCCTTGATATTTGTAAAGCGAAAATAATCCTGGAAATTAACGACTAGGTTGGCCTAATGTACACCCCTCTTTTTAAGTTTTCTAGCAAGTATATAAATAGTTGTAATTCGTAATTTAAGTACTTAGTTCGATGATTACTGTGTAGTCGAAACTAGACACTGCAAATAAAGTTTATAAGTGGAATACAAATTTTTTTTATTTCTTCTGGAAGTTGATTTGATTCGATACTAAATTAACTTTCTGAACACATATTGATAATATCATCAATAAGGCTTTATATTTTTTTATGAAACGTTTATTTTTCTATTCTATACAAAATTAAACCCATTACAATTTTATATAATTTACTCGTGAGATAACTTTTGAATATTGCCGAGTAATTTGGTCACCATCCTACGAAGTTCACATCAAAAGATTATAATCAATGCAGAGGAAATTCATTAAATATGCATTATATAAATTGCATCGATTCATATTTCGGGCTTCTACTGTAAGGGTAGATATCCAACGGTCAAATATTTATTTTCTTTATAACAGTATAAATTTCATTCATTACGTGTAGCAGTTTGGTTGCCTTAATTAATATTAATTTTCCTTCAAGGGTCATTCGCAAAATGCAACTGATACATAACGAGTGGTATAGAACTACTTCTGGTCAATATAATCCGTTGGTACGTAATTTTTTTCTTTCTCCATGTTAATTTGGTGTCAGCTATCAGGCTATGACCATAAATCTTTTCGTTTCCCATTCCTCTGTAATTTGTCGGCGGTTGGTGCATCTTACATCCTCCTCCGAAGAGGTGCAATGTTTTATGAAAGAAAGACTCGCTTCCGGAGACAGAAGTGCGATACATTTAATCTCTTCTTGTTCTTAATTAGATTGTTGTAAAATATCTTGTTTCAGTGGGTTTTCAGTCAGTCGTCTAAGAAAGATTATGTTAAGTGACGATTTTCGACTTCCATCGTTTCTTTTCAGATCCACGCTCATAGATGGTACCCCGCCGCCATAAATCCACCGGGTCCTATATCTACACGGATCTCGCGTTGAATGCCCTCAGCGAAGGATCTTCCACGGTCGCCGTCCTGCAGCCGCCCTCCAAACTCCCAAAGTCCCACATACCCACGGGTCAACCTCCTTTGGCTGATCGCGCGACGAGATGCTCTCTTTACGAAGTTCCAATGACTACACTCCTCTGTTGGCATGTAATTCTAACCATTGTAATTATATCTGTTCTGAAGTTCTATAAAATATGATATATTTAAGCGGAAGTTGGTTTAATAAATTATAAAAAGTTTACGTCAACACGACGCAACGAGGTGTTTCCTCTCCGGGAAGGCTTCCTGGATGGAGTTCTCCAGATGAACCAGTTGATCGATCGTGCTGTGGATTTTTCTGAATCCTGCCTATTATTTGACTAGAGGGCGATGTTTTTCTAAGATCCATACTAGGCGAATACTTATCATTTCCTCTAATACTTTCCTCAAGCAGCCGGTAACAGATATTGGTCGGTAACTACTTGAATTTTTGGGGTCCTTACCAGGTTTGAGAAGAGGCTTTGAGAACTTCCAATTTGAGGATAAACACGTCTATCCCATATCAGATTATAAAGATCCAACAAATATTCCATCCTGTTTCAGACAATTTCCCTGAAACAGGATTCCATCCAGTCCAAGTGCTTTTGATGAACAAGTTTGCTTCCAATAACATTAATTATAAGGTTATTGAATATATTCTAAATTATTAGGATTTAAGTTTTTCTTTTCATATAGTATTTATGTTTATAGATGAATATACGTTTCATGTGTATTATAAAGGATTTAGTAGTTAGAGATAATTGTAATAGGGAGTTGAATTAATTAATTACTAGTAATAGCAGCGGTGTCGTTTGAAGTATCTGAGGGCATTAAACACAGAATCCCGTTGACAAGTTATCGTTAATTCACCGTGACTGGAATTATTCCGATAAAATTGATACTGACGTGAATTAGCCGCACTTGCAGGAAAGTGATGAGCACGGTGCGCGTTTGTGCGCGCCGATCGGGCCAAGGCAATTGGCTGAATTCGCGCGGAATAGGTATGTAAATGGCTGTCAAAGTTAATAATTGCCAGTAATGATATGCATTACCCCCGCGGGTGTTTCGGGTGTATTGTAAACAGTGTGTCGGAGTCGGGGGGTGGCGGCGGAGGGACGACGGCGCCCAGAAAAGGGGTGAAACGCTTGCGCATCCGAAAACGCGGACGTCGCGACTCAGCTTTTGCACTCGGTCTGTTGCGCTCCTGCTTGGCTGACGCTGGCGACGGCAACGGCGACGCTCACTCAGGCACGTCCCGACGCCTCTTCTGTACTTTTTTCCTGTTCCGACTCCCGCGGACGAGCCGGAACGGACGGTTTTACCAGTTGCGCGAAACTTGCTCCGGATTGTGCTGGTGTTGCCCTCAGATGCGTTCGCGCGTCAAAAACATGCCCCTGTGTTTTCAAGTTTTAAAATGATGTGTTTTCTGTGGTGGCCCTGATCTCTTGACGGCAATTTTAAAAACGCACGAAATGCACTTACTTGGGGATTTACTTCTTCTGCTTTACATCTTTACTTTCCTCAACGGTACGTCTTTTATTTCCTCATTTTATTCTCCAACATTACAAAATCACATGAAAAATGAATTAACTAAAATTAGAAATCTTGATTGAATAAGATAAAAATGATAAAAATGAACATTATTGTTTCGATCGTTAGCATACGTTTTTTTACCATTCAACCAATTCAAAACTAATTGCTTTATTCATTTAAAATAATTAACTTTTATAACATAAACAAAAACTACAGAAAACAGTACTACTAAATTTTAGATTATGGATGGAAGCTTCTGGTTCGTTACACATGTTAATTTCAAAATAAAAAACCTTTTTTTAAATTTATATGTTTAATTAATTTCTCACTTATCCCGTGGTGAAACATTTTTAAATCATCCTGAATTTTTTAAATTTGTATGTAATTATATGTGGATGCAATTTTTAGGTTGCCATAATTTCTCAAACATGATGTTTGTCAATTCATATTTCTCTAAACTGCAGTCGTTAAAAATATCTTGTTAAAAACTGTATTAAGATGTATTAGAAATTTTCTAATAGTAACAAAAAATATTGCTTTTGAATAAAATTTCCTTAATAATCTTCTTTAAGTTGTTTTTCTTTAAATAATTAAAAGTCACACACTTTTAATCATTTAAATAAAAATCAATGCCCTTTTTCATACTTTTTCTTATTACACTAAATAAAAGAGAAGGAGGAAAACAGATAATCATTTTTACATTTTATTATATTTTAATTGTTGCTTCAGTGCAACTTTTTGTAATCAAATTAATCTTATCACATAAGAAACACACACACTCACAACATCAATAATAGATGTTGTGAGTGTAATACGTTATTAACGCAGCAATTTAATAACTAACTTTTTAATTCATTCACTTTCCATTAAAAAATTCTCTCTAATTACTGGGTAACACACACTAATCTACATAAATTTTCACAGCATAGCTTTTATTGCATGAGAAAGGGTAATACATACAGAAACATGGGAGGAGGCAAAATTGGTTGTAAAATTTTCTTTGTTAATTTGTTACAATTAATATTGTTGGAAAAAGGGATTGATCGAATTTTATTGATCATTCCAGAAATTTTTCCTCTTTAATTTCATTATAATTAATAACATTCCTGTTAAAATTTGAAATAGAATAGCCTTTGAAAGCCTGTAAAATCAATTTGAAATACAAAAAAATATTTTATGATTTCTTGTTAATTCATGTAAAAATAATCCCCTTTCTAAATACTATTTTGTTCACTCACTTTCAAAATGGCAAAATTATGAATAAAAAATATTAGTTAATAAGTTAGAATGATAAATAATAAATTTGTATGTTAAATTTCTAGAGATACGGAAAATTATGATTTCTTGAATAACATTCTCACTTATCATTTGGTGAAACATTTAGAACTAATAATATTTAAAGGATAAATTAAACACTTGGTTTGTTTTTTTTCGTTATTGTTTTCTATTTACTTGACTAGTTTCGCTTTTTACATTACATTAGTCTCGAGCTGGCTATCGACCAGAGTTCTTTCTGACATCCTTTAAATATTATTAGGAAAATAATGTTATAATAAAATCGAATTTAGTTACATAATAAAAACACAGAAAGCAACACTAATAATCTTAATTGAAAAAGTAAAAATTGCCAAAATGTTTCTTCAATATTGGATGCGTAATTATCCATGTAGATTTAGTCTATATGGGAATAAACGCCCACAATTCTCGAGGCAAAAAAAATGAACAAAAACTTTTATTAAAACACGTTGTCTGTTTCACCGATTATTATTTTTAAACGCCGTTATTTATAACTGATTTTAATATAAAACACGCATTTCCGTTGTTTGTACCTTTGTGTTTCTATATTTTCAAATAAACCAAAAATAATTTTTGCGTTCGTCGATTTTGAACAAAAAATAAAATAAACCGCGCGCATATACACAGTAAAATTGATGAACCGCACTAACGCGGAATACGCACTTCAAAGTGCTCTCCACATGCAGAAATGCTCTGAATGCAAACAAATCTGCATGCATTATTTACCAATGTATGTATTTTTAGTCTGTTTTTTTGTTTAGTTTAAATGCGTCCAAATGCAACCAAAAGTGCGATTTTTTCCAGAGCAACATTAATGGGCGAAAAACATTATATATATACAATCATCTTTATTGTGGTATTTACATATACGTATGTTATACAATATATTTGATCTAAACCTATAAATGGCTATCGACCTTAGGTCTTTCAGCCGAAAAACATTATAATTTGATGTAATAATTAATATGAAGTTGAGTTTTTAATTATAGTGTATATTTATTTATACAAATATCTTTATTCAGATAGCAGAATTACAATTCTTTATATATATTTATATTTACAATATATATTGATGGGTTAGTAGTCTGTCATGGGCTATCGACTGAAGGTCTTTCCGTCCTTTCATGAATTTATGGTGATTTGCAAATAAGAACTTTGCTAGCTAGCTGAACTGTCATGTAAATGAGCGATGAATTGTTGCAACCTTAATTGTTATTAAGGTTGCGAGGGATGCAGAATTTAGTAAGAAGGGAATGATTGTGTGGGTTATTGGCAAATTTTGTGGTAAGAGATAATATATGCTGGGAAATGAAAGTGATTTGAGTGGATTCATACAGGAATTTGTTAGAGGGATTGTGGAGTGGATTACTAGGATGCCGAAGTTTCGTAAGGATTCTAATATTTAATTATTTTATTAATAAATGTTTTAAATTATATTATTTTATAAATGAAGATTGTTCACAATTTTACAGATTTTTTTTAAATAAAATTAAATTATAGTAAAATCTTATGTATCGACATGAAAGTATTTTCTTCTTCTTCATCATCATCCTCATTGCTGTCTTTATTTTCATCCTCCGCTGCGGCATCTCTTTTAACGTTACCCTGCTTTTCCTTCACCTTTCTCTCTTCCTGCGTGGCCTTGAAATTGCTATGGCTGCTTCATTATCATCAGTGAACAAGATGTTATCGAAGAAGATTTGGACGATTTTGTATATTGTAAAAAAGTGAAAGAAGAAATTGGAAAGATCATTCTGGAATGTTCCACAGAGCGAGCGCCAGTAAACGCGGCGTCATCGAAAGTTCTGGAAAGTTCGAGAAACAAGCACGCTATATAAGCGCGCGCTAGTGGCGCTGTAGTCAGTCAGTCTATCATAAACGCACGAGTGCTAAACATCTCACTGTAAATAGTGACAGTGTGTTCTTAATAAATGTATATATAAATCATCTTTATTGTAGAATTTATACATTTTATATAATAATCTTACTAAATCGCTATTGACTATCGGTCTTTAGGCCACATTCCTAATTAATTAAATTGATATTCCTTTTAAATTATATTTATATCTGTGAAATTGAAGATATTCCGGTGTACAACACTGAGATATAATTTCAGCCATGTCTTTATGTCATATCAATCTGTTAATTATTAATGAGTGATTAGATAAATCAAAGAATAGTAGTTTCAAGATAGCGGAATTGGATGAGGTGTTTGGGCTACGTTTAAGCCACAATCGGTTTAATAAGTCTTGGGTTACTTACAGAAATATTTTTAATTAAAAAAATGTGGTGTTATATTTTTTCATTAAAAATATTTCTGACAAATCAAAACGACATCAATAATGAAAGAATGCACATGATTCTCTCATTACTGATGATCGTAATTAATTCTTTACGTATCCTTATTTATTTTTTTAGTTAAATAACAAAATTTTGATAAAACCCGTCCTTAATTTATATGAATAATTAGCAACTAACTTTTTATTACATTGTAATATCAAACTTGTTGAATAAATTTGCATCAATAAAATGTTGTTTCTAAAATTTCGTAATCATAACAAAAACATGAAATTTAATAACTTGATAATTAAATAAATATTCCTTGTTAAGATAACTTTTAAACTCTATTGAAAACAGTAAAACAATGCACGCGTATCGTATTGTTATCCTGGCGTAATTTAATTCGCAATCTAATTTGGCGCTGACAGAAATGCACGCTAATTAATTAAAAATTTCAACTTTTCCCTAAAGCGCTTTCGCAGAAAAGGACGCGCTGGAAATTCAAACAGGATCACTGTTTAATTACTAAAGGTTTTCCTGAGTGCATTGAGCTTAAAAAAATCAAACACGCTTTTACAATTTTTCATATTGTATTATATCTAAATATTTTTCAAGGTAATTATTTCAGCACACTCTAACTACATTAATGTAAGTGAATGTGTAATGAAATTATTTTTATTAACAAAGAATGATAGTAAATTGATCTACATGTATTGTAATTATTTATGTTATATTGTTTTGTATTATTTGTGCAGTCTAAATAAAAATGTGTCCGTATTTCGTGGAAATGTATGTGGATCTCGGTTATTTGGTTAAATTCGGGTAAATATTTGAAGCTAAACAATAATCCGAAAATACATTTGATATATCATTTTTTGTTTTCGAGATATTGCCAAAAATTATAAATATAAATATGGAAATATTTTTTTGTAAATCGTTTTTATTTAATTTATTTTTTCAAATTTCGTTTTTATTTTTTATTTAAAAAAGTATTAGATCTAGAAATTTGCATCTTTTACATTATACATCCACTTTTTAATCAGGAATTTAGTAGTGTAGTTACATTTAAAATATATTTAATATCACTGTTTCTCATAACTTAAATAATTGTATTTACTTTTACAAATTATTTTCGCTTCACAAAAATGCCTTTATGAGAATTATGCTTACATTAAATTTACATGAATTACAACAATAGGTAAAAGTTACAGATTTCCACATGTTTTCCTGGAAACGTTAAGTTTATTTATTTATTAAGCAAAAGACAATTTTCACAAGTATTGCATTTGTTATACAAAATTATAAACTATAAAATACATAAAATTAAAACTAAAAGTTCATGTGAAATATGGCTGCACTTCTAAGTACAACAAAATTAATCATTTATTAGAAGCAAATTGTATTTATATCTTTAATATAATTAATGGTTTTAATATTTAGACATTGGTAGTTCATATTGTATGAAATAAATATGAATAAATTATTAAAAATCAACCAATAAAACACAGATTAGATTGAATAACTTTAAATTCTCGACTAGTTTCGGGTTATTAGCCCATTTTCAAGAGAATTTAAAATTTGTTTAAAATATTTGTTTTAAAAATATTTCCATTATTTTTTTAAATAATAATACTAAGGCTGAATCAGTAACCAATATCATACTGTAACGTGACGTTCTGATTTCAGCCAATATAAATTATTGGTAACAGAATGTTACTAGTTATTTATTTTGATTTCTTTAGATTGGTTTTGAAGGGCTTTTGGATCAACTACTAATTTTACTAATGTTAATATATGTTGCCTAAAAATAAATTTGTTTTGGCTTTCATAATTCTTTTATTACTTAATCTTAGAGAAGGTTCGGAAATACATAAAGCAATAAAAGCGGGAAAGCTTTTGAATAAAATTTTGGTTTTCCCCGATATTAAACGCCCTCACTACCTGATTATGTATATATATTTTGTAAAAATGTAATTTCTGTACATTCCTTGATAATGGCTTGAAGCCGAAATTAGTCGGATTAAATCAAATATTTAGTGAAACAAACCAAGTGATTTTTATTTAAATTACTATTCATATATATATTTTTAATCACGATCCACCAAGTGATTAATGAGAACACAGGGAAAGATCTTTTATTAACTTTGAATATACGAACTCATTAATTTTTAAATAAGTTAAATTGGAATACCCATTCTAGATATATTTGATTTTTGTTTGTTTTCGTTTAATATCCTGTGAGATGTACAAACAATACTTTTTATTATATTGCTAAGGGGCGAACGTGTAACGTTCATTTTTTGATTAAAGGTCGCTCGGGCGCTTTACAGAAACTCACGTTTGCAGAGCCAAACAGTATTTCGTGCCTATATTGAAAACGTCGAATACGCTTTATTATGGTTCAACGTGTGATGTACGCGTTTGAATCAAAATGCTTGTACTAAAAATAGTTTTACAATTTTTCCTGTTCATATTGTACGCCACTGAATCGGTTTTGTTCCCAGTTAAAATCATATATCGTCTGACTTAATTTAATTAATTATGTATGATTAGGCAAAAGGTGGCACTTGCGTCGTTTTTAATTTATCATGTATGATGAATTTAGATGAGATATTGTAAATCTTATAGCGAGTTGATGTATTTAATATTCGTATATTTCCCTGTTCGTCGACACCCAATACGGATAAAAGAGGATAAAATTATGAAGAAAGAATATTTCCCTGTTATAGGACTTTAGTCTGTTGGGAAATAAAGTTATTATTAATATATTTTCATTTAGTTTCTTTATTTTTGTATCGTTACAATTTTTAAAAGTAACAAATTTCAAAGTATATATTTAAATATAGACTTAAAATATAAATATATATTTTTTTAATAGCTGAGATGTTTTTTTAGTCATCTAGTAATAATCTAAAAGCTCATGATACACCAAACACAGAGCGTGACCTTCTTGCCGAATCGATTTGGTTTTGCAGTCGATGTTGAAGGTTTTCCTGGATTAACCCATGATTTTTTCCGTTTAGGATTCTTAAAATAAATCCGCCAGTTTTCGATTCAAATCTGATTTTCTTTCGTGTCGTTGAAGCAAAATTTCACAAGTGTTTGTTCGCTTTTCAATCAATTATGTGGCACCAATTTTCCATAGTTTGGAATTTTTCTAATAGCTTTTTAACGGTCAGAAATTGTTTGTAGTACATTCCTGCCGTTTTTTAACTAGAAGTATCATCTTCATCTAATATTGCTTGCATCTCGGTGTCTTAAAATTTTTCTGGTGGTCTTCCACCTTCTTCGTTTAAACTATATTCGTAATTACAGCTTAGACTGACTTATATTAAGCCATAATTTTATAGAAACAACTATTTTTAGTTAAATTATTTTAAATGTAATAAGCATCACACTGAAACATATTTTTTTTTATTTCACTGAACGTGATCCTTTTATTATAATTGTGTGAGCATCCTTATATAGACAATCAAATAACCATCCTCCAATCGAATTCACTGATTGATAAAAAGTAATAAAAAACAAATTTAATCCTGCATTTCCTATTTTATATCGGATAATAAATTAATCTCGACTCCATACAAAAAATCGCAACAATCAATATTTACAACCCATTCATGCACGAACATCCAGGAAACACTATTTGAAAACAAAAAAAAGCGCTAACGTTATAATTCAGCGCGTTAAAACTACTGAAAACAACAACAAGAACACACACACACGTATACGCAAAACAAAAAACCCGTGCAATATCGAAAGCACAAACATATCGTAACAGTTTTTAACACCTTTTCAGCGAACACATCCGAACACATTGTAAAGCCATTGAAAATCCGAGTTGTCATGTTAATCAACAATCAGCGCTGCATTCGGCATTCGGGACTCGATCCATTATCGTTTTCACAATATCGCGTGTTTCATCTCGCAGCCGTTGCTGGATGATAAAATGAACGCAGGAGAGCAAAAATATATATATATAGAAAGAGTGGGTGATTAAATTATTTGTTCCCCTGCGTGGGTTGGACAATAAATGAAAGTTTTCAATTCGCTTCCGGTGGAGAGATGATGAAAAAAAAAAGTATATATATAAAAACGGGGGGTTTCTATTGTAATTTTGTTATTGCTCTTGCTGTATTAAAAAAAGAAACGTAATAAAATGAAAAAATAAATAAATCCCGGTTCGTTTGTTGTTCGGGGCGGGACGAGATGATCTAGGATAATGTCGCTGGCCCAATTTTTGGATTGGCAACGCGCCCTTCCGGAATGGATAATTGCGAAACGCATAATAAATGCGGAACTTCGGAGTAATTGGGTTTAGATTAATTATTTTCTTATTTTTAAAATTTTTCAATTATAATAAATATTCTCGATTAAAAAAATGTTGCATTATATAATATGTTATTCTTATGCAACAGCAAATGTCGATTATTAGACATTTGTTAAAGAAATTATGTATCATAGTTCATAATGTTACAGTAGCTAAATTAACTAATTTATTAATTAATTATTTTCAAATTATTTTCAATTATCATTGCCAGAAATTTTCCTTGTAACTTATGAATTTGTCAATGATAATCATTAATAATAATTTTAACATAATCTTCCTCTTTAAAATGCGTGACTTATAATAAATGAATATTTATAATATAATTATATAATTAAAAATCGATTGCTCATCACAACTCATTAATTTACCCGGCGCATTCACCAAAAACAAGGAACTTATTCATGATGGTCATTTCTTCCAAATCATCTTCATAACAATTTATTCACTCCTTTTCTTCAGAAAGAATAATTTCATATGAATAAAAATAATGATAGGTTTATAACGATCAAGAAATCAAACAAATGTATGATTAATCATTCAGAAAGACCGAGGCCGATAGCCCATGACAGACTACTAACACAACTGTACACAATGTCATTATAAATTTTGTAATTTTTGTTATCGTATTGTCTGAATATTGAATATATTGGTTGTGGAGACTTGTAATTATTTAAATATAAATGATTCTCCTTTCCCCTATTTAGATATGGTTAGATATTTTCTTGTTTTGTAATATTTTAAAATTTCTTGTTATTTAATTTTCCAAAAGTGTTTATTTTTTATGTTTATATAATTAAAAGATACTTTATTTTGTCATTATTTGAAACATTAAATAAAACTCGGAACTGAAAAGTAATGCGAGAACATTAAGTGCCCTAATTGAAAAGGTACTTGGCCCTAAAATAAATTCATCACTCCACCTCGCGCTAGCGAGGGGTCGTGATTGTAAATAAAATTTAAATGAGCCGGGCAAAGCCATAAATTATGACAGTACACCCTTAAAGGCGGCCCCAGAAATTGAACACCCTCTCACCCTCCGGCGACCACCCGACTCGCCCCCCTCTCAAATCTGAAATTCGTACGTTTTTCCCGGGGACGGGTTTTATGCCTACATTACTCACGATTATTTTATAATCGCGGGCCGCAGTAAAAAGGCCCTCCACTTTCGGAGATTTATTAAATCCTCATGAACCCATCAAAGATGAAGGAGCGTCCCGCTCGCAGCCTGCCTTTCCCTATAGTTTATGTAATGGAAAATTATCGGGAGGGGGGTGTTTGAAGTGCTAATCTGCTGGAAATTCCGCGAGAATTACGGAGTAATTAGCTCGGAATTTCATTACTTACATTAATTACGGCCCCATTCATAATCTTTACAAATTATTTTAACATGATCTTACCCTTTAAAATATTTTACTGCAAATAAATGGTTATTTATAATTTGGAAATTAAATATTAGGCTAATATTTTTAATCGACTTAATTTAATTAAGTGTATAATAAGATTATTTTAATATAATTTATTTTTTAAGTGTATTAAGCCTGTAAAATTCGGGGGTGTGAATTTCAAGGGGCGGAGCGCAGATCCTCGCTTTTTTGGGTAATTGCTGCGCAGCGCGAGAGGGGTGGGGGTGGGAAAGACGGGCAGAGTATCTGGGCACTATACACAAATCGCATTAACTCGAAGAAAAATTATCTTACGGGGCGTTTCATAATCGCGCCCTGGGTAAAGAGATTAGCAACACTCCGCTTAATGAAAATTAATGAAAATCACGCTTGTAATTGCCGCAAGACTACGTTTTCAGCGTGCATTAAAAATGGATCCAGAGTCTAGCACTGACGCAAATTTAAAATACCTTATTAAGAGAAGTTAGTAATTTGTTCAGAATGTTATTAATCGTGTTTCTCATTACTTAATACAGTTTGCCTTTATTAAGATTTATTAAGGTTCATAAAATTTGTAATTATTTAAATTGTAGGTAATATACAGGCCAGGAGAAGTGTCGAAAAGTTCAGGAAAAATATTAATATAATTTTTTTAAAAACGTCACTCTCTTAGCTAGTTATAAATATAGTTTCTGAATGAGAGACAGGGAAATTAATAGGTCAGGCGAAAACGAATTTTACTCCCAAAGCTGGAGTATATAACTTACTTGTGTTCAAATCTTTTTTATAGAGGGTTAATTAAAATTACTGGAAAACCTAAATAATTATCCAACTATAAAAGAAATCAAAATTATTTTCAAATAAAAGCTTCCTCTGTGTAAACAAGCTTTCATTAAAATAATTTTTTATTATACAGTGTGCTCAATTTGCTTAGATAATCGAATAAACTTGCGTTTTTTTTCTAAATAGAATACTCTATATGTTGAGTATGAAAACGTATCATTGGATTTAGGTTAAATATGCGTTGTTCGATTATTAGTTGCTATTTGAAGGTAATTTCATGATTTTTTTCTCATATAAATCCTTGTGTATATTGGCAAAAAATTGAGTCCGATGAATTTCACAGTCTCTTGAAGCCAGTTTTACAGCCATAAGAGAATTTTGCAACGACCTGAACAGATAATAATCGCTGGGTGCTATGTCCGGTCTATAAGGAGGATGCATAAGAACATCCCAACGAAGCTCCTGGAGCTTCTGGCACATCCTAATTAAATGTTTGCCCAGATTGGAGTAGCTCACAATAGAGTAGTCTCACCATACACACAGCAAAACCTTCCTGACCGTCAATCCAAGCTAGGCGACGGTATGTGCGCATCTTTGACCACGATTCTTTTCGGATATTGTTGTCGTAGGTGACGCATTTCTCATTTCCAGTAACCGTACGCTTGAGAAATGGTCGAATTTGTTGCAGAGATTCGCATATGGAAATGCGATCCAGTAATATTTTTTTGCGTCAGTTCATATGGCACCCAAACATCCAGCTCTTGGTATATCCAGCCTTTCAAAAATGGTCCAAAACACCTTGAACATTTCTACGCTGCTCATATGCCGGTTTTCATTCACCTTTGCGAAGATTTCATCAACATTTACAATGACAGGCCTCCAGAGCGAGTAGCGTCTTTCACATCAAAATTTCCGGAAAAGAATCGACGAAATCAAAATCATGCATATTTTTTTGTTACGACTTAATACTTTCGAAGGACCATTAAAATACTTGAAGTTCGAGCAAAACTGTTCTGATTATTTTCACATTTAAAAATATTTGCAAAGGAAACAATCTCTATCACGAGAGCAAAATACAAAACTAATGTTGGCTGATCGCTGTTCAGATGGTGAGTGATCTTCTCTTCCGTTCAAAATGTTGTTGGGAGAGGCATCCCCTCTCCCCTTTACATTTTGAAAGAAAAGGTTCGAACGCATGTTGCCACTAAATCCATTCATGTGGAAACTGACCGTCTTCGCCGTTTTTTGTTTGCATTAAAAATGCACCCTCGCATAACGGGATCTTTTTGCCGCAAATCCATCTCGCACAAAAACGTCATAAATTTCTTTCAGTTTCGGCAAAGAACTGCGTTTTCAGGATGACGAATAGGACCATAAAGCGTCTGTGCTCTTTCCTGAATCCGTGGAAAAATCGGGCCTATCCCTTTCCGTAAACAAAACTCGCGACTGTCGCGAGTGTGTAGCGGCAACACTGTTATAGTAACGGGTCCATAAATATCATTCACAATTTTGGCTGCCTTCGATGCTTTTTCGCCTTTATCGAAGCAACATTGTAAAATATAGTGATTTTTCTCATTGTTCACTTCCATTTTTGACGCGCTATTATACTCGACTGAATCAACCGAACACAAAACTGTCAAAGAGGTTTCAACGCCATCTATTGAGAAAAAAAAAACCTTGGATGATTTTTCTTCACACCCAATATTTTCATATTTTTTAATTTTAAGATTAATTCCATTATTTATTGCAATATTTTTTCTATAAAATGCATTGTTTTATTGCCGTTGACATTTTAATAACATAAAATATAAACTTGTTAAAGATATACAATTGTGTGAATACAATATCAATAAAAAGTTTATATTTTACGTTATTAAAATGTCAACAGATTTAGCTTCATATGAACATAATAAAATGCGATATAATGAAACAATCGCTTTAACAATATATTTATTAGTGTAACATACGTTATTTATTGTTAACATGAAATGAATTCATTCCGGTAATAAAGCCTTTTTAAATAAAATCCGTCATTCACATACAGAGTAATTGTTTCCTTTTATTATTTAATTTTACTCACAGGGATAATATAAATCTGCGTCCTTTTCATCGCGAACACTGTTGACGTATATTATAAAAATGCATGTTATGGCTGTTAATTAAATAAGTAATCTGATTTGCATGTTAATGAATTGCCCGGAACGTAGAGTCGGCTGCGCATTTTTTTCCCTCCATCCCATTCTTCCTTTAGCGGTGCGGTTATCAAGTTTAAAAAGTAATCCGCATAAAGAGCGCATTCGCGGTCTTTCAATTCCGCCGGAGCTGAATATCCGTGGAGCACCGGCCTTAAAAGCGCGAGAATGCCCGGATTAAAATTAAATTTTAATAAACTGCGCCGTAAAAACGCTTTGCCCGTTTTCAGTTCTGGATGCGAAATTTAAGCACCGGCTGTTAAACGTGAACGCGCAAATATTAAAAGAAGGGAAAAAATATATCCGGGAAGCATAAACATCATTAAGGGGCGATTCTGACGCGCGGCAATTTTGAAATATAGCCATGGAATTTCAATGAAAAGCGCAATAACGTTATTTTTTCGGGGACGCAAAAGCTCGTTTCGTGGAAGGAAAATAAAAGTGCGCGCATAAATCGGCAACAGTTACGCGCGTTTTATTTGTTCTGGATGGGGTGCATAAAAATGTGTGTATGAGTGTGCGGATGTATAATTCACGTGAATTGTTAATGAAAGGAGGGTGGGCTTTTAGCGGTGGCGCTTTTTAATATAATAAATTGTGGAAATTGTGGACGTTCGGATCTGTGGGTAAACGCAGAAATTACGGCCGTTATTTGCATAGGCGATTATTTACTGAAAATGCATCAGGCGCGCCGGGGATTTCGGGTTTTTGGCGTCGAGGGTTGATATAAATCCGCTCGATTGCACCGACCATTATCTGGGGAGCGATGGATGTTTAAACAGCGAGGAAATAACAATCCGCGCCTGGAAATCTAATTGATGGCTGTCTTTTGAGAGGGAACATCTGTGTTTTCTTTGAAAGCAAGCGAAAAAGTCTGCGGAAAGACGCGGAAAGGCCGTGATAAGCCCGTGTAATTATTATTAAAGTTGAGTGCATGATCTTTATTAGTGATTTATGGCCGCTATATATCATTGTCAACGTCAAGACTTAATGTTGGGAATGGGCCGTGTTTCACTGGAGGAGTCATTGACAAACGTGTTCATTACTTTGCGGTTGGTTCTATCTAAAAATTGAAATTTCCGCTTCAAATAATAATAATAATAATACTTAATCAATTTTAAACTATAATAATTCTTGAAATAAAGGATAAATAGTTGTGTTAGCCCTTAGCATATATTGCCTTTTTTATGTTTTATTTATATTTTATATTAGTAATAATACTAAAATTGAACTTAAAACGTTATAAGAGCTTTAAGCACGCGCTAACGTTCATTACTAAAACATTAAATTTATATCAAGCATAATAAAAAATATCATCTTGACGCGAAACGTCGAAACATTATAACTCAATCGCCGTCCCAATTTATCGACATTATTTAATATTCGTCGAGAGACGCGCTCTCGTCCCGAAATTGGAAGAGTGAGACAGAGTGACTGAGCGAAGGAGAAAAAATATTATTCTCCGCCGGAATATGCAAACTGAAATTTTAATTTATGTGCCGCTCTCCCGTACTTCTGCGAACAAACGCTAAACAAATTTGCCTCAACTTCCTCTTGGACCTACATCCGAAAGAAGTTTTACAAGTTTTTTCCTTGCCTTCGCCCGTAAATTTACGCGAGCATGGAATACAAAAAATTGGGCGGAGAAGTCGGAAGTTGATCTTTTTACAGTGTTCGGTTTTTTTTTCTTTTGCAAAATATCTTTTTTAGTGAGTTTGTAATTTTATTTGTCAGTCATCTCGGGAATTTGTTGATTTTTTTTTTCGTACTTTCTCCTTGCGTGGATGAAATGAAAGTGTTCCTTTGATGTATATATTTTGTATGTGATGAATATATAGTAGCAACATTATTTATAGCAGAAGGAACAAAATAAGCAATATTAGGAATAAGTAATAACATGTAATAAAAATATTGGAACAGGAATTGAGAAAAAGGATGGAACGCTGCGATATGATTGAATAAAATGGAAATTGTAACTGAAACATCTTGTCGATGTTAGAATAACTGTAAGCCATTTCTACAATAAAATCTCTTTTCGATATTAGAATAGCTATAAGCCTTCTACAAATATAAAACTAAGGGTGCGGTTTAGAAGAAAGAGATAGCTATACAAATATGGGCAATCACTAATTTGAGTTAGATTGTTGTTGTGATCAATGAACATTATTGTATTATACATTAAAATAATCTTAAAATGAGCAGGAATTTCATCAGATAAATTAAAAAATTATTTTAATGTTTAGTTTCTGTGAAAAATAATTATGAAAAACAATGAAAATTTATCAAATTTGTAGCAAATTTTAAATTAAATTTTTGCTAATAAAAACTTGTCCAATGAAAATTTAAAGGATTTCTCTAAATTCTGCATTCAAATAACTTAGCAGACACGACCTATTAATTTCATTATATCTTATAATTTTCATTTCTAACTTGAACTAGTAAATTGACGTAATACATGAAAATTAATGATTTATTTTTTATTTAGAATGATGCTTTATACTTGGTAGATAAAAAATGTAAATACATATTCATATTATGATATCCAAAAGAATAGCTCTATTTTCAAACGATTATTTCCATTTTACTATATAGCTATCTCTTTCCACTAAACCGCAACCTTAAGCTAGTAGTCAGTTTAGACCACTCGGTCGGGAGCAAACGATCTAACTGACAAAAGTTAATAACACTAACCACAGAGGTTTCACTAGAAAACGAGAAATACAACCCATTAAATATTGTAAAACTATTTTATTCTACAACATTGCATTAAGCAAACAAATTCTTATCTTGTTTATTGTTTTTTTTTAAGTAGCTCTTAACGAAGGCAGATAAAAATAATACACCTTTTAATAGATTTCTGTTAAAAATAACATATTTCAACATTCCAGCTTAAAAGTAGATACAAACAAAACGAAACAATCCTTAGAAACTGAATCGCGTCAATAACATCACGAAGTGTGTTTATTATTCGACAATAACAGAAACAAATTGAAATTAAAATCGTCCGAATATATTAACGCCGAGTGGACCGTTTAATACGAAAATAGCGACGAGTTGTTTGCGTTTTAACGAGCATAAATAAACAGGCAATCTAGGATGAGAGGCGGCAACCGGCGATAACTGGATGGGCGGCGAGGCTATGGCGGTTCAAGGCCATAACCATAGCACTTTACGGCGTCAAGGGCGATTTTATGTGGAAGTTCCGTCGAAAACCTCGAAAACCTGTACAGCTAGTAATAATAATATTGCGTCGAAAAATAATGGATAATAAAAATATATATATATATAAAAATATCTCGATGAGGAATTTCAATCAAAATGTAATAAGCAATATGAATAATTTAATCGAAAAAATAAAGCGCGTTATGAAATTTAATTGAGTGAAAGCATTGTAAATATTTCATAAACGCAATCAAATTGTATACGGAAAATTATTAAAACATAGAAATGCAATAAATATTAACCAGATAATAAAAATTGGGCTTCAGTTTTTTAAAATTTAGTTATAATACAATATATAATTTAATACGATCCAAATGGCTATCGACCATTGGTCTTTCAGCTGGAAGTCCTTGTCTTTATGATATGTCAGTCGATCAGTCGTTAATGAGTGATGAGATGAATGAATATATTGCATATATAATGAAACACGTGACGTTATTCGGCGCTTTTATAATAGATATATACTATTATAAAAGCTGCTTAGATTGTGATGATAAATATAAGCTACACGTTAAACAGAAAAATTCTCTTAGAAAATAGCGCCATTAATAATAAAGCAATTCCATTTCAATTTAAACGAGATGGAAATAATTAATGGTTTTTATATTTAGACATTGGTAGTTCATATTGTATGAAATAAATATGAATAAATTATTAAAAATCAACCAGTAAAACACAGATTAGATTGAATAACTTTAAATTCTCGACTAGTTTCGGGTTATTAGCCCATTTTCAAGCGAATTTAAAATTTAGTTTGGTCAACTAGTCCCTATTTGGAAATTTCAAACCGAACCCTTAAACATTAATTAAATTCCTGCAATTTCACAATATTCCACATTAAAGAAATTTTTAAATATTTAATGCAATTTTTTTTCCAGAGGCTTTAATTTTTTTACGCTGTTTAAACTGGACCGGGAATGATATTATTCTCATTTATTTTTTCAGCGGCGCCGAGGGTCGACGTCGGCTTAATAAAAATTCACTCACTGTACTGTAACATTGAGTTGAGGTGGTAGGACTTGAGGATAATTGAAGTCATTTATTATGCACCAAACCAGAGTGAGTTAATTTGATTAAATTTTATAATTTATGTAAAAAGGCCGCTGGTGTCGGACAGGGGGGACGTTTAATGAATACGACATCCACCCAATCCTTGTTGGAATTAATTTATGTCTCACTTTAGCGGATTAATTGACGGCACTCGAAATCAACATAACATTCAGAACTATGAATGGAAAATATTAATGCATTTATAATAAATAATTTTGTTTTAATTCGAATTAAACGTGCAGAATAATTTTATTGGAATAATTGGCATGAATTGATTAATTCGGAATTTAATCTGATCGGATTTTTCATTTGGCTTGATATTATTTGGGAAACGCGAATTCTATTTTTGGTCATCAAAAATAAACTAACAAAAAATAATTTTGATTTAATTCATTTAATTCTATAATAGTTATTTCTTTATTTTTGTTCTACAATCCACTATACACAAATTTTATTAATTATATTGTAGATTTGTGAAAAGGTAAATCCGTTAAATAAATAAATAATTGTATAAATTCGGTAGCTTCAAGTATTTTTATTTTATGGAATTTATAACAAAATTTATTAATATCTATTGCGTGATCAAATGTCCGGTGGGATAAATGCTCGGGAAGTAGTTGTTTCAATAGATGTTTGTAAAACTCACAGTGTAAGTAATTTTTACAGTTGGAAAAAGGCATTGATCGAATTCTGGGAATGAAATTTTCCTTGTTTAATTTCATTGTAAAATTTATTAGATTTATAAAAAAAATATGTTTTGACATCTTCATCAACTTTACAAAAAGCACAATTTTATAATCAATATAAATTTCCTTCATTGATTTTATTATGGAGAAAGACATTAGCATTAAGTTTCACGCGCCGGAGCCGTAATTTAATTAAGAGCACATTTTATAAGTTTAAGATTATAAGTTCGAGGGGGGTTACAAAAGATAGAAAAAAAAAGCACGAGGGAGAAAGAGAAGAAGAAGCTGAAGAAAAAAAGACGTGGAAATGGAAAGGTCGTTAAAAGTCTTAGTGTTCCAGAAGTTAGCAGTATGTTGTTGAAGTAGTCGGATGGAGGTAAATTGATTAAGAGGTTTTTATGAGACTTTCAGTAAAATACTTAGGACAAGCAAAATCGAGATAACTTTGTTAGGGAAATAAATGTCGTCGTAAGACTTTAATCTAATCTTAATATTAATCCATTAGGTTTAATCATTTTTAGATTGTGTACGTAAAACGTCGCCGGCAAAAAGTTGATGTTTTAAGAATTAAAAATGAGTGTGCGTGACTTTACGGCGCTGTAAAAGTTAAATGACTTTTATTGTTCAATATTGTCGTTTCATACATTCATAAATTATTTATGCGGAAAGAGCGACGGTTTTAATATGTAATTTTTTATCAACTAATTTATAACATATTTTAAATGAGAACGTTTTTGCCGTTATGCATTAGTAATTAAAACTAGTTAAATAATTGTTGTCTTTGCTAACAGAAAAGCTAATGGGCGCTTATGAAGAATTCAATCTAAACTGTTGACCTAAATTTAAATTAAATTATTCAATATTTTTAAAATAATTTTCTCCTAAGCAGTGATTTCATGATTAGAAAACGTTACTTATTAATTATTTAGTTTGGCCTTTGTGGTTTTCGCGATATAAAAAAGTGCGAAAAAGTTACCGGAAATGCTTCCTTTACTATATATGATAATAATTTTTACTTAATTTTTGCATATTTCTGTTTTTTATATTATTTATTTTTTTCTGTGATAGCCGATTTCCAAACAATATATATTTACTTTATACCTAAATAACTTCATAAATAATTCGAATAATAAAAAGTAATCTGTTCCGTGACTTAAATAAAAAATGTTGAAAATAAATATACCCAAAATATTCGTTAGTTTCGAGAGTATATATTTAATATTAAGGTTAAAAAACAACCGTTTTTCAATGGTCATTTTCAAAGGCTTGCGATTGGCGATGCATATTGTTACTTTTTATAATTAAGAATGTAACATTTTTATATATACATAATCTTTATTGAGAAACATAATACAACACCTACATATAACTTAAAATATTACATGAAATAAATATGAATAAATTATTAACCATAAACAATCAACCAATAAAACATAGATTAGATTGAATAACTAGTTTCGGGTTATTAGCCCATTTTCAAGAGGATTTAAAATTTGTTTTATTAAAATTTCTATGGGTTAGTGGTCTTTCCGCCTGGATTTTGTATCTTCGTCCTTGTCAAAATTAATGGATAAAATATGATGATCGTTCACAGTCTATGTCAAAAGTCCCTGTCAGATGTGTATGTCATTTAACTGTCTTGAATGTTGTGAAATGAATGATGAATTAATTAAGGGTTTGACTGGGGAATTTATGTTTTGGACTTAGAGTTTTCTTACGAGGCATAGGGAGTTTATCAGTATTATGTTTATGGGATTTGAGGCAAATTTTTGAGATAAGAAGGAAAGTCTTTCTTTAATGGTAGTAATAGGAGTAGATTTTAAGGATTATGCAATGTATTAACATTTTTAATTTGTTGTATAACCGGGATTTTTATTTGTATTTTTTATTTTCGCAAACCAACAATTGGTTTGATCATATAAAAATAAACATCGAAACGATAATCACAAATAAAACATCAAGTGAATATTTTATTTGTAAGTAAAGAAAAAATATTTCGTTCTTTAAATTATATTGCGCACTATAATTCTTGTAAGAGCAAGTATTTAATATAGTCTAAATTTTCACAATTTATTCTGCTATATATATATAGAACTTTCAAACGAATATTTTTAATTTTATTAAAATCCTTTTCTACTCATGTGTTATTATTATACCAAAAATGCTGAATAAAATATAGTTTCCAGTAGCTGGAGTGACAATATTTTTTACCTTTGCTTGCGGCATGATGGATTGACTGTCCGCTACAAACATACAACCCCAGGCTGAAAACTCAACCACTCACTCGGACGCACATTTTTTTATAATCATACCATATGTAGCGTATAATAATTTTTTTAATCTATATATATATATATAAAAAAATTGATGTGTTTTCAACAAATAAATATTCTGATTATAATTATTAGTAAAAATGTAATTAATACAAGAGCATATTATTTTTTACGCAAAAAGACCTGTATTCAGTAGCCTAGGCCAGACAATGACTTTAATTTTATTGTGTATGCTTAAAGTTTCTAAAAATTTGTCTAATTGTATTTGCATATATATTATTTCTGTTTATTTAAAATAATTTAGTAAAAAGGAGATGCATATTGTTAGGTTTCATAATTAAGAAAGTAACATTTTTAATTTGCTGTATAACCGGGATTTTTATTTGTGTTTTTTTTTTGCAAACCAACAGTTGGTTTGATCATAAAAAATAAACGTCAAAACTTATTATTCAGTTAATGTTGTATTTACGATTATACAAAAATAAAATATTAACTGAATATTTTATATTTTTACATAAATTAAAAATATTTTATAATAGTAAAAAGACGATGGTTAATTTTATTTATGTGCAAAGTTTTTACCAATTGATTAAAACACAATTATATACAACTTATAACGGCGTGAACATACCAAATTACACGAATTTAGTTTTTATTTAATTTTTGCTTATTTATGTTTCATGAGTTACGGGAAAACGAGACACCCTGTATATATATTTACTTACTTAATCCAATCCCATCTATATTTCCTTGTAGGGTTCCCTGTATATATGAAAAAAAAAAAAAATAATAATAATGCAACTTATAACGGCGTGAAGACACTAAATTACGCGAATTTAGTTTTTGTTTATTTTTTGCATTTTTCTGTTTTTTATATTATTTATATTTTTCTGTGATAGCCGATTTCCAAACATTATATATTTAAATATAAGCTAATAAATACGGTACATTGTAAATTCTATTTTATGTTTGGAAATAGAGATTTTCTATATATATAACTATACAATTAAAAAACATGTCATTATACAAAAAAAGGAACGTTGTCTAGAATAATTTTGAAAATAATTAGCTCCGGGATGAAAGACAGCAATTATTTCGTAATATTTAAACATAATGCGAAGGCAAACAAGATAAAAAAATAAACAAGAGACGATTATTCATTAAAAAGTAATTGTAATTCCCAACAATGCCTCGTATTTTGTCTGGCCTTGCATACGCAAAAACAACCCTCCGATTTCGTACTAATTAATCATTAAGCGCGAACAAAAACTTTTCTAATAAACATGTTTACAATTATAGAATCATACGTTTGTAAATTAATTTTTCGTGAATGCAGACATGTGTAAAAAAATAATGTTAAATATTCTGAAGTACTAAATATGAAAAAAACAAAAAAAAAACAAACAGTAAAGATATTTTTTTTTAATTTTGCTTGAATAAAAATTATTTTCACTATGAACTGTTTGAGAAATAATTATTTTGATGCGTATCAATAATAATAATAATCTTTATTAACAGATATATACAGAAAGTATACAAAATAAGTAATAAACATTAACAAACTCAAATGTATAATTTATATCTGCTAATTGGCTATCGACCAGTGGTCTTTCAGCCTGGTTTTTCGTACTTATGTCCTACTCATGAAAGAAGTATAATGATATCTAACTGTCTTAGTCAGAAGTTATTATCATGCGTATCATTTTTATTTATTATTATTTCGATTTTTGATCAATTATTCTACAATTCATAGATATTAATATAATTTAAAACGAATAACAATTTAATTAAAATTTAATTTAATTCATTTATTTACGGAAATCTCCTTTCTACAAAAACTGTAAAGATTTACAATAAAAAATAATAATAAATAATTGTTTATGGCTGAAAGACCTCCGGTCGATAGCCGATTAATCTACAGAATATAATTCTAATTTTATATATTATTGTACATAAACTAAACTGTAAAATAATATAGTAAAGATCTTTAGTTAGTTAATTTTTTTTATTGAAATTTACAAAACCCGTCTTAAATTGCATTGATTTTCAAAGCATGTGAAAGACAGAAGCACCCGAATAAAAATAAAGTCGAAGAACACATTCACAGTTAACCCAACGATGTCACTCGATTCATTCAATTGGGTAGCAATTTTCCCATTAGCCACCTTTGATCCCGCAATTATTTTTTATGGCCGGGATTTCTTCCTTATTTTAAAAGGTCCCCGAGACCATTGTCCGCCGCCACCAGGGGATTTTTATTACACAAAAAAACTATAAAAAGAACAAAAAGAGAAAAAGAAACGCAATTACACCCACTTGCCATTCCCCCTCCCCCTTCCTTTTTCTCCGCAATTAAAGAATTAATTGATTCGGATGTAAATTCCGAACGGATAGCGATTCCTTTTATTTCCAGGCGGAGGATAAGCGGAGCTCGAGAGAAGTAAAAAAAAGGGGGCGCGGTGTAATTGTTCGAAATTTATTTGAGAGCCGCGGCTTTGCAAGAATTAACATTTCCGCGCGATATGCGGTGCATTCGCCCCGCTTTTAATTCCGCCAATTTATATCGGTTAATAAAGGCAATTAGCGAGGCATATCGGGGCTAACCCTGAAATTATTATAAATTAAGGATGGATTATAATCATCGCGGTTATCAAGGCGGGTTTCGGAATTTGGTCGGGGATGGGATCGGAATGGGGGGCGGGAGGACCTTTATATCACCCCGTTAATTTGTTTACCCGGGGATGTGGGTGGTGTTAATTAAACTTAGGTAAACGAGTATTTATTTGCGGAATAGATTTATTCATATAAATATTATTAATTTACGTAAATAAACAGTCTCTGCATATGAGAGCTAAATTCAAATCAATTTAGAAAGTAATAGTGAACGGATTTGTAATTGTATGATGGGATGTGTAATAATTTATACGAACAAAAAATAGCCTGTGGAATAACAAGAATTATAACCAATCTTCTTTATGTTGGTTGTTGGTTGTGGAGACTTTAATTATTTAAATAAAAATAGTTGTCCTCTCTCCTTGTTCTTGTCATTAACTACTTACTCGTTATGATCACTAATGTTATTTTCAAAGTCTGCATTATTTATTTATTTTTAACGGTGGTCTACCATAGAATATTGACGATTATTTGACGAAATGAAAAATAGCAGAAGTATGGAAATTTGTATTCTGGAGGAATGTATGATTTATTTTAACCATAATAAAATTAATAATATTATATTATAATTTTTTTTTTTGATTTCCGTAATGCTACATTTTTCATCATTTTTCTAACAATTTAAAAGAAAACCAACTCGACGAAAATTACATTCCCCGACGAAACACATTACACAAGGAACAAAACAAAGCAAAAGGAAAAACACGCCTTTTGCGGCGTAGCCTAGTACACGTATGCAACTTTGCAGAATACACAGGGGTCTAGTCCTAGTCCGCACAAAAGGTTTATGCCGGGGCCTCGGTCATGTCATGTTTATGATTATAAGTCCACTAACTCTATTAGTCGTAAAAGCCGCCTTTTATTGCGTCATTCTTATGATAATTTTACGTCCTCTGTATTTCAATTTTACGCCGGGCGTTAAAGGGAAATTTTAATTTCGTAAAATATTCCCCGAGTAAGTACTTCGAAAATGTTAAGTGAGTTCGAACGTGAGGGCGTTCATTTCGTCTTTCGGGATGAAATTTGAATATGACAGTTTCGACGCGGCGGAACGTAAAATTCTAGTGTTGGATTTATATTCGCGGAGACTGTAAAAATTTATTTTAATTTGTAAAGTGTTCCACCACCGACGAAATGTATCATATTTTTTTTATCTTGATGTTAAAAATTCGATTCTATAAATTTTATGTGAAAATAATAATTATAATAGAAATATTTTTTTTTTCTATTATAATTATTATTTTCACTTGGTTAACTGTGATTAGTTATAAAATGAATTTATAAATTCATTTACTTATTTTATATTTATTTAACGGATTTACCTTTTTACAAATCTACAATATAATTAATAATATTTATGTATAGTGGATTGTAGAACAAAAATAAAGAAATAATAACAACAACAAGAAAAAAACTAATTTGCGCCGCTAGATGATAATAATGTGCTTTACTTAGATTAATGAAAGTCAGTCTTACGCTATCTAAAATTAATAATAAAAAGATTTAATAAAATGTTCAAGCACCATTCATATAGCCTATGAAATTTGACAATTAAAGGCGATTGCACTATCTTCCATTTATTATAAATAAAAAAACAAATAATTAATTATTATTCAATTATTTTCCCTTTAGCTACTGCAATTTTTGACTTACATTCTACTTCTATTTTAAAAATCACGTTATGTGAGTCAAAAATTAAAGTAGCTGAATTAAAAATAATTATGTGAAATAAATATGAATAAATTATTAAAAATCAACCAATAAAACACTGATTAGATTGAATAACTTTAAATTGTCGACTAATTTCGGGTTGTTAGCCCATTTTCAAGAGAATTTAAAATTTGTTTTATTAAAATTTCTATGGATATTTACACAATTAAAAAATTAATTAACAAAGAATTCAGAAAGAAAGCTTTTTTTGAAATTTATCCAAAAATTAAAGAAAAATAATAAAAATAATTGATTATTTATTTTCATTTTTTCCACTCAAACAACAAATACCCTGCCATTTATAGAATTACACAATGGAAATTTGCTAATAATAATAGAAAACGTATATTATACAACTCGCATGAAATGGTAATTAGAATAAATAGATAAATTAATATAATTTTACTAATTATTTTATATATTGGAAATCTTTATTTCTAAGTATTACATTATATAATTTTATAATACATATACATACAATCATTTACACATTGTTAGACCTCAGAAAATGGCCATCGACCGTCGGTCTTTCTGCCTGTCTCTGTCCAGTTCTTGTCGTTTTAGTTAATCGTCATGATTACTAACGTCATTGTCTAAGTTCTCAGAATTTAGTGAGATGATTTGATGTAATTATTTTATTTTGTAGTAAATATAAATTATGTCATCATTTAATAATGTACACCCGAACAATTTAATAACTCTGGCTGATTAAGTAGTAAATGTCGGAGCATTAATTAAAGTATTCTTCCCGTCCCAATAGGGCTCAAGGTAATGTTGCAAGTTGTATAAAGTCTGTCGTAAATCTACTCGGGGGAAATTTGGATATACACACTCTGCGGGAGTATATTTACACATAAAATCCTTCCGACTTGACATATTTCTCTGGTAAAAAATGAACAAAGTTGATGTGCCGTACAGTCACGGAGCTGAAATCAATATACTCGGCGGTTGTATTATTCGGTATACTGTGCATACACATTCTGCTTTCCTCACAAAAATGACAATAAAAAAATTCGCGATTGTTGAAAATTCGTATATAAATATAATTGTTGGTAAATATGATTTTTTTTAAGGATTATTGTGCGGGTTATGTGAATAAGCTTTTCGATTATTACAATTATTAGTATTATTCAAAAATATCCAATATAATCCCCAACAACAAAAGAGGAAAATATAAAGTTGTGTATTCTGTTTTTAATTAAATTTTAAATTGCCTTTTACAGAGACTTACAATTGCGTTTCACATTAAATCAGAAACGTTTCAAATTATCTGAAATATATTTGCCATTTAAATCTGTTTACATACATTTTATAATACGAAATATTATAAACGCGATACATTTTCTTTGTTTTTACTACTAATTGTTTAATTTAATTACGCAATATCCACAAAATTGAAGTGGGATCACATTTATTTAATTTTAATTTCGAATTTAATTTGTTACTTCTTGAGAATAATAGTAATGTAGAAACCCGACTTATAATATCATATATCATTCAGTGGCATATATGACATTTTTAATAGATAGAGATAAGAAAATTAAAAAAAAATAATACATGAATTAATCAGTATAATATAAATTAATGGTTCATTTGATATTTTTCAGATTATTATCTTTTTTAATTAATGATTGAATAGATTCGTAAAGTGTTAAAATAAATAAAACATTCTATATATTAAATTATTCATTCAAATTCAACATTGTTATAATAACAAAAATCCTCATTGATCTCACTCTTGGCACAATTGTACAAATATTTATCGATTGCAGGTGTCCCGTGTACGCTTTTACATTTAAAATAATTCGGTCTCCCTTCACGAACATATGGATGTCCGCCGCTTACGGTGTTTACTGAAAACTTTGTTGTTCTTGTCACTCGGAAAGTGGACGTCCTACAGCTGTCCGCCTTCTATAGCTCCTTTGTTGCTTCGCTCCGTGCCAGCCTGGAATCTTTCTCGAGTGTTATTATTCAGTTTTATTTTCTCGCGCCGGATATTTGCACGTGAATTTGTTAGAAGTTGAATGCGATTTTATGCAGGAGAGTTGGGTAACCGTTGGGTTGCGTCGATGTGATAAAAAGGTTAATTTAATTGAATTGTTGAAGAAAAATGTTATTACAAATTAAAAGGAAAAAATGTAATTACATTTTTTGACATTTATATTAACATAAAATAAATAGGAAAATATTTCTCTCCAAATTTAAGTTTCTTATAGAACTCCCCATACTTCTCATCACAGCAACTCTCCATTATATAAATTATATGAATATGTTTTTGATGATTCACTCATCGCATTTACCAGATAGATAAACTAATGTTTTATTATATAACTGCGACTACTTTATATTTGTTTGTGTTATTTTTTGTTTATCAAATATATAGCAATTCTGTGTTACTATTAAACTGATGTTACAATTTTGTTAGATGTACTGTATCTGTTGGGTAATAAATTAATAAATAAAATAACGAAATAATTATAATCCAGTTCGCAGTTATTTTTGAAATTGACTAGTATTTTAATATCCATTGTGTTTAATAAAGGATTTATTCAAACGGTCATAATTACATTCAATTTATTATTCATTAATTATACATCGATTCTAAAATTGGACGAGGTATCATTTTAACTAAAACGAATAGGAAAGCAGAAATTTGCATAAAATTGTTTTTATGTGTGAAATCTATATATATATATATATATATATATTAATAAATATATAACAATAATAAGCTTTGAACAATAAGAAATATGAGCATAAGTCGGCAATATTGCAACCATAAAAAAATGCTAGTTTATATACAGTCTCTTAATATGTTTGGCATAACGTTTTCGGAAAGTTACAATACATTTCGCTATGCACATTTGTGTTATCTTATTGTACACTTTAGAAATTTGGATTGAAAATTATCTTTCAGCAAAAGTAGATATATGTTGAGTTGGATGTGAAGTTACCCACGAATTTCCAGCCACGGAATTCGTGGTTGGTTTTAAAAATTATTTAAAAAAGTTACAAAAGACATACCCCTGATTTTATTGTTTAAAATCATTCTTTACACCTTTAGCAATAATCTGGTATGAAATTCATTTGTTTAAATTGCATCAAACAGTGCTGTTTTGGACTTTGAATCTGATGCATCTTCAACTTGAAAAAGTCGAAAATGAGTGTTGACGTAAGAATATATTAATAATATAACATTGTTAATATAAATTTAGCACTTTTTATCGAATTTCATCTTTAAATTCTTATAATAACGCGTGTTTTTTGTTTAATTTACCCCGGCGCCTCCGCCATGGTGGAGGTGCCGGGCAAATTCGTGGCTGGAAATTCGTGGGTAACTTCACATCGGTAAGTGTATGAACGTCTGAAAGAAGATTAATTTTGAGTTTTATAGATAAGGTGAATTCAATTATTTTGTGGCAGAAATCGATATAAACATTTTTTTGTTCAGATTATTATTAGAATCCTTTAATATCCTATAAAAACATTAGCAAAAACAATCAAACTGCGATTATTGATCAAAATGAATCCGATACATTTGCGTGGCGCGTATAAACATATCGTTCTGCAAACATGCACGGTCCACTCGATTTGCGTTCAAAAATAGTTTCCGCAAACCGAACTGATCGGGCGACACAGGCTTACGCGCCTTTATTGGAGTCAACATTTTCAATTAAAATTTATGTTGCACGCACACGAAACGCCCGTTTTAATCCAATTTGAATAAAAAAAAACCCGTCCGCGGTTTTAATCTTTATTTTTGATCAACATATGCATTTATTTAAACAATATGTATATTGAAGGGTATTAAAAATAAAAACCAGGATAATTGGGTTATGACATAAGCTTAATTGCGTCCGTGCGTTTTTTAAATTGAACATGATTTTATTATTTTTTTAATTTATTTTAAACGTTTAATAAACGGAATTTAAATTGAGAGGATTTTAGTTGTTTTAAAATGGAACAGTTTCGAATATTCACAGAATTCATTTCAAATCAGGCCGAAAGATCTGCGGAACTTGTCCTGTTTAAGCAAACAAGTTAAATAATTTCATTAAATGTATATTTATATGTACTTAATGAATTTTATATATGTATATTTATAACATTTATTTAAAAAATAATAATAATATAGGAATAGCTACATTAACATTACTGTTTTAACGCATGTTCAGTGGATTATAATATTTTTTTTACGCTTATCCTAAATGTGATTATTTGATCCCGAAAATGGAATCCAGTCAATTTCCCGGTGTGCTCCCGTCTGGCGAATTGCATTCGTTCTGCAGGTGTAATTCGGTTGACTTTGGTTTGTGTTTAATTGGAATTCAAAGCGGCGCTCCGGCCGAAAAATTTTAATTGTGTTTCCGGACAAATGAGCATAAACAATTGAAACCCCCCCTGCTGTTTATTCAATTATCGACGGGGTAATAAATACAACGTGACTTTCCACTCTGGATCGCGCGGACCGCCCGGGCCAGACGCGAATCGGCCGCCCGTTATCGATTCACCGCCGACACTTTTCCAATTTACTCCTTTAATTAATGTTTTGCAGTATATTAATAAATTCGCCGTGTGGGATTTCAATAGTGTCGTAATTGAATATTCCATCAAACTTGTCGATTTCATTGGACAGTTTTCACCGTCGGGAATGAAGATAAGAAATGTTTATGAATGAATGAATAATTAAAAAAAGGAATAACAATTTAATTTAATTAAGAAATGTTTATTAGAAATTTAACGCTCATTTAAACGGATTGCCTTTTTAATTCTTAATAATAATAATATTTTACATGCGGAACACTCCATTTTATTTTTTTTTAATTACAAATATATTAGATACATACATAAGTGATAGCCTTCTCACTTATACTGCTTAGCCTATTATGATTTTTAAAAAAAACTTTTGGTTTTGTTTGACTATACTTTTTATTTAATCGACTAGTTTCGACTTGTTGTCATTATCAAGGACAATTCTTGATAATGACAATTTTTTTTAAATTAGTTAAAATGTTTCACCAAGTGATAAATGAGAACGAAATTGAAACTATATATGATTATAAATTAAAAAATAGTATAATTTTAATAGAACAAAAAACTGCAATGAAATTGTAAACTGTAACTGTTAAAGATCATTTATGTCTAATAGAGAGAGAATAATATACATTAAAATATTATATATATATATTAAATATTTCAAAAATATTCAAATAAACGCGTATGAATGCAACAATAAAGTAATTGAATGATTTTTCTTATATATATATAAGATATATATATATATATATATCTTTATTCAGACTGTATAGATAATTTTAACAATATAACAATATAAATAATTACAATATATGTAGGTGTTAGTCTGTCTGGGCTATCGACCAGAGATCTTTCTGCCCTGTCGTGAATTTATGATGAAGTTAAAGAAAAATCTATGCTAGCTAGCTGAACTGTCCTGATGATTTGCGCAAATGAATTGATGAATGATGAATGTATGATTTTTCTTATTATTCTAATTTAAACTCTATACAAAACTGAGTAATTTTTCAAATATAATTTAATGTGTGTTTTCTTTTTTTTGTATAAACACAATTAAATATATGTTTTTGTGCAGATAAGGGGAAGTGATTTCGCTAACAGGATCATATCTGGGATGGCAACCCCCTACAGAGCTTTATTATATATCGGACAAATTCGCCGCGTTCCTTGGGCGCACGCTGTGCAAACATCAAATATTGTGCGGCGGTAACAAGATTCTCGCGTGGACGCCACCGAATCGATTCGGTTATTCGGTTATGTAACAGGCGTTGAGGGTCCACCCCCTTCATCGCATTTTTCACAGAATGGAGATATCTCCGCGAGAAAATACCACCCGCCCTTTCTCACTCTCGGGGAGAATCGGAGTGAAGTGAAGGGATTTGCGGAGCGAACGCAAAAATAAAAAAAAACCTGGAGAAAATATCCGGAATTTTGTTGCGCTCGTATAATTACAGCCCTTTCCTTTAATTATTTCCGCGAAATTGCGTTTCGTCCGGACGGGGGCGGGCGGCGGCCGCGATTCAAACATTAAACGATTAATCCGTCCGGTAATTTAGTTCCATTTGCCGGTTTTGTAATTGCTAAGTTTACATAATCTTCTAGGGGTACGATTCAATCAATCGATCCCTGCTGATTTGATGCGATGGAATTTCTCCGTTAGTGTTTGAACACTCTCTCATATACAGATTCATTATATTTTACAATATATCTACTACTAAAATCGCTTATTAAATATATCAATTAAACCATAAAAAAATCAACTTTATCATATAACAAAATATTATTATTATTATTATTATTAAAAAGCATTTTAATCATGTAATATTCATATATTGTGAATTAATTTAGTTAAAACATATTTATGTAATATTCGAGCAATACAATCATTTAATTTATTTCAATAATTAATTTAAACAGTAATCAAATATATATCCAGTTGCATACGATAAAATCTCTGATTCCGTTCAAGTTTGGAAATAATTGCTAAAGGAGATCAATTTTAAATTATTATTTTGAAACTCCTTAATGCATTTTTTTATTAATTAGACTGAATCGGATATTTTGTGGAGTTTTACTAGGATATCTTAGATAGAGTTAAGGTTAAATAAAATTTATATAACGGAAATAATAAATAGTTTATTTGAGTAATTACTTTGGAAATATATATGAAACATTCGTTATTCCGGAGCACAAAATATATTATGTATATAATTACAATTTGTATGTAAAACGGTAAATTAACTCGAAAACTCAATTAAACATTTTATAGCGCCCGCCCGGCGCATCCACCATTTCCATTTCAAACAATGCACTGATTTACAACGCAAGAGCCATTAAATATGAAAATCCTTACTAGCGTCAATATATTAACAAGGCAAACCGGAATGCAATAACTCGCACGGACAATCACAAGGTAATAATAATATTTTCCAATACAGACCGGATCCGGCGAGTAAACGATTTAGCGTGGACATTCTTTATAAAGCGCGCATCGCTGGAAAGGCGCTGCAAAGGAATTGGAATTTATAACTTAATACCGCTGCACGTTTTCCGGTTTATTATGTAGATTATGGCCCGTTGGGAAAATTGGATTTGCGGCGCGGTTTAATTTAAATGAGGGGTGTAATAAGAAATAAGAAATAAGAAACGGGTGAGCGCGGGTGTCTTTCTTGGTGGCGGGCGGGGGGAGGAGGGCAAGACGTGCGCGTGATCAAATTCGAAACAAGTTTAATTGAGATAAATGGGGAATAATGGAATTCGGTTCCATTCGGTACGAATGGAGCGGATCGAATTATAAATTAATTGCGAATACGCTGCATGAACGAGAAGTGTATTAAATGCGTCGCACTCTAATTGCTGTTCGCTGTAAATAAATGTGTTTCATGATAATCGTATCAGTAGTTGATCGTGCGTTGAATTTTCTATATTTATTTACTTTTTTTTAATTTATAAACTTATTTTAACGGATTATATTGTTATGATGATTAATGAAAAGGTGTAATAATAATTTTATTTCTAAATGTAGGTGTTAATGATGTGCGCATTTACTCTTGTTAAGTTTTTTATTATATATTCCTGCATTTTTATTTTGACAATTAAAAAAACTTTAATAAATATAACGTATTGGAAGTTCGTTCATTACATTTAAGCGTCAACTTAAGAAATTACTTTGATTTTGTACTTGCATATACATTGACGAAACAAGAAAAAAGATTAAAAAAAATACATTGATTGATTGTAACACTGGTATATATATATATATATATATATATATATTGTATTGTTTTTGTAAAAAGGTGATTCCGTAATAAAATTATTATTATTATATTGGTTAAATATGTGGAAAGTTAATCAATTTTCTATTTATTCGTAACCACCTAAATATACAAAATATCTAAACGCTAAATTTAGGTAATTTTAATTACACCCACTGTATTAACATTTACAAATAAAATTAATTACACAAAAAATAATACATTGCATTATGCAAATATTACAAGAACTAATTAATCTAAAATTAATGAGTAATAAATCAAACAATTTATTAATAATCCCGCGAATGTTTATTAATTTTATTTAATTATTACGATTCATAACGATAAATTAAGCGCGACTCTAATTATATATATAATTTTATTACATAACAAAACATAATAAAAAAGACAAAGCGGACAAACAACGTCAACATGCGCTTCATTATTACGCTTCGCAAAATATTCGGAATCGCACGAAATCATTCAATGCAAAACATGAAAGGCTGAATGTTATTTTCATATAATTAAACATAATCAAGGCTGGATTAATTATTTGAAGTAACCTAATTAGAGTTTGTTAATTAACTCACTTTGATCATTACAGTGGATGTTTTCTGAATAATATTCCTCGACTAATTTCCATTCCTTTTGCAGCCTTTACAAGGAATAAATATAAATTTAAAAAAAATATATTTACTAATACGAGTTTTATTAACAATGTATAAAACGAATTTATTGTTTTTTTTTAATTTTGTTTAATAACTCAATTTATCTTTAAAACTTCTTTAATTAATTCGAATAAAATATTCGGGGCTACAACTATTCACAACATACTTTAATCATAACTCATCTTCAAAGCTAAACAATGGCAGAAAGACCTCGGGTCGATAGACTAAAAAGGACAATCTCAAATTATATTCGGGGCTATTCTGTAAGGGGAATGTTTAGTTTAACGTGTACGTAATTTTTATCATCACAGTCTAAGCAACTTTCAACTTTTATAAAAGATAAATAGAAAAGAGTATTCATTCACTTGGACGCAGTTATTTAAATAAATTATATAAAAATGAATTGAAAATAATTAATGAATTAATGGTTTTAATAATTAGACGTTGGTAGTTCATATTGTATGAAATAAATATGAATAAAATATTAAAAATCAACCAATAAAACACAGATTAGATTGAATAACTTTAAATTCTTGACTAGTTTCAGGAAATACATCCAATTGTAAGAAAATATAAAAAAAACATTCTGGTCGGATCGAGTATTTCAATAAAATTTTAAATAAATGACAACATGTCAATTAATAAATTATTTCCATATTTAGCTCTGTGACTTTTTACGTATGTTATTTATAAAAGATAATTATTCATAGAATGTGAATTTAATTAATAACCTACATATAAATATTTGTAAGCGAGTTACGTGAAGATGATGTAATTTTAATAAAAGAAAGTAATTATACAAAAAAAGATTACAGTGTTTTTATTTAAATTAAATAACGTACGTGTAACATTTTCCATTGAGATTAGCCGCGATTATGTAATTCAAAATAATTTCATAAGCCGTTACCACTTTAATAATCGCATAATTAATTTCACAAAAAAATCTCGCAAAGCGTTGGTTTCATTTTTTTTTTTGGGAAATTTATTGCGCCCGAGAAATTTAATTTTGTTTTGAGCCGGTAAAACCTATTAACGCACTCGCCCCGCCCCAGGAATTTGCAATTTAATATCGATGTCTCGGCGCTTTCGCCGCCGCTGCGGATTTACGGCCGCGCTCCCGCCATCGAATGACACAAAATGACAACATGTCGAAATGCACAGGACTCTTTTATAAGCTCCGCGCGTAATAAATTCCGGGGAGTGGACGGCGATCTTAATTTTTACAGCCGCTGACTTCTTTGCGTTACCCAACAAACATGTTTGTCCGGGATGAATGAAAATGTCTGGGAAAGTTTCACCGTAAAATACAGGAAATGATTTAAGGAGGGGATGTATTAATTTAAGTTGAGTAGTGTGGCTACGTAAAGTAATAAAAATTCTTAAATATAAGTAGTATATACTGTTATAATACTTTCTTGAGAGAAACAAATTTTCAAATTGGACTTCTTTTATTCCATTATTTTTATTCGGAGTAGTAATATTTTATGTTTATCATGTTTGTCTATGTACATGTATATATTATATAAGTTGCTTAGACTGTGATGAAAAAATATAAGATACGCGCTAAACTTAATATTTCTCTTAGAAACAACACACTCATTAAGAAATCCCGATAATCCCTCTGTTCATGAACAGCTAGAAACACTTTCATTAGATATAAATACACACCGATTTTGGAATATTAGTCAGTAATCTATTGATTATGTATGCTTAGCGTTCGAAATGTGTATTTAGCGAAATAAAAGCAATTGTGAAGTAAGTGTTTCTCAGTGTTTTATTTTAAGTATGATATGGACGTTCACGATATGTGGTGTCAGCAGGACGGCGCTACATGTCACTCAGCCAACGCCACGATAGGCATTCTGCATAAACGTTTTGAAGGAATGGTTATATCTTGTAAAGGTGACGTGAATTGGACATGCAATTTTACCCTGCCAGACTCTTGTAGGATTTTCCGAAGTTGCAGGTCTATGCCAATAAGCCGCAATCTACCGATACCCCCAAAATCAAGATAACCCAGGCCATCGTTCAAATTCAGCTGGATCTATAATAATAATAATAATACTTTATTTCCAATACAGGCCGAAGCCTAATTACAAAGGAAATTACAAAACAAAACAAAAAATAACATAATGCAAATAAACTATACTTAAAACTAATAAAATATACATGCAGCTAGCTATAAATATTATAAACAAGATTTTAATGTTGCAATAAAATTCGATCTTGATGGATTAAATATATCAACAAAGTACTGCACCTCATGGTATCTGTGTAACATATAAATAAGCGGGGAAAATGAATGATGATCTATGCGGCAGAATCATTGAAAATTGGATATCTAGGATCTGAGCTATCATGAGAATTACTGGCAGACATTTTAACGATTTCATATTCCATACAAAATAGCATACGAAATAAAAATAAAATTTCATTAATATCTTACACATAGCTTGTTTCATTCAATTTCAATATCGATCGGTCCTTATTTTTTCTCATTGATTTTATTAATGATAATTTATTTTTCTATTATTAAAAATCATGATCAATAATACGGCGTAATTTGCGTTCAGAAACACAAATTATTCCTAGAAAGTAATTACAATTCCGAGATTGCATGTCCAGTTCGATTTGCAGCGCGATCTCCGTATAAAGTTAATTGAAAATTAAAATTGTGCTTAAGATGCTTCCTTTAACACACTGCTGAATGAATTATGGAAGCTCGCTGGAAAGCAGCAGGAGGAAGTGCCATTTCACTGCGAATTTAATTACACTCCACTGTATATTTTATTAATTCGTTAATTAAAACTCCACAACGGAACGAGAAACTAAATTTCGTATGGATTACCATCAGGAAAAAAGAGTGGAATGGAAACTAAAGGGTTTTACTGAAGTAATTTTATAATGCGGGATGCCGTTTAGTAAATTGTAAATAAATAAAGAATTGAATTTATTTTCCAAACGAGAAATACTTCCGGTTTTATAATCCTGAGTATTTAAACTTTTTTTGTAGACTATAAGAGCTTATAATTATTATATTATAAGCTATGTCTGTAACATACTGGACAAACTAAAGACTAACTCGCTATCGACCATAGGTCTTGTCTTGTTCTTGTTATTGTTGACTTACTCGTCATGATCACTAAATTTATTGTCAAAGTCTGTATTATTTGATGAAATGAAATGAAAAATAGTAGAAGTAGGAAATTTGTATTTTGAAGGAATATTGGGGTTGCGAGGATATTAACATATTTAAATCATAATTTAAAATTATTTAATAAAATATCTTTTATATACAGATATTCTAGTTTGACACCTTAAATGGTAAAAGGATGAACGATTAAATAAAATAAATAATACATATATCCTAAGACAAAAATGTTTGACCTGAAAGACCACTCGTCGATAGACGATATTTTAAATCCTAAAAAAGATTTAAATGATTCAAACAATTGTAAAATGATTTATAATTAAATAGTATTATATTCAGTTAGATATTATATATTATCAGTCATATGCGCGGTCTGCTAATCGCTACACTAACTTGAGACTAATTAATGTTGTAGCTGTAGTAAAGAATTGTTTTTTATATAGCACAAATCAGAAGTCGTTTCTTACAAAACAAAAATACATACAAAATAATATAGTTTTTAAAAATTAAGTAAAGAATATTTTTTTATATCTGTATATTTTATATATCCATTCCATTTAACTGAAAATGATAAAGTTAATTCGTTATATTATGTAAGTTAAATTATGTATGAAGACTAAACTAAAAAAAATAGTCCCCAATTACATGCGCATCCGCTGGCGGAGAATAAATTTAAAAATCTCAAAACAAACGCGAAAAGAATGAGAAAAATAAAGAAGGAATAAATAAATAACGCGAACCTCCAACTGAATTTCCTCATACTTTCAAGTAACTCTTCCATTTATTTATTAAACATTTGTGAAAGGAAACTGGAGAGAGCAGCCGAGTGCGCCATTTCCAGTCCCCTTTCTTTTTCGAGCCGTTTCAAAGAATCCCGGAGCTAGTTTTGTAATGTTCCGCGATGAAAAAATAAAAATAAAAGAGAACAGGCGAAAGCCGGAGTTTCGGAGATTCCACCTTTCCGCCGGTTTATGAATGCAGTTTTATTATGATTTAATGACAGGCTTTGCAGGTTTAAATATAAGGACTGCCGGGGCTCTTTCAATGATTAGTTTATTTAAAGCGAGTTTTCTTCAAAGCCCCGTTCTTTTTTTTTTTTTCTTTTCTTTGGCTCGTTCTTTGTAGGGATTAAAACATGATGGTAATTAAAATTTAGCATGGTCCGCGTTGTATAATTCACAAAGGGGTTTAAATTATTGTAGAAAGAACGTATATGTTTTATTTCCTTATTGAATTAAATAAATTTCTTATTATTCAATAAAATATCTAGAATATATGTTAACGGTTTTAATATGTAGACATTGGTAGTTTATATAGTATGAAATAAATATGAATATAATATTAAAAATCAACCAATAAAATACAGATTAGAAAATGGGCTAATCACCCGAAACTAGTCGAGAATTTAAAGTTATTCAATCTAATCTGTGTTTTATTGGTTGATTTTTAATATTATATTTATATTTATTTCATAGAATATGAACTACCAATGTCTAAATATTAAAACTATGTATTAATTTTTAATGATTCAAATAATTTTGGAACCATTTTCAAAAATTCGTATTTATTAAAGTAAAATCTAAAAGTAACAATCTTTGTATTAATAAAAAGAGAAAGATTCAAACATTTTTTTTAATACATTACAAATGTACAATATATCCACCTTTTGATTCACGGAAAATATTTACGCATAGCTAGCTTCGTCCTACACACGAAAAAGCATATCTGCTGTTACTGAGTGCACAACAGAATTGATAAGATTCCACACATCGTTCAAAAAAAAATCGAATAGGAGATTCCGTAAATAAATAAAAAAAAAAAAAACGTAGAGGCGGGATGTAAACAGCTTCCTTAACATAAACCCATAAGAAATGGTCACATGGGTTAAGGTCAGGAGATCTCGGTGGCCAGAAGAACCTATCCAACGCTGAGGAAAGTAATTAATTAAACAAAGCCTAGTACAGCGAGGTGTCAATGAGGTAGATCTCCATCCTGCTGGTAAATGAAGTTCTGTGAATTTTCCATAACTTATAAGAAACAGCCATTATTCCAACATGTTCCAGTTAAATTTTCAAAGTGTCCACCGTTTAGATGCATGACAAACATCCATATTTTTTTATCAAAGAAGCAACATTCTATCTTAGTAGAAAAATCAACGTACATGTTCGCATATGGGGTTTACAGAATCCACATTCAACATTGCAACATGAGAGACTTTCATCGTGTTTTGTGCCTCATCTTGTTAACAAATTTAAGGACCTTTTTCTTTGCTGCAATAAAGCAAAAAAGGTCCTTAAATGTTTGCTGCAACAAAGTTAAGAAAAAAAGTCCTAAAATTTTTGCTGCAAGAAAGCAAAGAAAAAAAGGTCCTTAAATTTTTTCTGCAACAAAGCAGAGAAAAAAGTCCTTAAATGTTTTCTGCAACAAAGCAAAGAAAAAAAGTCCTTACATTTTAGCTGCAACAAAGCAAAGAAAAAAGGTCCTTAAAGTTTTTAAGAGAATGAGGCACAAAACACGATGAAAGTCTCTCATGTTGCAATGTTGAATTAGTGGAATGCGAACAAGTCTGTTGATTTTTCCACTAAGATAGAAATTTGCTTCTTCAATAAAAAAAATATGGATGTTTGTCGTGCATCAAATGGTAGACACATTGAAAATTTATAATGCATTAAACATTTTTTTTTAAACTTCCTGTTTTCATGGCTGCAAAGAATGTTAATTTTGGATATGTACTTTAATAAATCCGAATTTTTAAAAATCGATCCATGATTTATAATAATTCTGTATAATACGAAAAATGAATTATCTCTAAATTAATTCGTTTTTGAAATACGAGGGTGGAGTTCTCGTCGGTTACCTACAAATCATGTAATAATGAATAAATATTTGGTAAATCAATTTGTTACCGACCGATGTTGTATTATTTTATTATTAAAGATTAATTAATATTATGATATAATTATAATTATATATATATTGGGGATACCGCATGCGATCATTCACTGAATGACGTAAATAATTAATCGCGTGAAACAATTAACAACAGGAATGATTCAATTACGTTTGTTATTGTATTATTCGTGATATTGCAATGAGGTTTAATTAGTATTCAGCATCCGAGATAATTATTTTTGTAATGTTGACATTCCAGTAATGACATGTATAATTTTGCTTATTTCTAGCGAAAAAGCAAAGAATATAGAATCAATTTACAAAGCAAGGGAATGTATCCTGCGAGCATTACGTTCCGTATTATTAGTGTATTGCATTAGCGATTTTCGTCTCCGTTTCGGCCGGTCGTAATTATCCCTAATTCCACGACATGTCTGCTGCCCTGACAAGAACATCACCGCCTAATTCCGGGACGAGTTCTTTCTCCCCTCGGCTTTCCATTACCCCATTACTCCCGTCATCCGAGCCGTTTCTCTTTCACCGCCCGGAAATACATCTTCTGCCGTATGTTTGTCTAGGCTCGCCGGCCGTCCGCTGAAAAGGAAGGGAAAAAAATCACGACCGGACGGACTCCATTGCCGGCAATCCGAATCCGCACATATTGTCCGTGTTTTTGTACTTTCCTTTCCTCGAAAGTGGAAATATGTTGTTTATTTTTCCCCCGCACGTTTTCAAATCATTTTTTTTTAATGGAAACACGCGGTTTGAATTCCCAAAGGCGCTTAAATAGTATTTGATGTGTTTCACCATTTTACTATCAAAGTTATCCTAATAGAAATTCATACATTCACTCCGCAGAAAGTAACAGTTTTACATCACCAATAACTAACAACACTCGTAAAACATGAAACTTCTCCGAGTCCGTCACTCATAACGCGCCCGGCATTAAAGTTACTCCGGAAATTCCGGAAAGGAAATACGTGCAGCGGGAATAACAGCTCGATCGCTGGGAATTTGTTTACCGTTCCGGGCGGGCGGTATCCGGAAGTCGACCCTTGCTCGTGTTACGCGGATGGAAACATCGCTTCTTTTATACTTTTTTTTTTCGCTGGGCGTTGTTCTTCTCTCAATATTTGCCGCAAATATTGCGCACGTATTGATGCGAAACGCCTAGGTGTGATATGTGAGATATGAGGTGCACGTGTGGCGCAGTCGGTACACGTTCCGAATATTGAAACATCTTATTGCATTACGCGATGCCTCGGCGAAACTGCCACACGGTTCAATTCTTTTTTTATATCTGCTTTATTGCTAACATTTTTACCTCCCGTTTATCAATTTTAGATACATAAAATCTGCTTCTATTGATTGAGCTGTTTGAAAATCTACCATCCGTTGATAATGTCATTCCATATCTTCACACAGTCAAGTTTCTATGAACTCGCTGAAACGAGTTAATAATAACGCAACAGTTTTGTACGAAACGCCACAGATAAGCGACAATCCGCTATATCTTTAACAAAGAAGAATGACGATCAAATAGTATTGTAAGTGCAGAAAGATCAAACGAAGTAAAGAGTGATTGTGAGATGGGAGCCTTAAGCCTAGGAACCGAACACCCCGAAGGGGGGGGGGGGGGTTGCAGTGATGAGTGAGATTGGCCACTGACTTTCATCATCATGAAGAAAATATGGGCCGTTCCACCGGTATCGGCAAAACCAATGAGTTGTCCGCGAATCCAACCTTTTGAAATCATACATCGAGGGATTGAGATTCTGTGAGAATACGGAGCAATGAATCATCACATCCGATCTTCAGCAGCCAAAGTTGCTGTAAAATTACTTTGAGGGCTGAGATGTCCATTCACATCGTAAGTACGTGCAATGCAAGAAAGAATACCTATTTTGGTAGGAGTTCTTTTATCAACTTGAAGCTACTAACCAAACAAATCCATACTAGGCCCAATACCTGTTAACTTTTTTTTTAAATTACGGCTAAATTAAATCTGTACTTTCATTGTGTAAAATCGCATAATATTGTTATTGTTTAAATGAAATTGTAATTAATTTATATATGATTTACATAATTGTCTTGTAATTGGGAATGTTCTCCTGTTGGACAATAAACGTTATTATTATTAATTTTGATTTTTTTCATTTGAATCTGAATTAAAGTCCAAAATCAAGTGAGAGTGTGAACAATTTCTCTTAGCCAATTCTAAACCTCCTTTACGGAAAAAGCACGAAAGGTAGTTACGCTTCTGGATCCATTCTGATTAAACGATTAAATGCAAATTTAATTTCGATTGATAAACAGCTGAGCAAAGGAATGCGATAAAAAAATAAAAAAAAACACAATTGCGAAGCGCGCGGGCAGATATACGAGTGGAAGTGAGAACTGCGTGCGCGGCTGTTCTGCTGAGACGCATCCTTGCAGAAGATTAAACATAATGAGCATTTCTGCTCGCAAGGATTCGTGATCGCTCGGGACGATTCGTATATTAACAACAATCAAGAGAGTTGAAAAAATAGTCTTTTTTTTGCGAATTAATTTGTGAAAAATGGAGGAGTACTTTCAATAATTAATTGAATTGAATTTACTGGATTTCCGGCAAATGCTTCTAAGATCGCTGTTAGGAGGACGTAATATTTGGGGGAAAGTGTTTCTTGAGCTACGCGTAAAATGGTTGTCCTGCGTGCTAACTGTAAGCACGCCCGACAGACAAAAATGGAAATTTTTCGGAACGGTAAAACGAAAGAGAAAAGGAATCTGACCTTTGTACAGGTGCTGCTCCCCTTCCTGCTCTTGGAGGATGCTGGATACACCCCGGGGTTTACTTGAGGATGCTGCCGTCCGACTCTGCACACGCGTACGCGACTTTCATCTTGCTTCCTCGACGATCGGAAGATGACTCATGGAAAAATTGTGCGTTGCCAAAGAATAAGGTAGAAAAAAAAATGATAAGAGAACATTGTTGCCAATAAAATGCTCAAACGAATTAATTTATGAAGCAAAGAGTAAAGATTAGTATACATATATATATATATATATATATATATATTTATAACAGATAGGCCTATCAGCCGCCTTGTAGTGGTATTTAAAATGTGTAATAAAGAAAGCATTATTTACTCCGGTGACGTCATCATTTCTCTCTTTTCCACTTACATATTTAACATACTACATATTTTGAATTTTGAAGTTGCACGTCGTTGTCATTGGAAGGAAAATTTTAGATATGTAGCGTTGCAGCGTAAAGCACTTGATATTCTCTGAACGGACAAATTGCAGTTGTTTGTACTGAAAATATGGCGGTTTTATTTACAGCTGCAGTTTTATGCATTCTTAGCATAATTCTTGTAATTAAACTTCAACCACTGAAAAAAAAAAAATTACTTTTCGATTTTAAAATTGTCTGATAACATAACATTACATGAACTCTTGTGACGTAATCAAAATCATAAAGTGCTAATCGGTAGATTATCAATTCAATACAGTTATCGTAAACTTACCAATTGAACCATTTAATAGAAAATAAAGTTAAATAAATTATATACAGAGAGCTTTTTTATCACTGTACATTTCCCTTATGTTAATTATTTTTAGAATCGTCCTTACCGAAGTATTCAGCCGCTCTAGAGTCGTTGAAAAAGTGACTTATCATCCTCCAGTACTGTTGGAATTCTAATACACGCTTGAAAGTCAACTTTTTCTCCATTTGTATACATTTTCGATCAAATATTTCACACAATTTGAAGTTTAGCGTTTGACATGTGTTTATAATTGCGTTATAGGCAACTTTATAGGTATACACTTCTCCTAATGTATACTGATAAAAATAAAAACTCTCTGTATATATATATATATATATATATAAATATATTTACAAAATCGTTAAGTATTGAATAAATTGCAAAAATGAATTTAAATAAATAATATATTAATCAGCAAATTCATTGTTTAGTTTTCCAATTGATAAACTATTAACTAAATTGGTGTATTTTTTGCATTATATAAATCTATAAAATAAGCCAGGCCAATCAATTATTTCAAATTAAACCGAATGAACGTTTAATATAAAACATACACCATTCGATTATTTACCACAATGCTTTATTTTATTTTAATGATACATTTCATTGCGTGAATGGAATATAGAGGGGTGCAATTTAAATAAATTCCTATTGCCATTATATTAAAGTTCAAATACCACACACAAAAAGTTGACCATTGCAACAATATTTATTAGTTGATGAATATTTAGAGAAAGATTTTTTAATTATCTGATTAATTATTTTACAAATTTAATTTGCAACTATTTTATTTATAATAATAATAGAAAAATGATTTAATCCCTTGGTCATAGTTATTAAAATCAATTAAATTAGGGCAGAAAGATGGCCCATGACAGACTACTAACCCATCAATATGTATTGTAAATATAAATATTTGTAAAGAATTGTAATTCTGCTGCCTGAATAAAGATACATGCGTCTCAATTAAATTAATTTAATTAACAACTTTGCAATTATATAAGGCAGAGCTGTACTGACGAGGGATCAAATCCCGAAACACGTGTCCGCAGATAGACTTACATTTTTGTTTTGTTTTTTGCATTAAATATTTTCGATTCAAAAATTGTTGCATTATACAATATGTTATTATTATGCAACAGCAAATTTATATTATTAGACATATTTTAAAGTATTTATATAACATAAGTCATTATGTCAAAAAAAAAATTAGATTCTCTTGAAAATGGGCTAATAACCCGAAACTAGTCGAGAATTTAAAGTTATTCAATTTAATCTGTGTTTTATTGATTGATTTTTAATAATTTATTCATATTTATTTCATTATGTCAAAAAATAATAATTTATTAGTTAATTATTTTCAAATTTTTTTATATAATTTATTTATAATGAAAATTACTCTACTTTCATATTTTCTATATAAAAATCTTAATAAATATTAATATAGTATTATATTTAAAAAAATACATGCCCCAGGAGTGGTCTCCTGCATGAATATTTCAAGTTTAATTTCTCCTAAGAATTTGCGAGATGAATCAAGAAAATAAAATATAACTTGTGAATATTTAATTATTTATTCAAACAAGCGGCGGGCTTTGCATACTTGATCAACGAATATTAATAAATATTTCATTAGCAATTTCAACGGGAGGAGAGGGAGGCCAGCGCAAAAAAAATTAAAATAACACAGAAGGTATTTTTCTCTCGCTGCGTATCCCGCCGGCCTCCAGGCAATAAATAGCAGATTTGGGAATATGAATTGTCTGGCGGTATAAATAATTTGGTTTGATTAACTTTGCGTATTAAATAAAGAAAGGAATTCACCTGGCGCTTTTTTTTTAAACGAAATGGAGTTAATGTCATGGAAAAATTCGGAGTGGATTCAAAATTCCGCGAAAATTATGAATGTAAAATGAATATATTTTACTATATAATTTTTAATTCATCAGAAAATATATACTTTACTTTACTTTAACTTTATTTTACGGAATTCTCCATTATAATTGATTACATTATACAATAATTTACATTTTTGTATATAATCAGGTAAGTATTCATCTCTCTTTTTTTCCGAGGCTTAACAATTTGTAAATATTGTAACTCTCAGAATTCTAGTATTTTAGGTTAGGTACATTTTCTTAAGTTTGGGTAAAGGAGCTAAATAAATAAATAAAGTGTAAGTGATTTTAAGAAAAAATAAGACGATCCATATTTGTGATGGAAAGGCATTAATTACAAGACAAATTCGAGCTAAAAAGTTTAATTCATTTATTGAAAAAGTATCGGCGGAAGTGGAGGGCGGCATGACAGTGACGTATTACTGTAAAAAGCGGGAGTGCTAGGATCTAAATTCCGCAGACTTTGACTAAGATACATGTAATCGATAAAGCGGTTCCAGATGAAAATACATCGCTTTACATCCGCCTCAATAAATTACCTGGATTCCTATAATTTCACATGAGTTTCGGAAGCGCGATAGCGGAAAGTTTGCCCACCTGGAATTTTGTTGTGAATTTTAATAACAGACGCCCTGTTTTGTTGCGCGAATTTTAGAAATGCTGCATCACGTAAATTTATATATATTTTTATTTATATTTTATTGTTCGGAACTATGAACTAAATTAATAATGTAAGGTATAAGGTAAGATATTACATAGTTTCCTTCCTTATAGAGAAATCGATGTTGCTTTATTTTATAATGTTCTTGTGGAATTTTCCCAATATATTTATTTAATAAAAAAAATATTTATTAAATAATAAAAAAAATAAATAAAAATGACTGTTAAATTTAATCAGTTTCTACAAAACTTATATTAAGTTTCGTCGTTATAAAAATTATTTATAATTTATACGTCGTTACGCGCGAAATAATATTTATTCAAATATGTGTAGCTACAGCAAATTTAAATACATTATGGATATAACAGAATTAAAAAAATGAATGGATAAATAAATATATTGTAAAGAAATAAGCGATATATTAAATTGGATACACATTCAGAAGAAAGTATTTTATTGAATTATGAATAATTTCCTCACTTAACCCGTGGTGAAAAATTTTTAATTAATAATGATAGAAAATTAAAACACTTGGTTTTTAATTTTAATTTTCCATCATTAATTCATTAATGATTAATTTGTGCAACAACAAAACACTCAAATTCTTTCTGTGTTCAAATAAATAAATAAATTCGTGTGATGTATATAATGATTGGTAATCAATAGTTTATGCTGCCTATTTCTAAACATAAATATTTTTTTAACATTGTCTTTAGTATAAAGGCTGATTGGTCTACAGGGTTGTATATATGTTTGAATATAATTTTCTTAATTAGTTTTTGTTTTTATTTGAAAGTCAAGCAATCATTTATTGAAAAACTGGTAAATATATTTATAGAAATATTTTAGTTCACATTTAATTTACTGTTAACGCTTTTGATCAACATCGCGTATTTCAAATAAATTGTGCTTCTTGTTAAAAAGCAAACATTTACCCAAGCGAAGCGAACTTAAAAAAAATCGAATCATTCAGCAATCCGCGAAATAAAATAAATACACGCAAATATCGCAATTATCCGAAGCATCTCGGGAGAGCAAACAATCTCGAGGGAAGCGCGCGGCTCCGAGTTATTTACATCGAACTGTAAATATTTAATAATATAATAATAAACGGAAGAATTAGTTTTTCCGTTAATTTCTTTTTTTTTTGCAGTCCCTTTCCGCTTTCCGGTGTCGGCCGTTGCGCAAATAGGACGCCGATAATGGGAAAGCGTATTTCCCCCACTGCGCCCCGGCGGGATTTCGAGGAGAGCCCGCTTAATTTTTAATGCGGCGCCCGAGGACGCTGATCTACTTCAAATATTTAACGTTTTTTCGTAGGGATATGTATGCTGGTTTTTTGGATAAACGCCCTTTTTCGCGATAATGCTTCGAGAATTAAATGTAATCTTTTGCGTTATGATTCCGATAATATAAACAGATTGTAAACTCAGTGATGGATAATCTTTTAATCAAACAAGGGCACATGAAATTTCCCACGAAGAAAAATATTTATGAAATCGAAGAATTTTCATTCTACATTTTTTTTAATTAAACATGTTACATATTTATACATTTTAGTAATATTCCAAACTTAATTAAACCCACAATTATATACTTAATTTAAATATGAATGAATATCTAAGTGATAATGAAACATTAATTGTTATTTTGTGTGTGGCGCGTTTTAATTAACGCCACAAATGACACGATAAGCATTAATCATAAACCACACCTCAATTCGGCTTCCATTAAAAGTGCCAATTAAAATTTTACACGCCCATTCAACCCCATCACTTGATATACCCTTTTATATATTCAAAATTTGATGAAGAGCAATAACCTTTTTTTATTATTATGTATCGCGCGCAATGAAAGACATTACGCCCCAAAAATAATAGCCATTGCAATCAACCGCTCCATATTAACGGTCTTATAAAACATCCGCGTTCGTTAATATTTCGAAAATAAAATCGAAACAAAGCGAGAGAAAGCGAGAATATTCGTGTTTTTGTATGTTTTTTTTTTAATTACAATGAATGACGGATCATTAGCGATGGATATGTGTGCGTGTGTCTGCATTAATAGCCCGTGCCTATTACACATGCTTTTAATTTCCGGTCAGAGTCATTTGCCCGGTCCTGGATATTATATGTGCCACTATCAATCAGCATTTCGTGACGGTATATGACAAATTGAATTTGGCCCGACGTGCTATGATTGGGTGTAAATCATGATGTTGACAATAAATTGCGTATTTTAAATGTTATTTGCAAGTTGCGCGCTTTTATAAACACATTATTTAAAATGATATATTTAAATATAAATAATATATTAATAAAAAAATATTAAGCATTATATATAATCGAAATATACTGGACTAAAAATATACAGAAAACTATTTATTTATTAATCAAAACACACTAATTAATATTATAATGATTTTTGATTCATAAATGCAGGCGTATATTGAATACAAAAAAATATTAGTTGTAAAAAATGGTAAAATTAATAATGTATATATTACAAAAGCCACTTAGACTGTGATAATAATACGTTAAACTTAATATTTCCATTACAGAATAGCCTCGAATGTCGGCCCAAAACGCATTCCATTTAATTGCAACTCGTTGGTTTAGGTTATGTTTGTTTAACATATATTATCATGAAACACAATGCTTTAGAGACAACAATGAAAAATAATATATATTATACACCCTAGTCTCACCTTTCATCAGTACGAATCAAGACAGTTCAGCTGGCAAGCACAGATATTTCTAAATTCACATCACCATAAATTCATGGCAGGGCAGAAAGACCTCGGACAAACTAACACCTTTATACAAACTTATAATTGTATTATATAACTGTATATTATATAAAGTTATTATCTGAATAAAGATGTATATATTTATATGAAATAAATATGAATAGATTATTAAAAATCAACCAATAAAACACAGATTAGATTGAATAACTTTAAATTCTTCTTTATACCCGTGAGGGTGTAGGGTAATGAAAAATAATACAAAATTGAATATAAATAACCTTTCAGCGCAATACAAACCTATGAAAAATGCGGTTTTACCGGTAAAATATAGTCACACATACATGCACCGACAATCTTACAGTATGTAAATTTATCTTGTGCATTGTCAACAAATTTCCAATTCATTGAATGCGCAGAGCGGCGAAGCTTTGAAAAACTTCTGCTCGAATGCGGCGTGTTTTCAGCGCATTCAGGTCCACACCGATATATCCCTCATTGTTTTCCCTCGCAGGACTGAAAGGGGCGGAAGGATCGAGTCCGTTCCGCTTTTTCTCCGTGCATGTGTATCTGTTTTTCTTCCTGTCCAAATACCGCCCCCGTATTTTTCCCCACTATTTCTTTTTTTTACAAAAAAAAACTCCCCATCTTTTCTTCCTCGAGTATGTGCGTTTGTGTGTGTGTGTATTTTTTTAAAATATCTAACATCTTCCGCGGCGTCGGCGAAATTCCCTAAACGCTCTCGGCCCCTGTTCTTTTGACAAAACAGAACGGGCTCCGGGGGGCGGGTGAGAGTGTACATTTTTTCCCCTTTTCTTATGCGCGGCTCGGAATATTTTAGATTTTTTTCTTGAAGGCTTTCGGTTTGCTCGCATGGATAAAAGCGCGCGCTTATCGGCTATCCACATCGGAATCAACAACAAATCACGAGCGTGAATCGTGGCCTATGTTTAGGATTAAAAGTAGTAAAAAAAAAGTTTTCCTCCGAGAAAAATACTCGTATAAATTCAATAGGAAAAAATATATATGCGTGGATGCAATAATTTTCCCCCCGATGTTGGAGAAAATCACAAGGGGGCATTTTGCAATCATTTATATCGTGCAACTCCAGAAAAATAACTGCAAATATTTATTTGTTTATAAATTTACGACAAAACATTTATAGAAAAATAAAATATCTACATTATTACAACAATTCAAAATAAAAATGTGTATGTATAATAAATCCGGACACTTTAGACTTTATTTATTATATATAGAAAAGAGTATTCATTCTCTTGGTCACAATTATTAAATATGCAACAGCAGGTGTACATTATGTAATTCAATACCCGGCGTGGATATTTACCCGGGAAGTAGTTGTTTTAATTTGCATTTGTAAGTCAAAAATGTCACAGAGCTAAATGTGGAAATAATTTATTAATTATTTTCAAATCATTTTTATTTAATATATTTAAATAACTGTGATCAAGTGAATGAATACTGTTTTCTATTTATATGTACAATTGTGTTAGTAGTCTGTCATGGGCTATCGACCATAGGTCTTTCTGCCCTATTATAATTATTTTTTATCATTTAATTTATTTGGTAGCATTTCGATAATATGGATTCTGTTACAAACGTAAATTGTATCGATACATTTAATATAGTTTTTAATACTCCAAAAAATATTCCTCTACGACTTTTCTCTGAAATAAATATGGGAGCTAATAATTACACATATTTAATTTTACATGTTAAATTCCTTTGTTCGTCCCTTATACCAGATACTCGGTATATGTTCTGATAGATCATTAATGAAATTTCAGTAAATTCGTATTACTAAATTGTTCATTAAAATTTTAAAGAAAAAAATCTTCACCGTATAACGAAAAGTAAATTATTTGAGCAGTAAACTTTGACATAAGAAATAAATATGAATAGATTATTAAAAATCAACCAATAAAACACAAACATAAGATTTGGATCGAGTGAGTTACGTGAAGATGATAAATTGAATAAAAACACTGATACTCCACAATCAACCATTGATAAATGTAACTTTGTGTCCAAAATATACATCTGGTAACAAATAAAGTAGTGAAGAAAGGATTTTAAGTGTTTTTATTCAAGACAAACATAAGAGTTAATTCTTGACTATTTCGGTATGTTTTGTCAAATATGTGTGAAAAATGTCAAAGAAATAATATCAGCACTTCAGCACGCTAAGTGAATAGTGTAAAAAACGTGTGTGGAATATTTAAATGCAATTGACTTTATTGGTTTCAGGAACGTATCCCTTGAAAAACGTCGCACTGGATATCGAACCGAGAGTGGTGCAAAAAGGAGAATCTTCGAAATTGACCTGCATGTACGAAATTGACGGCGCGCAATTATACACGGTGAAATGGTACAGGGGGATCCACGAATTCTACAGGTACACGCCCAGCGAACTTCCCAGCACGAAAATCTTCTTCACGAAGGGCATACACATAGATGTGAGTATGAAATCATTTTGCAGCTTTCTCAATTAACTGAATTATGTTTAATCGTCAACTAAAGTTAGTTAATATAAAATGAAGAAATTGTTGTATATTAATAATAATAAAATAATAATATTAAATAATAATAATTAATAATTTCTTCTACAAATATTATTAATTATATTAGGGATTGTTAAGTAAGTTTCGTTTCACTTGGTTTGTTTTACACGCAAAAATTATTTATTTTCGACTAGTTTCGGCACATTGCCATTATCAAGAATAATATTCTTGTTGGTTTGTAAAACAAACCAAGTGAAACTTACTTAACAATCCCTAATATTACTAAAATGTTTTACCAAGTGATTAATGAGACTCAAATTGAAAATATATTATTAATTATTATGATATAAATTAAACATTATTATTTTTGAAATATTTTTTGTACAAAAGTGAGTAACTTAATTCTAGAATCATTGGAAGCGTTAATTTAGTATTACATTTTTATTTATGTTAAACGCATAATATAAATCGTTACTAAATGATTTCTTCATATACAATGCGTTCACAATGAAAGGAATTGTGTTCGAGAAAAGCGCTCGAACAGCTCGATTACACCCTGTATATATATATTTTTAGTTAAATATAGTATTTTTAACTGTGTATCATTGAATTACAATTAAGCTTGCTAAATCCAACACAAATGAAATTATTAAGCAAAGAAGCGTTCAATTAGCAGCTATTTGCGTAATTAAACTGAAAGCCATCAATTATCCACTTGGGGCTTGATAAAATATTAGAATAGTTTGTAATGGGCGTAAGTGCTTTGCATTTTTTAAGAAAGAAAAGAAGGGAGAACCAAACAAATAACCGGATGGAGCCTCTTAAAATAATCACGGCAATAAAACGGCGTTTATGGCTCGTGAAATGTAATCGCCACCATTAAAACAACGATGATTAATTAAATTTGTTCACGCACAAATATGTATAAAAATAAATATCCGTGCGTTGTTGCGTTGCGGGGTCGTTGTAATTAATTCACGTCTTTTGGAAACGGGGGTTGTTCGGATAATTTACCGTTGCACACATTACGCCAATTAATTAGAGAAATTTACATTAATAACTCACTTAAGTATAATTATGTTTAAATGAAAATTATCACATCTGCTCAATTATAATAAATACTAATATATTAAAATATGAGTTTCGTCTACTGAAACAACACAAATATTTTTTTGCGTTTATATTGCAATACTTTCTTGTCCATTTTTAAATACTCCATTAGAAATTCTCTGTGGATTATTTAAAAATAGATTTGATTATAATACTATTTTTTGCTTTCTCCAGGCCTCTGTTGAAGGGAACGAATTATACAACAATTCATATTTTCATTTGATAAATTTAAATGTTTATTCAAAAACAAAAGAAGGGAGGCGAAGGTGAAAGAATTTGAGAGGGTTAAAAATTCTAAGTACTTAGGGTTCATGTTCAAAAAAACGGGAGGGTATGAGAAGCATGTGAGGTGGGCGCAGAGTAAGGCTAAAAATGGATGGGGAATAATGTGAGAGTGGCATGTAAAATATGGGATGCGTGTGTGAGATCGGTGCTAATATATGGAGTGGAAGTGTGGGGGATGAGAAGGTATGAGTGCATAGAGAGGGAACAGATGTGGTTCCTGAAACACATGTTGGGTATAAAAAGGTACACACCCAGCTACATAGTACTTCAGGCGATGAATAGAGAGAGGCTAGAGTGCGAGGCAATGGTGAGAGTGGTGGGGTGGGGTATGAGATGAGATTGTGGGAACTGGAGGAAGAGAGATTGGTGAAGGATGTATGGATGACGAGCGTGTGTGTGGGTGAGGTTAGATGGAGGGGTGAGAGGAAGAAAATGTATGAGAGGGTAAGATTGTCCGAGGCGAAAGTAATAGAATAGCTAGGGAATGGGATGAAGGTGGATAAGTGGGTGAAGGAGAAAGTGAAGGAGGTGGAAGGGCAGGAAAGGCAAGGGTGCATAGAGAGAAGTGAGTACAATGATAGATGCATGGAAGAGTGCCGAGATATTTGATAGAGAAGGGATGGAATAGAGATGATAGGGTTATTGTGACAAAGAAGAGGTGTGGAACGGAGGAGAGAGGAAGAAAAGTATAGATGGGGGAAGAATATGGAAGGTGTGTATTGTATTAGCATGGAAAGGATACGCGGATCCACTTGGCGGAGGAATGGGGTGATGGAATGGATGAGAGAGGATTGGGTTAGGGTAAGGAAGTTGGAGAAGCTGAAGTGGAACAGGAAAAAAAAGAAGGAATATTTTAGAAGTTAAGACTGTAAAGAGTGTAAAGGAAGGATACCAATAAAAATCCTTTTTTTTTTTATTCAAAAACTCATTTTATCGAATTCACCGGAAAAAGTAGCATAATGGACCATTTTTTGCTCTTGTAATTTTTCTTTAGAATAATCGAAGGAGCAAGAAAATCCATATTTCTGATTTTACATGCTAAATTTCTATGTTAGTCATACACACGGTATTACTAGATTCATAAAATATGGTATACAGTTAGATTTATCCAGTTATATCCAATATAATTTTGCTTATTTCCTGCTGTAGGTCAACCGAATTTTTATGATATATGGAAATGTTTACATCATCACGAATAACGTAATATGATTTCATAAAAGTGGTTTTATTGATACGGAAAATAAATATGTGAGGTAGTAAAGTATAAATTTTAAAATACCAGGTTAATGGTTTCGTAGCATCGGAATAAAATAATTCCATCAATTACTTAAACGACTTGCAAATTCAGTTATTTGCGTGCTTTAAATTTTCCCATTTTCAATTAATGAAAGATCGAGCGCAGAACATCCGAGTTTGAACAATTTCGCCCGCGAACCCCTTCAGTTGTCAGTTGTCTCCCTCTCGAAATTTAATTTGCATACCTGATGCGCGTATGTAGCGAATTAATCGTTCGTCGGCGGTTTCCTCACGGCCGAAATTAGCAATTTATAAGGAAGAGCGCGGTGCGCCGTCGAGATGAAACATTCATGAAGCCGAAGTCGAAACAGGTGTACGCCCCTGCCGTGCCGAGGGGCGCGCGAAGAAAAATCTCGCCCGAACGACGCCATAAATTGGGGTGTATCGGTTCGCACCCTCCGACAAGTTTACGTTTATCGCATTCACTTTCAATTACGTCAGGGCAATTTTATGTGTAAATTTCCCTGGCCTGGCCTTCTCTGCCCTGCCCCGTTCTGGATGGGATTAAATGAACGTTTTTCACTCGGGCGGGAATTAAGGCGTCGTTTTTGGGCCGTTCAAATTGGGTGAGGGAAGGTGTGTGGAAAAGTTATTTTGGGTGAATCAACAAAGGGGGACGATTTCGTAAATACCTTTGTATTTAATACAAAATATTTTATCCACATAACAAAATTCTATTTGTCTAATATTACTAACATTAGAAAATTACTCATTCCTTCATTTTGAATTAATTGGGAGAAATTTTCGATTATACTAAATTCAATATTAACTGCAAAACAAATAGCTTTTTGTATTATGTTTTTGTTAGATGTGCAGAATTCTAAGAATACTTGAAGAGAAGCTGTTTTATTATAATCAATGCAATTAAATCCTGATAAATCTATTAAATAATTTAATTTAGTCATTTAGTAATTCCCTTTTAGTATACTTATATAATACTTAGTACATCGTTTTTAGTATTGTTACAAAATCATTCCCTAGGTAAATATTTCCTTACGCTATCGTTCAAGATAATTAACAAAGCTCGCGTCCTTAACGCTGAAAGTTTCCAACAATTTTAATTAAGAGACAATGGGAAAACGCGATCTCTTAACACTATCACCCGCCCTCGCGCCATCCGCCCAGTCCGAGCGATTTAAAATTATCCAGCAACGCTTACTTAATTTTTCCATCCAATTAACCCAATTCCCCGCCACCACATGGGCGCCCTTAAACACCCCATTGTAACAATTACATTTAAAATCGGCGGGTAGGGGGAGTTACTTCATTTCGCTTATGATTCATTCGGCGGGGGTGAGAGTTTCGTTTTTGCGGAAGAGGCCTTCCCTCTCGTCTTCGCAATCGTCGACACAATTTCTAATTAATTTTTCAGGCGCCCATTAAGCGGGCGCCATAATTGCCGCGATCGGAACGCGATTACTGCTAACGTTATTAAATTCTCCTGGAATTTAAAACCGAGGGCGTGCGAGATTAAGGGCCCGACTGTTAAATGCACTTACGGGTGGAAATCGATAATTCAGCACCTTTTTTTTGTTTCATTTCCGTTCTTCTTTTAAATGGAGTAAATTGGATTTTATTGTTACGTACAAGCGATCTTTTTCTCGGAGGAAATTGATGAAATATTAATTGTCCATGTTTTCAAGTATTATCAATTATAGACATTGATTTGAATTACTTTTAACTAGAGATGGGCAAAGTCGATCTTTTCGATCTTTTTTATCATTGCAAAATGAAGTATATGACAATTTTCTTAATGTTATTTTTAATATTAATATTGGGAAGTATCACCTATAAACTCCAATTTATTGTTATTTATTAATTTTAGTTACTTAAAAAAATGATTATTGAGAAATACTCGATTCACTCAATTTTGCCCAACACTACTTTTATCTAAAAGTTGTTTAAAAAATAAAAAAAAAACCTTTCGAATAAAATGTTTTAAACATTATAATATAAATTCAGTTAAAATATTATCGAGTTGCTCTGCACATAAGTAAGTCGATAAGGTGTATTAGACGAATAGTTTCAGTGTTCTCAATATAATAAATCTGTAAAACTACAAGCCTTCGATAACTGATAATTTTTGATATATTTGAGAGTTTGTAAGTGTTCGGATTCTTTAAAGTTTACAAGCTTGCGTGTTATTATTTATTAAATAAATAAATTAAAATTTATTTTTATTTACACTGCTATTAAGTTTAAATATATATAATTAAGTTTTAATATTTAAAGATTGTTAGTTTATATTGTATAAAATAAATATGAATCGATTATTAAAAATCAACAAACAAAACACAGATTATATTGAATAACTTTAAATTCTCGACTAGTTTCGGGTTATTCGCCCATTTTATTTTTTAAATATACACTGAAAGAAATAAGTAATTATTTTAAACATGATAATTATTACGCTTACCATTTAACTTGTCGGCCTGGGAGCATGCGAAGTCACGTATTTCCAGCAAACATTTTAACTTTGTTAAGATTTAATACAATGTATTAAAGATCATGTTTATAGTAAACAAGATTCATTATAATGTTATTATTGTTACTTGGTCAAGAGAGATTAATAACGTACTAAGATAATTTTAACCATTTTAACTTCATTCCGATAATTATGTTTATGTGTTTATTTTAAACGCTTTTGTGATTATTCCATTCAAGAAAGTGCCAAACAAGAGGAAATCCAACTTGTTTGGAAATATTTCTTTCAGTGTATATATATTTAAATTTTATACATATTTAAAATTGACAACAGATTTCGAATACAGAACAAATTTATTTACACCTAGTATAAATCCATTAAGTTGTTTATTAATAAACGGAATAGCGAATCCCGCCTGTGCGAGGGGCATAAATAAATTAAATCGCAGCAGTTAGAAACAAATTCCGGGCAGCTCCGGAGTTGGTATTAATCGTGTTTTTCCCCGCTCGAGAAATTTATGGGTTGATTAACAGAGGCCGTACTGAACCAGATAGCAGGATAGGTTTCTAAGTACGTATAAATTATGATCCGGTGGACAAATTAAGGCCGACGCAACAAAGGGAAGAACCGGGCACCGGAGAGGCTCGGGGTGAAAGCGAGGGGGATAAGGGAATCTGGGGATCGCCGCCTCGTTTATTTTAATTAGTATCGTGCGCCAGGATCGTAATTGACACGACCTCTGGCCGTTGCTTTTTAGTAATCCTGTCTTATTTCTGAACGAAAAAATAAGTTGATTTTCCTATAATTCAGGAATTGTATAACCGTTTCGAAAGTTTTATTCATAGATTTACAATTATCTTACAAAATTTATATAGAAAATCTTTATTTCTGAGAGATGCATTAAATTACATCACAATATTTACAACATTGCAATCATTAATGTTGGTTGTTGGTTGTGGATACTTTAATTATTTAAATAAAATTACTTGTCCTTGATCCTACTTATTATTTTTATTAAACTAAGTATTTATTATCAATAGTACAACTGTTGTACTATTGATAATGGATACTTAGTATCCGAAATGTATATTTACTGTCTAATAAAACTGTGAAGTAAAGTGAATACAACCGTCTGTATTTTTTCTATATTGAATAATTTAATTTGTTTTATGTATGAAACCATGATATAGCATTTTTTTAATACGAGCAAATCGATTGGGAATGTAAGAAAATGTGATTGTTTATTTATAAGAACAACCGGCTAGATCGATTGTGATTTAGCATTGAATTATTAGAATGGGCGAATAAAACTGGAAGGAACTTTTACGGTCAGAACGTTTATGAAGTTCCCCATCTTTCGAACTTTACTAATAGTTCTCCAGGTCGCTATCTCAGATAATTTTACGACTGCTTCAAGTTGAGTGGAAATGTGAAAATGGTCGGAGTATAATTAATATTTGTGTTCCTGTCGACTTTGTTCTTTCAACTTTTCTTGTACTAATATTTATAACTATTTCCTTTGAAATTTATTTACAAATAAATTAAATCAAAATGATTTGAAAATATTTAATAAATTATTTCCACATTTAGCTCTGTGAAATTTTGATTTACGTTAAACAAATGCATATTAAAACAACTACTTTTCGGGCAAATACCCTACCAGACATTGAATTACATAATGTACAGCTGCTGTTGCATATCAATAAAATATTACATCATTTTTGTTTAATAATTGCTCTATTTATATTTGCTGTATATATTTCGTTTATATAATTTAAAATTACAAATTTCTCATTTTCGCCTTATACATTGCATTCCTCAAGATATATACAAATTACCAATATTTTTTTTATTAATGGCATTTCCCAGTAATATTTTTTTTACTTGCATAAATAATAACAATTATTTGTCAGCTGCATGCTAATAGCTTCTACAACTACTTCTCGGGCAAAGGTAAACAAAAATAATGCACACGTTTATATATATATATATAAGTAAAACACCCTCACGAGTATAAAGGTTTTATATATATATATATATATAAACGTGTGCATTATTTTTGTTTACCTTTGCCCGAGAAGTAGTTGTAGAAGCTATTAGCATGCAGCTAATATTATTATTATGTAGGGTAAGTTTTACAATTAGTTTATATTCTATTTTTAAAGCACAACAGTCAACTATATTTCATCCATTAAGCTGTGTTTCCGTGCACAATGTTTCACCATTCTTTTTTATTTCTTGCTCTTTCCTAGTAGTTTATGCTACTTATTAATATTCACTGTTTTATTATTTATTCTAAATGAATTAAATATCTCATTATAATAAACATGCTTTTATAATAATTAATTGTTGCAATTAAATGTATTAATTAACGATTAATTACAAGCGAATATTAATGATAATAATAACAGTTACATTTCCAACAAAAATCAGAGCGTGGAAATTATTAAAACGTGTTCATTAAAAGTTATATATGAATGAAATAAATATTATTGAACCGTGATAACACAGTGGCAATTAGTAAATATTTCCAGTAGTCCGTGTCATTTCCAAATATACATAAACAGAACTTAGTCATGGCTGAATGGATGAAAAAGCACGTTATAACAGCCTGTTATTGCATTTCATATATAAACATTTAATTATTGATGATATAAATAACATATTCCTCGATTCCATTGGGGAATTCAATGCATACATTTTTTATTTGCATTTATTTATTTATTAAAAATATTTTAAATGAAATATTAAATGTACAGAATATATTAATATAAACAATGATTCATATAAATTTTGTTGTGTTATTTTGAATGTTTTTGTTGGAAATAATTAAAATTGTAAAAAGTAATTTCTTTTCCAGTGTAATAATTTCGAGCTTTTAAAACTTTTTTTTTAATTTTCTTTAATTTTTTCGTAATTTAAATTATTTAATGCTTGAATTAAATTACGAAATAACTCAAAAATATTAACAAAGTTTTAAACATTCTGTTGTATTCCCTATTTATATGACAATGAATACAAAACTCGAAATGATTCCACTGGAAAAGTCCATGTCGGCTTCTTAAAGACTTTGAAAATGTAAGTAAGTAAAAATATAAATTTATAAGGCAGAAAGACCGATGGTCGATGGTCATTTTCTGAGGCTTAACTAGATGTTTATGATTGTAATGTTGTAAATATTGTAATATATCTCTCAGAAGAGATGTTCATCATGTATAAGTAGTGTATTACGGAGGGGTCTTGTGTGAACATGAAAGTTAATTATTTATAAAAAAATCTTTATAGTAAACGATTATAATAAATGAAATAAATTTGGCGATGAAAACATATTTAATTTATTTTAATTGGCTGGAAAACTTACGGTCGATTATTGTTTTCTGATAACAATATGTATAAAATAAACTGTTGCTGTTGTAAAGCAACAACATATTGTATAATGCAACAATCTTTTGATTCGAGAATATTTAATGCAAATAACAAAAAGATGACGCAATACAAAGCTATTTGCAGACGTGTTTCGGGATTTCATCCCTCGTCACTATAGCTCTGCCATATATAGTTACAAAGTTGTGAAATTAAATTAATGGATTATTGGATTTTTGTTGGAAATTTGGGAAGCCTTATTTTTTTATTTCACAGATTATATTAAAATAATTGCTAATTGAAAAACCTCCGGTTTATAGCCGATTCATTTACAAAATATAATTCTAATTTTATATATTATTGTACATACATATACACATTTTAATAACAAATGGTTAGTTAGTTAATTGCTACAATAATTATTTTTCATAAATTAAAAAAAAAAATCATTTATGTTAGTATTTTTTGTTTGTTTGGGAAATTGATTGAAGGATTATTATTATAATAAATGATGGTGTTTAAAATATGATAAATGACACGTGAGATAATAATTTAATAAATTAATGACACGCAGAAAATTCAATACAAAAAAAAGGTATAATTAATATCCATTGCCGATAATCCGAAAATAAATTCACACGCAAAAAGAAAAATGATTAATTCCCATTATTGCGAGAAATTAATAACAACCGAATAAAAATTTGACGTGGAAAATAAGCCGCGGTCTTTATAAAAATCGTTAGCGACACGCTCAAGAATAATTGCAAGATTTTTTCGCAATGCTCGCCGCAAGATAAATTATTATCAACGTCGTTTCCGTCCTCTCTCGCTCTCTCTCATATCCGCGGGCACGCAGACATCTCAAACTCGGCTACATAACAAAAACCAATTTATCTCCCCGCATCATTTCGATGTTAAAAGTTATCAACTTTTACTCATCCGCCCATGTATCAATAAATGTCCGCCCTCCTCCTCGAGTTTAACTTTAAAACAACACCGCTGAATAAATAAATATTTCAAACCGAGGAAAGCAACAACAAGAAAACGCGTATTTGTTATGATTTAATATGTAAGACGACACTTTAACTTTTCATAAAGTTGAGTATTCGATATTTATGATAATTTATAATAATAATAATATATTTTTATTAGAGTTTAAGTGAAATAATAAATATCTTTAAGTATTTTCTCATTAATCACTTGTTGAAACATGGCTACATATAATAATAGAAAAAAAAAAAAATAGGCAGAAAGACCCCGGGTCGATAGCCATTTGAAAATGACAGTTACATAATAATTCTGTAAATATTGTAAACATACATACTACACATTGTAAAATGTAAAGTTATTTGTCAATAAAGATGTTAAATATATAGAAAAAGGAAGGCAGACCGATAGCCATTTTCTGAGGCTTAAATAGATGTTTATGATTGTAATGTTATAATGGGAAGTCAAGGTAGGTGTGTGACACTATTAGATACCAATCAGGGCAAATTTGATGTAATTTAATGTATCTCTCAGAAATAAAATTTTCTATCTATATATGGAAAAAGAAAAGCAGAAAGACCTGTGGTCGATGGCCTAGACAGACTAACACCTACATATATTGTAAATATCTATGTTACATTGCTTTGTATTATGTGTATTGTCTGAATGTGTGTATATAATTCCATAAAAAATGAAGATTTATTTACTTAATACGTTTTGTAAGTGTTCTTAAAAGAATGCTATTTTTGTCTGTAAATTGCATTTTACTTACTCACTGAAATCAAGGAAATGTGACAGTTGGAATCCATTTCAGTATTGCTAGTAGTCATATCTGCAACTGGAATAATTCCCAAAAATCTCAGCAAGAGCATAACAAAAATGAATATCAGGTTTTACATGCCGGTGTTTAAAAAAAAAGATAATTGAGATGTAAAGTATATTCTTTATTATAATTATCCAGCCATCAGTAAAAAAAAGTAATAAAAAGGAAAAGTTAATAACAATAATTACAAAAATCTGTTATTCTGAGCACCTGCCAATATTACAAGAAGATTTCTAAATATAAATAGATATGTACTTGTACATTGGATAAAATCCTGTCAGGTATTTAACTCACCGCGAAAAGCGAGACAAAATTACATAATAATAATGTTTTACAAAGTATAAAATAAAAAAAAGTCATTGAAAGTAATTTGCATTATTATTTTAGGCAACTGATGGGCTTTATTTTATCCACAAAAACCCTATACAGCCTGTTCGAAAATTTCCAATGAATTTTTTTGCGGGGGTTTTACATGCTAAAGTATTTAAATTTGTTTTTTTTTTCCTATAAACTTTGTTATAAAGTTTATCTCGCCATCCGGTTATGGTCTCCCCGCAAAATTGTTACAATGGGGGGGACAATTCAAAATTTCCCCAACTCTTCGCCCATTTGCGAAGTAAATTAAGTGAATACATTAAAGCACCCTTCCTGTTTAAATTCTAGTTAGAATCGTCGACGGAGCACCAGGTGGTCCTGCGGGATGTCGGCTTCGCGCTAACGGGGAACTTCAGCTGCGAGGTGACCACGGAAGAACCCTACACGACGGCGTTTGCATCGCAAGACATGCTCGTAGTTGGTAATAGAATTATAATTAAACACTCAAGAAGATTGTTAATTTTGTAACAATCACTTTATTTCAGTTTTTCCCGAATCCCCTCCCACGTTAGTCGCCGACAAGACTTTCTACTTGATCGGGGACATCCTGCGGGCGAACTGCACGTCCCCGCCCTCCAGGCCGGCGGTCAGCCTGACGTACTTCATGAATAACGTCGCGGTAAGTTCCAAATTGAAATATTTATGCGGGGGTCCCAAGTTTTCCGTTATGTTTTTTCGCCTTTATTTTTTTCCAAACGCGCTTTATCATAATAAATCAATCACGCCGCCATCGCCTCCCGGGGCTCATAAATAACGGGCGGAATTTAAACAAAAATATAAAAAAAAACAACGAACGCCCCGGCATAATAAATAAATTACGCAGATTTTCGGCACCCGCTGCGCCGGCGAATTTCGGCGGGCTTCAGGTGATTGACTGCCTTTCACACGTTTGTTTTTATAAATAAAACGCGGGCGAATATGTTATTCGCTTTTGGGATTTATATTACGTCCTCGTATTACCTTTTTTTTTGAAGTTTACAAAAAAATATATATATATGAAATATATTTGCACTGTTATATACAAAAACCTATTGTATATCATCAATCTGTATATTTCAATTGTTTTTTTTTTACGAAACACATAATTTAATAACATTTCCAGGACTGTGTTCGATTTATTTGAAAACCACATCGAAAAACCTTAAATAATCAGAAATAGAAAATATATTTTGAAACATCATATTTACAAAAGCCTCATTGTACAACCAGATCCTCATTATAAGAGACTTCAACGTTAGTAAAAGAAAATCCCAACATATCCGAAATTTTTGCTCCCACTCCAACTTTATTAAAATCCCCACTCCACCTACATTTTTAATGAATGAAAATCAGGCCACTACACCTGATATTATCTTATGCACTTCTAATATCGAACACCTGATGCATTCCATTACATTAACTCCCGATTTATGTTCTGACCATCAATCCATCCATTTCGATATTAAAACAACATTACCTCGCAACACCCTCCCACCCGAATACATTCTAAAGTACTGCAAGTGTGATGTAGAAAGAAAGTCAAATGGTGGGTAAAATTTAAAATTAGCCCGCCACTGTTTGTTCTGATAATTTTGTGAACAAAAAAATAGCAAAACATATATAATTGATTGATTATGTTATCTCAGTTATTAATTGGAAATCTGGGATTGTTATTAGATGAAACACAATGCGATTTATCAAAATCATTTATTTTTCATTATTTAAGTGTTAGCTTTAGATGGTATCGTTTGGACGGTAAAATATTGCAAAAACCAATTAAACTGTACCAGTATTAATTCCCGTAGGTTTACAGAACCCTCCTCCCACTGGAGTCTTTATCAACTCCCATCAGCACACAATGGAATTAACTAGGTTTTTATTGTGGCGGCCGACATACGTTCCCCGTAAATATCCTTGTATGTGTGGAAGCGATACACACCCCTCCGCCACCCCCCCTCCTCTTCCCCACCGCGAATAATTTATCGCTCCCGATATTTACGGCACGATAAATTTCTCTTATTGTAACGAAACAAGTGGCGAATGACATAAATTCGAACCACCCCATATATCTCCTGACTCCGCAGGCGGATTTATACAGATATATTTATTTTTATGGCTGGTAGGAATTAAGCAAATGGCATTCAGCGGATTTTTTATGCGGCCGCATCGCTTTTCTTTCGCGTATCTTGCCCTCGCGCTCAGTGGGATTAATGGTGGCGGCGCCGGGTGCGCGGGGGATTTATCAAAAAACGGGGAAAGGGCCGCAATTACGGCTGGACGTTCGTTTCGGTGGGCACGCTGACTGCATTAATTCAACCGTGAAATTGCTATTTTAGGTGACTGATATTATTACATGTGGGGTTTTTTTAATCATTAAATTTTCAGCACAAAACAAACGAATATTACATACAATGAAATTAAACAAGGAATATTTCTGGCAATGATCAATAAAATTCGATCAATCCCTTTTTTCCAACTGCAAAAAATACTTACACTGTAATTTTATTGATCGTTGCCAGAAATTTTCCTTGTTTAATTTCATTGTAATTTAAATAGCTGCAAATGTGTGAATCATATTTGTTTCATTTCATTTTATTTAAATATTACATAATTGTAAAAAAATATACAAAAAAAAACATTAATTATAACAATATAATTGATTCAGTATTTAAATAAAAACCAATGACATACATTTAGAGATGTGTTGGTGATGTGATTTGGCATAGAACAGTAATCATTAAAATAAGGCGAATGTTTTTATTATTTGATTGTAGGAAAACTAATTTGCGATTCATTAAAATTTTATCATTTACAAAATCAAATTTACATTATTTCTTTTGAAAAATTAATACACCAGATAAAATTAATAAAAGCGAATGGGAAAACCAAAACAAAAGGAACACCTCAACCTACGCAAATCACCTGCTATTAGAAAACCACAGCCTCAATCAGCATTTCCAGATCCTCCACACAGAGAAAAAAGGAAGAAAATTAAATCTAATAGAAAACCTGGAAATCTACAGATACAGAAAAACAGGCCTCCTACTTAATGAACAAATCGAACTGTCAAACTCCCACCTACTAAAAATATTCACCCCACCATAGTGTCAAATGGATGCTTATATATATAGATTTACGTTTTTTTTTAATTTCAATGTTAACTGAAGAAGCTTTAAATTTGCGAAATAATTGTTGTGAAAATATACACACTCTTTTGAAAATCAAAAATTATTCATAATTTTATTTATACTAAGCGAGATAAAATTATTGCACATTGATTGAAATTTGTTAATTAATTACAGTTTATTGAAATGTTTTTTTTTGTTCTTTAAAAAAAATACTATTGGTTGTTTTAATAATATTTTGTCAAACATATTTGTTTCAGGTTTGTGAAAAATGCGAGACGAGAAAACATCCCGCCGAGAATGATCTGTTCTGGAGCGAGTTGACTTTGGAACTGCCGTTGTTTCCGTCGCACTTCAACGGAAACCGGCTGTCCCTGCGATGCGTGGCTCAAATCGCAGGTATCTACCAACAGGGTACGGAGCTCAAACTGGACGATACCAAAGATCCCGTCCCCGAAAGAGGTGAGAGATAATTTTTATTAATATACTAATTCTTAATCCAATTGAAAAGAAAAATTTTCATTTTTATTAATTTGAAAATAATTAATAAATTATTTCCTTATTCCTTTTTATTTAATTTATTAAAAATACAGACAAATCTTATAGGTTTAAAATAATCAGTAACTGTTTAAATTATTTAATATAATTTAACTCTACAATTTTACTAAGTTGTATTAAACTGATGAGATAAGACCATAAACCAATCGCCAAAACCCAACAAGCACAAACAGGCCTTAACACGTGTGCACAATTATACACGCGTCGAAGTGCTCGCAGGTGGTAATTAATCAACATAAAATTAATTCGGCGCATTAATTAATTACCAGAGGGGCGCATCTATGCGCCCATACATCCGTCTAAACATGACGATCGATGTTACGGTAAAATTAATGAGCGTAATAACCGAATAGCGGAAAAAAAGGAACAACAGCCGTAATGCCTTAAGGTGCGAGACTGGGGATTTTGACCCCCGGATAATCCAATCAATTATAGGAATAACGTTCATTTCACGCCGAACCTGATGGCTATCAGAATCAGCCGCGCGAAGGGGGATACAGGATTATTGGATTAATTCCGTTTGAATACACTTTTTCTTATACAAAATGAAAAAAAAAAAGAATCATGGTTCAATTTGTTTTTAATGAAATTAATGCGCTATTTGTAAATAAAACAACCGTTTTTTTTTTAAGTTTGGCAAAATTTATTGTAGCAACGGCTCTATTAAAAATAAAATTAATAATGGCTCGCTTTCTTCTTTCTTTAAGTATTCAATTGTAATAAGTTGTGATAAGTAAAAGCAATTGTGATTTTTTTCAAAATCAGGTGTGGCACTGGCACTGGAGACAAAGGTTGAAATATAGGATTTGTGAATAAATAGAAACTATAAGGCAGAAAGACCGATGGTCGATAGCCGTTTTCTAAGGACAACGTATAACATATTATAAGAATTATATTGTTAATTTATTGTATATAAAATTGTCTTCGGCAGAAATAAAAATGTTATATATATAGAAACTATATTACGGATCAATATTTAATCATTGACTGTACTATTACAAAATCATGCTTCTCTAAAGAAAAAAAATATATAAATATATTTTTAATCAAAACTTTAAATATGTCTAAATCCCAGCAGCAACGTCATCGCCGCAGTTGAAAGCGTTATCTTTAACGGGCCCCGCGTTATTTGTAACAACATCGAGATTTTATTGTGGCGTAATAAAATAGTGCATCCAGATATATGGGCAAGGCCGGTAATAAATGACTACAGTAATAGTCGGGCCATTACGGCCCGACATGTACGTATGTAACGCAAGAAATACGCCGGGGCTCGTATTTCAAGTGTAAGCTCCTGTAATCAGTAGCATTAAGTGCGCCGTTTCATGAACAGATTTTTCAGGTGCCGATATAAATTCACGACGCCGTGGATTTTACAAACTGCATATTACATTGTATTTAATTTCGGAAAGGGATATGTTTTATTCTCGTCGATGTTATTGCGCTAGGGGAGCTTGAAATTGTACAAACTGTTATTGCAGAAAATGAACGAATCTGTTAATTCCTTCATAATTACAATTCCTTTTGATCTCGAAAATATATTTAAAATGTTTTAGTAACATTACTAATAAATCACATAAATGGCCATCTATTGTGTACTTTTTTAAGTGAAATGGTCAACAATTTGATTCTACAAGATAGACACAACAAATTGCTGTTCGACCAAGAAGGCGAACTTGTGGGTAATAAGCGGAAAAATGAATTGATTAATTAATTTAGTTCAACCACCAACATCTAGCGTTCGTACCATTTCAATAATTATGTTTTTTAAGGTTTAAATAATATTATTTAATTTCCTCGTCTGGGCTGCCACAAGGTTCAGTCTTGGGTCCGTTATTGTTCAATGTCTATATAGATAATTTAATTGTCTCCTCGTCCTTCAGGAACATGGCTCATGAGGGCGATTCCAAAATTTATGGTGCGATTACCAACAATATCAAGCGTGCTCTGCAATCAAATATCTTAACATATGTTTATGAATATTTACAATTCATATCTACAGCCATTCCTATTACACTATATCTTCGACGAATGAAGCACTAATAACCTTAAATTGATTGAGTGAGTTACGTGAAGGTCAAATATAATTGATAAAAAAGCACTAATAACCTTTCTTCGCACTTTTATTTTTAATTCCATATGCACATTATTAAAAATAAAAGTGTGAAGAAAGGTTATTAGTGCTTTTTTATCAATTACTAATAACCATTTTCGGTAATCCAAATAAAAGTGTGAAGAAAGGTTATTAGCGCTTTATTCGTCGAATTAATTTGATCTTCACGTAACTCAATCAATCAATTTACACTATACCTAATTGATAAGAAGGTCCAAAAGATGGAAAGTTTATCATCCATCACCCAATCACTAGATATTGGTGGTTGAATTAAATTTAATAAAGTACATCTAGTTTTATTTAAGCACAATATATGACTAATAAAATTATTAAAAAGTGTGAATCTCAATACATTGTTTTTTTTTATTACAGTGACATCACCAAACGAAGCCGCCACACCGACAACAATCAAAATCTGGAGGTGCCCTTTAGGAATATTTTTATACCTAGTCCTGATTTTCAGGTAAGCCACCTGAGAAAAAAGCCAAAGAACAAAATAAAACCGACAGGAATAAGAAATGTACACACATGGAATAAAAAAAGAAATATATATGAGACTGTTTCATTAATGTTTTATGTTAAAATAAACAATGTGTATAAAACTTAAATATACAAAAAAAATAATATGTTTGTGATGACGAACTCGAGATGAAAAAAAAAATAATATTAAACCAGAAATAAACGCAACCCGGATAATTTTGAGGGCGGGGAGGGGTATTTCCTAGTCGCGTTCAATTTTTTTTAGGGAGGAAAATCAAGTAAATCAAAATGAAAAAAATTAAGAAAAAAATACAAACATACATTGTAATAAGTAATTTTAAAAAAGAAAAAACGTAATATTGTACCAGAGGAAAATACAAAAAAAAACATGTTATTTTTAGTGAGTTGCCGCAAAACATTTTTGGAATATATGAGACGTTTAAATAAATATTTGTTTTTGGAGTTGTTTTTTTTTTAATATTATTTTCATATAAATAATTTTTCCCTTGCTTTTTTTATTTCGAATGAATTAATTTTAGATGTGGAACTTCGTGTGATCTTAATAAAAGTGTTTTTTGTCATAAAAATAAAATATTAAAGTAGGCGAAAGATGGCCCTTGAATCGTCTTTCATTTATTATTTTCGCACGACAGAGATCGCAAAGCAAAATAAATACCTCCCTGAAGATGACCAATGGTCGAAACTAGTTGGAGAAAATATAAATAAGTCAAATAAACCAAGTGTTTTAATTTCAATTAAATCATCCTGAATTAATACAAAATAAATCCGTTAAATTTAAAAATAAGTTTGCGACGTACTTCTCGTCACTCCTGTCACAGTTGATTATTTACCTGGAATGACCTTCATACACCTTCTCATCACTCGACCATGACTAGTGGAGACAGGGTAGGTCACTATTAGAATAAAGGTATTATGTAAAAGCGACTGGTCCTTCGTGAAAATACAAACTGTCCCAGTTGGCCAGCCTGGCTCTTTCCAGTATTTGGTCGTGGGTCAATCTCCACATGATTTTGGGGCTTCCACTGCTCGTGAAATTTCTTATGATTGACAGCGCTGGGCATTCGCGAAGCATATGCCCTCTTGTTTCCATTTCTTCGTTGCATCCTTTACATAGGTCGTCCCCTTCAAATCCCATTCTTAGGAGGTGCTTCCGAAAGCCCTAGTGGCCAGATCATTTTAAAAAAGTAAATAAAAACTCTAAATACGACTACAGAAATACACTGCGTGATGAATACAGATGAAACAGTGACTAATAATAACTGTTGCTTGTTAAATAAAATAGGTTTTAATACTACTACTATCTTGGATTTGCTTAGGACTTATAGAACGACCCTCGTAATTTGGTGTACTTAAGTTTAAAAATATTTTCAGTAAGTTAAAATTCTTCGCAAAGTAGTAACAACGAGAAATAATCTGAGGGAACATCAAATCACAGCGTACTCAAATCAAAGGTAAGTAAGTTTTTATTTTTAACAACTCTTTTTTCTCTTTTGTTTCTGCTTTTTTGTTTTATTTTCCCCGAGATGGGAATTCTTGCCCACAAATCTCGAGGTGAGGAAGAGGGAATACGACCCGGCATCGCCATACTCTACAGCTGTATAGATATATAATTATATGTATATATATGTATGCTATTACAGTAAATAAAGAAATTCTAAAAAAAATAATTAAAAAGATAAATACGGCTGTGTGAATAATATATGCGGTTAAATTCAATTTATTAATTAATTAATAAAAGTAAGCACAACTGAACGGGCTTACTTTTATTGATTAATTTGCCACATTTGTATTCTTCATTACAAACATTTTCAACCAAAACAAAAAATATAAATAAAAATTTAAAACAATCGCAATAAATGAAAATACAGTGTTTGTAATTATTTACGATAATCGCTTTCCATGGAAGATTTCCTGGACTTCATCAGACTTATTGCAATTGTTTTTACTGAAATTTTGAACTGAATATTTTATTGACTAATTGATTATATTTAATTCAATATACCAATTAAAATTATCTTTAAATTTTGATTACAGTTTTCATACTCCTTCTTTCAACATCTGTCTTCAATCATGATTGAGACATTTTTTAAATAAATATTATTATATACAAATAAATTTATTCAGACAATGTTTACAAACATTGAGTATATACATTAAAATAAAAGTTTGTCTGTCCTGGGCTATCGAAAAATATTATTATTATGTTACTTTTTATTTAATGGAGGTTTTAATGAAGAATACTTGAGTTTAATACGTTGGCTTCACCAGGAAATAAAATCAAGTATTCTTCATAATTAAGCAAAATAGTCATAAAAAACATTGCGTTAACTTTAAACGTTAATTTAATGTTGAAGATAATTTATTTTTGAATTTATTGTTTAGTGGATAGTAAATGTTAATAATTATTAATGTGAATTTGCATTCATTTAAAGAAATCGCACGCGTGAAACAAAAACCCCGCCGAAATTAACTCGTTAATTAGAAAGCATAAAATTGGAAATTTAATAAGGCGATTTCGTTCCTGCGAGTTGTTTTTCGGGCCGATCGGCGGAACAAGATAAATGAAAAATACGGCTGCCGTCGCTTTTTCTGCGTATTAATCAAAGGGTAGGAAAGAACGGCTTCAACCTCCCCCCTCGCCCCACTCCGCCGCCCACCGTTTTTCCGTTTTTTCTTTCCGCCTTTCTTCTTCCCTTTCTCGCTCGTGTAATATTTTTTTCCATTCTGACGGAAATAATTCCTGGGCTTTTATTAAGCGCACCCTCCAATACATCTTTATTATAATTAATAAGTGTAATCAATTTATTTATTAATAATAGTATTTGCGGAATGCGGGGAATAATACGATATAATCCAAGATTATATCCCAGCAGCATAAAAATGAATAATATTTTTGTCTTTTTTTTTTGGAGGAGAAATTAATAGTATTTCGTATTTTGGCGACACATATTTCGTTCTAAAAGTTAATTTCACAGCAAAAACTCATTTTGTTATTATTAAAATATAATATAGAACAAATTTTCTTTATTTAAGAAAGTGTAATTTATTAGGGCAGAAAGACGATAGCCCATGACAGACTACTAACCCATCGATATGTATTGTAAATATAAATATTTCCCGACACCAATTGGTAAAAGGGGACATCGATTATATATATATATATAAATATTTGTAAAGAATTTTAATTCTGCTATCTGAATAAATAAAGGTGTGTATGTAATTTATTATTTTAACAAAACATTTTCATATTCTATAGATTCTTTAATTGAGGCTATTATTAAAACTTAATTGAGGACTCATTTAAATTTTATAAATTTAATATAGATTTCATTGCTAGAAATTACAGCTATAATTTGTAAGAATGGTATATCCATTAATAAAGAAATTTAATTATTTATTTATAGATTCATAATTATATTTTTTCATAAAACTATATTTTTAAGTGTTTTCGCTTTGATTCTGTAACTTCTTAAAGTTATTTTTATTAAAGGATATTATTTATCGAATTCAATGGACACAAATTCATTGATTTTATGGCTACATTTGGTGTTCCACTAGGCTCTGCTTTAGGGCCTCTATTCTTTAATTGTTTCATTAGCGACGTTAAAGTGAAACAGGATTTTATGTAAAATATTAAATTACTATACACACATCTTTATTCAGACAATATGACAACAAAAATTTACAAATTTTATTATAACAATATGTACAATTCTGTTAGTAGTCTGTCGCAAATTTACTAAATTAATTTAAATTGATTTAATTTCAGATCGCCTCAATATAGCAGGATTGATAACAGTGAATGCCTTTAGCGCGCTTCTATATATTTTCCCCAGTTTGGTTTCATAAAAGTTGAGGACGACAAAGGCCCGGGGATCGGATGAGAATTTATCTAGACGCGGGAAACAATACCATTAATTCTGGGCCGTTTGCGGGCGGGAGCTTTTATTAAATTCACGCGTCCACTTTAAGTCCATTCTGCACGACCGCAGCTTGAAAAATTTCGAAGTATTATTATCCTTCCCGGCGCGCCGGATGGATAGTAACGAATGGCTGTGGCCGGTCTCGACGCTGCTGGATAATTCCAATTCCAAAGAAGATACGTACTTTATTTAAAACAAAAGTTATAACGAGAAAGTAAATATATGCAGAGGAAAATTAAACGATGCAAGAAAAGGGGAGTATGCGAAAAAAAAAGGATGAAATAATTATTCTGGAAGCAAAAATGACGTTATTTAGAATCTGTGAAACTTTAAGAATGTTAACTGCCGTTTTATTTTTTTTACCTAATCTTCACAATGGGTTTTGATTTAATACATGCTTTAGATAACACATTATTTATTGCACATTATTCCACTATTCCACGTTCAATTCAAATTGTAGTGGATGGAGGGTGAACGCAGTGATTCCAAATTTCACGAAGATTTGAGTTTTTCTTAAAAATATTCGAAAAACCTTGTTTGCATTTATTATAACAAGAATAACAAACAAATAAAAAATTTCCGTAAATTATTGTTTATTTTGTACTTGAATTATTATTACAACTAACGGTAGAAAGGAAAAAGATAAAAAAAAAATTGCGAAAGCAGAAAATATTTAAAATTGATATTATCCTTTGTGTTCTCATTAATAGCTGCATTAATTCACTTATTTTCTATTTCTATTACAAAATATTTATTTGAATATTATTTTTTGTATTTAAATAACCACAATAAACGAAAGAAGCTGTTTCTATGATTTACCTGTGGAAAAATGGATTGATCGAATTTTATTGATCATTGCCAGAAATTTAATTTCATTGTAATTTACCTGTTTTATTTTCATTACTAGAGACCATATGGAAAACGATTTAGTGTCTTTTATTTATGTATTTTATGGTATTATTTTTTATGGAGTTTGTAATTATTTCGTGGAATGACATGCCAATAAAGATCTATATACATGCATAATAAATGGTGATTAATTAAGTAATTATTATTTTTACGAGTATTTTCAAGGCTTTTTATGTAATTACGTAAACTAATAATGAATTGAGTTTAAATAAAAAAGAGTATTTACTCACTTGGTCACAATTATTTAAATAAATTAAATAACAATTATTTAAAAATTGAGTTTAATTGAATTGCATTACAAGCAAAACAAAATCTCGCAAACGTTTCAATCCACATCCATGACATTAGATCATCCAAAAAGCATTTTAAATAAAATCCGTATTCAACGAACCAACTAACAATAAAAGTCCCGGATAATTGAAATACAAGTGAACAATATTCACACTCAATGCAGCGCTGCCTTTCATTATTATTTTTTTTTGTTTTTCAGTTTTCTTCTTTATTTCTGCAATCTTCCATCCGATATTAAATTCCTGCTCCTCTTCGCGACAAAGAACGAATTTTCTGATTGCTGCATAATAAATCACGCGAGTGGACCGGTTCGGATTGTTATTAAAAAAGAGAAGTAGAAAAAAAAATGAGCTCGACGCGCGCTTTTGTGTTAATTACTACAAAGTGAGACGGGGACGGGCTTTAATTATTGCGTCCGGATGTTGAGAGCTTTTGGCGCAGTCGTAAGGATTTATTGCCCGGGAGGGGTTGATTTGTTGGAGTCGCGGAGGCTACACACGCACGCTGAATAAATAAAATGCGGGACATAAATGTATGTGCGTGGTCAGGGTCAGATTTTTTTTCTATATATATATATATTTTTTATCTCTTTCTCTCTCTCTTTCGCTGGAGTAAATTAATTGCCGGACAGGAGCCAAGAAGGGAGATCCGGGAGAAAACAGGATTTTAAATTGGAAGGATTAATGGGGGAGGATTTCTTTGGATTGTATTTAATTGCTTTGAGAGTGCACATAAATCAGTTCAGCATTCCGCGTTTGATTCATCAACAGTAATTATAACTCATCTCTTTTTTTTACTACAAATCATATTTAGTACCTTATTACAAATTGTTTATTAAGTATATTATAAATGCTAAATTGCTAAAAAAAAATACTTCCGTTTAAATATTTTGTATTTTATTATTATTATTTGATACTTGCATGTAATACATATATATTGCCAATAATTGAGCATATGAAAATATTTGTTTTGAGGGTAGAAAAATCTCTGCTCGATAGCCCAGACAAACTAACAGCTACATGTATTACAAATATATATATTAAATTGTTTTGTATTATTTGTATAGCCCGAAAAAAAAAAGCAATATAATGTTAGTCTTATTTTATAATAATTTCTGAATTGTTGTTTCAATTTGTGTTTCGATTTGGCTTGGCTTTAATTGTACAATCATTTTATTTACGAAAAACGTATATGTTTTTTATACAATTTCCAATAAAATACAATTATCAATTATTAATGCTTTGTAAGTATTCGAATTAAGAAGGATATAATTGATAAAGAAGCACTAATAAATTCGAATTAAATTATTATTTTATATATTGCTTACGTATCAAATATCCAGATTAATTTCGTCGTTATCGGTTCAAGGATCAGAATTTTTTGAAATACACTGCGCCGCAAAATTAACGCAAAATTCGAAATTTCGTTTAAAAAAATAATTTTATTGTTTTTCCTGTATTGTTGCAGTTTGTTGTTTATTTTCTCATTTTTGTTCACAAATAAGCAAATTAGTTTTAATAAGTAGCTATTAGGAACCACTTCGGGAAAAAATGGAGAAAAAAATAAAAAACAATAAAATTAATTTTTTAAACGAAATTTCGAATTTTGCGTTAATTTTGCGGTGCAGTGTATTAAAATATATCCTGTAATTATTGCGTGAGTTACGTGAACATCAAATGTAATTGATAAAAAAGCACTAAAGATATAAGTGCTTATGAGTTCACTAAGATATTAGTGCTTTTTTTATCAATTATATTTGATATTCACGTAACTCACTCAATAAGTTTAAACAGGATATGTTTTAACATTTCAAAAAATTCTGATCCTTGAACTGACAACGACGAAACTAATCTGGATATTTGATGCGTAAGCAAAATATAAAATAATAATTTAATTCGAATTGAAACATTGTAATCATAAATAGTAGAATAGATTATTAAAAATCTACCAATAAAAATCTGAATTTTTACCACCGTTTCTTTAATTTTATTAATTTCTAAGTTAAATGTTAAATGATGAAAACAAAGCCAAACGTGTTTTTTTTACAAGTTGCACACGAAACGCTCACATTGTTATATTTATAAATTTGATTGAAAGCGTGATTTCAATAATATTAAGAGAATTAAAACTGCATATTGGAAAATATTTATATTATTATTTTTTATCATATACAAATTCAATAAGTTAACATTCCATAAAATTCATATTTTGAAATTAACAAATATCCAATATACAGATATGAAATGCAGTTTAATTAAAAGTTACTAAAACCGGATATTACCGATCGGAATTTATATAAATTATTTACATTCGTCCTCAAAAAAATAATAAATACATGCCAAACGGAACAAACGCAACCTCTTCCTTCCCCACTCTCCCCTCCCCCTCCACTCTATTCTAGATTGGAGCTCGTTCGCTCGTTATTAACATTGGGGTTTATTTGCCAGAGCGGGTTAATAATGAAAATCGGCCACAAACTGTGAACTTTCCGTGCTCATTGTAATACAAGTTTACAAGTAGATCATTATTAAGTTGGTTGGATATAAGCGCGACCTGAATGGGATTTTAAAATAGGAAACATTGCTCGTACTGCGGTTAATTAAAATCAGCAGCGTTGGGAATTTTAAAGTTGATTTAATTGTTGTTGTTTTCATTATGCTTAATTATTGTTAAAACGGTGCTATTCAGTTGTTAAAAGGGTACTGAAAAATCGGCTCGATTTTAGAATTAATTTATAATAATACAATTAATAAATGTTGTGTGATTTATTCAAATTTTAACTTTTTTCTTATTAATTAATGTAAAATATTTTATGTGTGTATTTGAAATTTACATTAAAATAAATTAAATAGAATATATGTAGGGTTTAGTCTGTCTGGGCTATCAACCATAGGTCTTTCTGTGTAAGATTATTATAAACTCATTTACATGATAAATTAATGTTATTTATTAATAATTGTTGTTGGTTGTGTTTAATACATCTAAAATAAAATTAATTATGATTCAATTTAGGTAAAATAGACGTCCTCCGGATTCGTATTCGCGATAATCGTCATTTCGAAGCGCCGTTATAAATGAAAACGGCCGAAGCCGGAGACTGGAAATGTAACTGAAACTGAAACGGTCCGCGCGGTGCGGCGCTGCCTCGTTCCGGGGGTATCTCTGCATTATTTCATCCGGGGCATTCATTTATCTCCGCCGCTTCGCCCCAGACACTTTCAATTAATCATTGATAGTGGCCAACGTTAATTAGTTTCTACGAAAATGAAGCGGTATCTCCTTCCCGCACGCTCCCCCCTCGCGCCTCACCTCAGCGGTAATTGTTCTCCTGGGTTTATTATGTCGCTCTTCAAAATTATGTTTTCATAATAAATGGCCCGGCTAAATATGTGCGGATGCAATTTGCCCGCTCCAATTGCTTATGCGAATTTATGGGGGGATGTGTTCACTGTGTGCGAAATTTTAAAGTCTTGTGTGGATTAATAATTGTATTACTCAATTAAGTATTTACTTTAAATCTGAAAATAATACAAAAATTATATGTCTGTATACAGCCGTTGTGTTACCTGCATACTGATCGGCAAAATTTGGGGAAAGGCAGCTTCTAGGATACATTTTATAAAGTGAAATCCCAAATTTTACGAGCTTTTAACTTCTTCTTTCAGAATTGGCGAAAAGTGTAAAAGCACAAAAGTCTAAAATGGGATAAATTAATAAACAAATAGGAACATTTTTAAATTTTCCGATACATGGATAAAATATAGCATCGGCCAATTTTTTTTAAACATAAATAAATGTTCATATTGACCAGCCTATAAACCATGATATGAATGAGATGAATAAGACGTGGTACACAAGTGATTGAGAGGGAATTTCGTCAGTGAGGGCCTTCACGACTATTTAGGAATAAAGACATACACAACTTTGGCCCCGATGAACAGAAACAATGTTGAATAAAATGAAACAAAGATAATTCACAAATTTTCAGTTATTTAAATTACAATGAAATTAAATAAGGAAAATTTTTGTCAATGATTAATAAAATTCGATCAATCCCTTTTTCCAACTGCAAAAAATTACTTACGCTGTAAGATTTACTAAAATATACTGAAACAACTACTTTCCGAGCATATACTCCGCCGGACATTGGATATATGTTTGTTGCATAGCAGTATTACTGCGAATTGCAACGGTTTAAGTCGAAATTATTTAATGAAAGGAAGCAACAAATAATTGTTAGAAGGCTATCTTCCTTCTATTATATTTTGGAATTGAATAAAGATAAATAAAAAATCCTTAGGCTTAGGCAGTTTTACTCGAAATATGATTTATATTCTCATCACATTATTCTTGTCTATTCTTTTAATTTCGAAAATATTATTAATTGTAAATGTATTATTTTCGAAAATAATTTGAAAATTGAAACACGTATTTTTTTAATAAATTATTTCTTCTCTATAATCCTTTTATTATACTTTATTAGGTAAATATGCTGCTCTGCATGTGATATTTATTCGAAGCAAACACATTCAGCTTTATACTGGCAGCAACAACAAAAGCTCTTCCTCGGTTAATCTCGGCAGGATCAAAGAACTGCACACAAAACACACACCTATAGATTACACAAACGAGACATTTAAGGCCGGCAATGGTCTCTTTTCCACCCGACCGATTATTATAGCGCCCGCTGTTGTTTTCTACGTGTGCATGCTTATATTTTTTATTTTCATCGCGTTGTTATCCTTCTTTTTTTTTATTCCGCTGTTTTGTTTCGTCGGGAAGAGCGCAGAGAAAGGAGGAAAATTGTGTGCAAATAGTATATGCTGTGCGGTCGGTTATATGCTAGAGGGGATTATATTCGGCCCTGGCTTTTGGACGTCTCGTTTTCCCATCGCATCGTATCGGTATCGTTCCTCCCGTTTGTGTGCACGCAAATATTTGGCCTATTTATTGGGCGATCAACAAACAACGAAATAACGAAAGTTTCGCGGTTATGTTATTTATATATACATATTTTCTTTTTTTTTCTCTCTCTTTGATTGCGCTTATAAATATTTGATTTATATATACTACATTTGAACTGGAAATTAAATAAAATAGAGATGATTCACACTTTTGCGGTTATTTAAATTTTAATAAATTTATTTCCTTGCTTTATATTGTGTAAGACGGAGCTGTGCTGATGAGGAATAGATCCCGAAACACGTGTCTTCAGATGACCTTATATTACATAACGTTTTTTGCTCCTTATTTTATATATTATCGAAACAAAATTATCAAAAACTCATATTTAAATTTATTTTTAATTCATTTAGCTCTATAGCGGAAATACACAAACACACACATACAAAAGTAAACATAGCTTTGAAAGTATTTTAATTCATATTTTTAATATTTTCGAAAATAAAAACGGAAAAGCGCGAATGACCTTTGTCGTCGAAGCGCCCTACAAACCTCACCTAAAAACGGAAAATTAATATATTTTAATAATGATAGAAAATGTAAACACTTAGTTTTTTATGTTTCGCAGATATATTTTGATTGAAATAAAAAAGTTCACCATTGTATGAGAAGTATCAAACCAACGAAATGCCAATTCCTCAACATCACCCTTGTCGATAGCACCCTATAGGGGAGATGAGGAATTGGCATTTCGTTGGTTTGATACTTCTCATACACTGTGACAATAAATAGCGAATGATAATTCACAGCCATCTGGACTTTTTATCAATAACAAAATCAACAGCCGAAACTGAATGAGTTTATCAAAAACTTCAAATGGTTTTAGCTCGATTACGATGCCGTTTTGGGTTGTTGCAAGGAACACATTGACATTTGCGATTAGAAAATATTTACGATCATAATACTTTTCCTTAAAATAGGATTCGGGGAAAGCAAAAATTAAATTTCAATATTAATTCAGATTTTCTTTTTCTTCTTCTACATTTCGTTCAGCAAAAAATACATGTATTGATTGATTTTAGAAACATTCAAATAAAACATTTTTAGTTTATGAAAATAAATTTATTCTTGTGAAATATCATTAACATTTACACTTTTTATTTAATTAAAAAATATCTTTTTAGATTTCGGCTTACAGAAATTAATATTAGCATTGTTCATAAAACATTCAATGTAAATGTTTGCTTCCTTGGCGTAGACTTTGCCTTTGATAACATTTGTGCACTTCTCAGCTACGTTGAAGTTATGCGGAGACAATATGTTTTTTACGAGGGGAACATCGAATTCATTGTTTTCGGTGATGAATTTGTATTTCTTGAGGTAGCAATAATTGAAGTTCTGCATTTTCGGATCACTCGTGTCTTGGCAAATTATTGCTTCTCTGAGTAAATCTGCGTTGGCGCCCGTTTTTTTGAAGCAATATTCCATGATTGATACAACTAGTGCTTCTTGTTCTTTATCCAAAATCTGAAATAAATAAAATACACTTACATTATTATCACGATGGTTTCCACTGTTGCTATTAAATTCAATGAAAATAATTGCTATGTTTTTTTACCACTCTTCATTTATTATCTATATATACAAATTCTAACATAAATATATATACATAAATATTTTCAGGACTTAAGTTTCGGCAATGTAAGCGTTATTATCAAGTGATTTTATTTTCATTGAAACGTAAATTAGCTAAATTAAATAAAAATTATTAATAAATTATTTCCACATTTATCTCCATGACATTTTGACTTACGTAAGTATTTTAAACAAATGCACATTAAAATAATTACTTTGTAATTCAATTGTAATAAATGAAACACTTTTTTACTTTGTCTGTATAACTCGGATTGATTTTATTTTGAAAGATGAATTACTTTCTAGTTTTTTTAAAATTATTAAAGAAAAAAGGAAAAGAACTTACTAAATAATTTCTATAGTCAAGAGCGGAGCAAAATCCCACGAAGCAAAGTACCACGATTAACGTTGGTTTCATTTTGTCTAGTAATACGTGATTTTTATCAAGTCGTCTTTATTTATATGCACCGTTTGTGTTTTGTTTTTGCTATTCGCTTTTATTGCTGCGCAATAAACAACTTTTAACGTGTTTACATGTGGCATTTGTATATAATTAATTATTGATAAAAAAATATGTTCTTTTTTAATGTGTCTGGCTTGAATATCCAATCGTTAAAACTATAGCCACATAGAATTTAAATTAAATTCACATCGTTTTGAAATATATAAAAAGTATATAAAGATGTCAACTGTGTAACTCACCATACGAGTTGAAAATACCATGGAAGCTGACAAATATGAACCAGACTGACTGGCTTCAATCGAGCTCTAGAATCAGTTGTAAGTAATTAAATTAAATTGTTTTATATATATTTTTAGAAAACTAAACAAAGATAATAACGAAATGATGGAATTATAGTAATGTTTTACTATTATCGTTTTATAAATATTTCCTAGAGTTAATTAGGCGGCGAGTGTAATAAAATCTAAAATATCGCCTCCCTTGATTATTAACTCGATCATAATGGAAGGACGTGAGACAGTTTATCTGAAATCTAATCCAGTTAGTGCCCGAGTTAATATTTGGCGAGTGACCGACCGGTTGGACTCGGTGTTTCCATTAACGTGAATCATCATTCGCCTTTCGCAACTCCGACATTACCAGCTTTTCCCAGGGTTTTGATTAATTAGCGGTCCCCGTGAGTGTATGCCGTGTGTCAATTAATTAATTCATTTATTATCGGTTTTGTGATTTTTTTTTTTAAATAAATTTTAGGATGAAAATATAAATTAATTTAAAATCAATCATTCAAAATATCTAACAATATAATGTCAGATTTTAATGTGCTATTTAAAGACCTATATAAATTAAATTCGCAGAGGAATAGTTCGATAATATTTTATCACAGCAACTACGACAACAGTAAGGTAAAGTCTGACAAAACATATATATATATTGTAAATATATGTAAAACAAATAACTTTGAATAAAGATATTGTAGTAGTAATACTGTTTTGATTAAAAATCATGTAAAAAAAAGTTTGGTATTGAAATAAATATGAAAAGAAAACACGACAAATTAATATCGAAATTTAACCACCCAAAACAATTACAAACCTTGCGTGGATAATAAAACAATAAAAAAAACCAATCGATTGCTATTAAATTACGATGAAATCAAGCGGTGTAAATAAACTAAAATAGGGAAAAGCGAGACATCCCGTCCCGTCCCATCCCGTCTATAAAATGCAAATAAGCATTATTTGTTTCGTTCATGGGGGTATTACGAGTCGAATCGGTGCTCTAATTCCGTTCCATCCTTTAAGCCCCGCTTATATTTCAGCGGGACACAAAGGGCCAAAATGTTAATACTGTCCTCAGTTAGCTGTTTTGTATTTGTCAGAAGTCGAGGCGAGGCGGTGTCCTGTGAGAGACGGAGCCAGGGGCCGGATTAAAGGAAATCTCTTCTCTCTTCCCTTCGATACGGTATTGTAATACACTTCGAGGATCATAATTAATATTTGCGCCCGTTTGAACGTCCTTTGGTGGTGTTGCTGTTGTGCACACACGGGTTATTGTTTATTTATTTTCAGGAATAAATGGGGTTATTTAGCTCGGAACGATAATGATGACATCGTTGTGCGTTTGATTTCCTCTCTCCAGGAAATTAAATAATAACGATACACACAGTTTGATGTTTGTTTGAAAAATAATGTTGAAAAAATAATTGTATGTTTATCAAAAACTTGTTTTTAGAATTATTCGGGGAGGTTGAACTAATTTATTAATTATTTTCAAATCATTTTTATTTAATTTATTTAAATAACTGTGACCAAGTGATTAAACCGTATTTTTTTTCTATTATTATACAAAGGTACAGTATACATAATTTATTAAATAAAACAATTTTTAACTTTGTATAATTTGTTATTTTATTTAAGTGATTTTAGTTTCGAAGCTTAGAGCTTCATTATCACACTAAAAGTTGCTATTAAATCATTTAGTTTAATAAAGATTTCGTGTATATATAAATTAATTTGTATATAATAAAAGAATTTGTGTACGTAATACCAGTAAAGTGTTTAATTTTTAAAAAAAATATGTGTTTCTGCCCTGTTGTAGAATATTTTCTTAGAATTCGTATATTGTAACAATATAAACATGTATAAAAAATTAATGGTTTCAACCATCCAATAAATTATATATACTTTGTTAATTGCAAATTCAATTAAAAAATTCAAAATGTGTAACGAAGCCTTAACAATTAACAAAGTATACGTAATTCTTTTATTATACTCAAATTAATTTATATATACAAGAAATCTTTATTAACAAACATATATTATAATAATAATAATTATTTATCAAAATGTACACACATTTACATACGAGACACATCAATATACATATAATAATATTAAGAGTTAATTTAAATATTCGCATATATTGTAAAAGCTTGTTTACATTAGCAAGGCGTGTAATTTATTACAAAATATTTTTGCGTTGTTGTATAATTTTATGCCGGCTGGTAATCGGTTGAACACTAATGCACCGAGTACATTGGGAGCGTTTTTAAATATATTTAATTTGTACTGTTTTATATGTAGGTTGTTGTTGCTAAATATAAATGCAGGATCATTTTTGTTCTTAAAAATGATCCTCACTCATATATCTCCACGTATCCTTCCCTCTACCACACAACACACATCTAACATACCTCTTTCCCATCCACACTTTTCTCCCTCTCTCCTCCGATCCACACCTTGCCCTTGCAAGCAGGATCCCTCGTATAATTACCATTTTGCAAATAATCCTGAAGGGACTAAATCACCTGCCACCTTTCATACATTGGGTTATACTCACTCCTTCTTATACACTCCTGCCTCACCTGCATCTCCACCTCCCTCAGCTTCATTCTCATCCACTCTCCGATATTTACTCCTCCTTCAAACCATTCCTTTGCCAACACCTCTGACATTCCTGTCCTCTCATATATTTCCCTTCTCAACCTCGTTTTGTACCTCACCATCCTTTCCATTGTCTCCACATGCATGCTCCATCTATTCGATTCCTGCAGCAGAATATATATGGGGGTAAATTTTTCCACTGCTCATGAAATACATCTGCTCTCTTTCCAAACATTCATACTTACATATTAACCCTACGTTTTTCTCAAATCATCTTCCCCACTTGCCCTCTTATTACTTAAACTACTAAAAGGATAGATTTTAACAACTTAAGAATTTTTTGCGGATGTCCATGGTCGTTGAATGGAATTTTGTGAAGATGTGATGGAATAAACAATAATTACGAATTTCTTCGCGACATTCTGTTTAGTAACGAATCGACTTTTCCGTTACGTGGTAGTCATAATCCTTCGGTAATAGGAAAACAAGCACAAGAATAAATTTAAGAACTCAGTACACCCAAAAACTTAACGTTGGGATCGGCATTCTGGGGGACACAATTATAGGAACATTTTATGTAAATGTCCAAAAGTATTTGGATTTTTATTTTTTAAAACCAGCAGTACAAATCTTACAGAATATTGACACGCTACGCATCTGGTATCAGCACGAGAATATCCTGCTTACAATGCAGCTAGGGAATATTTAAATCAAATATTTTCTCGTAGCGTTATTAAAACAACGTCATAATTTCTCTCCAAATATTTTTGTTTGGCCATATAAAGCAAACAGTTTATACCCATCAGCATCGTTAGATCTTTGATGCGGATGACCGCAGATTAACAATTATTCAAGCCACGCAAAATATTATTCCTATTGCATAACATGCAAGAAAAATGTATAAATTTCCCTCATTTAGTCTTCCACTTTACACACAGTATTAATTAATTATACAGCTCTTTATTAACAAATACATTTAAAATATAGGAGTAAACAATAATAATTTAATAAATCATGATTAAGGCACAAATTTATTTAACATGAATTTTAATTAAATTAATTGAACGCACTGAGTAAATTGGATTTTATTTAGATAGGTATTGAAAAATAACCGATGGAAACTGTATATTAATAATTATTATTGCATATTATTAAATTTACATAAAATTGTGCATACAAAATTATTCGATAAAATATATTGAAAGCTTGTGTTTGCTTCCACTGAAACAATAATAACCAGGAGAACCGACTGTAAAAAATTAATTTATATATTTTATCAAAATAAATAATATTTTAACGTTTACTACGTTAAAATATTATTTTTTTGGGAGGGGTTTTTAGTCGGTAGTTTTTTAGTTAAAACCTTGGAGGAGTCCGACAGTTAGTCCGTCAATGGATTTTTCTTTTCCACAGACGCCTTCCCCCCCAAAAAAATATATTATCGTAAAAAAAACGCCGGTGTAATGCCGGTGTAGTGAGACATATATGAATTTACATAAAATACAGTTATAAGCAGGGATTGCTAAATCTATTGAGGCCGGAATATAGGAAAATAAAAATTACATATAATTAATGGTTTTAATATTTAGACATTGGTAGTTCATCTACAATCTAATTGTTTGTTCTATTTGTATTTGTATATGTTTGTCATTTTACATTTTAACTTATTTATAACTTTTAATTTATTAGCATTTTATAATTATACTTATATTGCAACCCTCCTTTATCTTTTAATGTATAGTTAGTATAAAGCACTATGTATTTAAATGGACTTACCGTTAATAAACAATAAACATATTGTATGAAATAAATATGAATAGATTATTAAAAATGAACCAATAAAACACAGATTAGATTGAATAACTTTAAATTCTCGACTAGTTTCGGGTTATTAGCCAATTTTCAAGAGAATTTAAAGTTATTCAATCTAATCTGTGTTTTATTGGTTGATTTTTAATAATTTATTCATATTTATTTCAAAAAATTACATAATTATTTTTTCCCTCAGCTTCTGCAATGTTAATATAAGCACTTAAAATGGAACATATATCCATTAAAACAACTATTTCCCGGATAAATACCCCATCAGACATTGGACTAAACATGAATATTTGCATGTACAAACAAAAATTCAGTTGAATAAAAACACTTTGTTAATTCCTTACTTCACAATTTTGTGAAGTAAAGAATTAACCAAGTGTTTTTATTCAAGTAACATCACTTCACGTTATACTGAAATATACAAAAGTTCAGTTAATCAGGTTGATTTTTTGATGTCAGCTCCCTATGAACGAATAATAAATATATTAAAATGTAAAACTATCCAACACACAATATCCTCTTCATTCCAGATTTGCATAAAAGAATATTATGCATTTTTCGACCGTTGCTTTCAGGAGGAAATTTTCACAAAGTACACAGCTCTATCCATCATATAATATTAAAACTTCCGGACCGGCTTATCTGATTTCCGTGAAGATTTCGTCTCAAGTCCGGCGCGCGATTTATGCGAGCGCGCTGGATACAAAAATGCCACGTTTGTCGGCGCGGTATTTCCCGGATAAAAACCCGGAAGTGCACCTAGGGAGCGCAGTAAAGACGGCGATAAATGCAATTTCACCTTCCGGTCGGGCACTCCGGGACGACTGAGAGAGTGTCGATTTTTTTTTTAGTTTGCGTAATTGGATTTGCGTTTTGTTTTATTGTTATCATTTCTCGTAAAAATATTACAAGGAAAAAAATATTTTACGAAAAAATAAACCATTTATTTTTTCGTAAAATATATACTCGAATATTGAGTCCAATTTGTATATTGCATATATTTTTCAGAAAACATTACATTCAGTGCTTCTAATTCATTATACATCGTTTAAATTTAATTTCAATAAGAAAACAGAATTAAACACAACAGAATATTCAATCTATCATTCACATTTTAATTCTTTTAGTTTGTTACACAAATACGTTGGTCCGTTAGGCTAATAAAAAAGACTTTCAATGAAAAGACATTAAAAAAACGAAGAAAAATCCAGGAGTTATACTGACACCCCAGTAAAAAAATCGGTGTGTTTCTACACAAAGAAAAATAAAGAAAGCGACAAGTTAAATTGATGAAGCAGAAAGCAAATGAGCTAAAAATGGAAATAATTTTCTTTTTTTATTATTATTTATAACCCCGACACCAATTAGTAAAAGGGGACACCGATTATATATATATATATATATATATATATTATTTATTTAATTAACGGATGCCATTGCATACAGTAACATACATACATGATAAAATAATTATGGAGAACTAGAATTTCTCTCATTACTTTATTTCATTGAAAAAATTTAAGATCTGTGTAATTATAGAAATAGAAAAAAAAAGGGTAGAAATTCCATAATCCCGAATTAGATCCCCGTTTCGGGCAATAACAGTAAAACGCGTCCGTCCCGGGCACAGCCGCCCTTTTCATATGTTAATTCAAACCGAACGTAACTCACAATTACGCGGATTAAAATTCGCGGTACGTTCCGTTTCGTTACACGGGCGTGTGCATGTTTTTAATTTTATTTCATTCACAAAGAATTGCACGCCGGTGGTAAAACAAGAAGGCAAAAAAAAAGAGAGACGGGAAGGGCGCGTCCCGGGGGCAATAATTTCAAGTGCGCGCGTCATTTGCGTTAATTAAGGCGGGGGCTCGTTCCGCACGAATTGTTCGGCGGAAGGGGCTTTTTTAAAAAAGAGTGATTATGTTCGTGTAAGACGTGGTAATTTGTGTGGTCACGGCGTGTGTGTACAAGGGGGTACATTTGTTAGGGTAATTACATGCACCCTCTCCGAGAGATAGCATCGCTGGGGAGACGGAATCGTGTAATTGCATTAATACGATCCGGAAATTGTGCTAATGTCATATAATAATATTTATCTCGACTGAGTGAATGATAATTTTTTCCAAACATATATATATCAACCAACTTTTCAAGTAATCATACAATCTTTTTTATTTAATATCTTGTTTACACAAATGAATTTCAATTAAATTAAATCTCAAGTTTTTTTTTTGCTAAATATGCAATTTTGTTTTTGAGAATAACCATTAATTTGTTTTTAATACAAGATAAATAATCGAACAACTAAATGTAAAACAGCACTATTAAATGAAAATCGATTACAAACATTTCATGTATAAATTTAAAACCATTGAATAACATTGTTAACGAGCGTTAATAAATATTTGTGACAAAAATGTTGTTTTATACAAAGTTTAAAGTGTTTCATTCATAATCTAGTTTTGATTTAAATTTTAGAAAGGGAAAATCCAGTCGTTATAAAGTATTCCGAAAACAAATAAACTTTGCGATTATGCTTTAAGCCGGAATAGTGATAAATTTCATCCATCTGCAATTTGATACCCGTTTATGACGAAAGACCGAAATCCGCGCAGCTCGAGCAAAGTTGCAAATTACGACCGGGCGATTAACAATCTGACCGCAGCGCTGCAGTTTACGTTCCGAACAGTTCGGGGCTCTCTTTTTCGGCCGCGGGAGGGCGCACGGCTTGCGCCCGTTCCCGGAATGTTGTAGTAAAATTTAAGCGATAATATTGGTTCAACGGAGACGTAATTATATTTGCGAATGTTATTAATAGTTCAAGTTTCCGCGGCACCGGGACCGGGACGTCATGGTTAATTACGCGAAATTTTCGAGTTACGCGTCACCACCGTAAACTCTGAGAAACAAGCGGCTGACATTGCGAACGCGGTCTATTTAAAATATTAATGTTGTATAATTGTGAAAAGAATTAAATAAGAATGATTTGAAAATAATTGATAAATTATGTCCAGCGGGGTATTTGCTCGGAAAGTAGTTGTTTTAATGTGCATTTGTTTAAAGTACTTAAGTCAACGTATCACAGAACTAAATGTGGAAATATATATATATATATATATATATATATATATATATATATATATATATTTATTCAGACTATATAGATAATTTTAACAATATAACAATATGAATAATTATTCTTCTATTTTGTAGATCCTAATCATTGTTGATGCCACTTGAAATTAGGCAAAAGGTGGCGCTTGCGTCGCCTTTCATTTACTATGATAGATCATAGAGTTGACAGAAACGTATCTATTTATTTATTTATTTTACGGCAATGCCATTTTACAAAATTCATAACAAAAAAAGTAAAGTAAATAACATACAAATTATAGTAATTAGTTCTACAACTCCACAATAATTCGTAAACATTGATGAACAATAACAAAAATAATACAATTCTAAAGATCTATACTATATAGAAGATACGCTTATGAAATATCAGAAATAACCGCCGACAAATCAATTCATTTTAAATGGTACTTAAATTTGTGAAATGATGAATCGTAAAATATAAAATTAGGCGAAGAACAAATAAAGTTACATATTTTTAACATTAGATTTATCGAGCAATATCGGGTATAGTTTGTACGATAAAAATCTTCATGAAATATTTTGATATGTCTTGTTTTAGATAGAATATTAAATTTTAACAAACCCCTATTATTAATGATATTAGATAAGTTTTTAATTTTGTTTTGAATGTCGATAAAAACGAATGATGATAAATGTTTTTTAAAATTTATTATTATTTTTTAAACAAAGCGTCAACGCTCCGTAATATTTTTTTAAGCGTCAACTCTATAATTTTTAAATAAAATGAAATGAAACAAAGATGATTCACACATTTGCAGCTATTTAAATTAAAATGAAATTAAACAAGGAAAATTTTTTTGGCAATGATCAATAAAATTCGATCAATCCCTTATCATCATTAATAAGTATCCCTTTTTTGCAGTTGGAAAAAGGGATTGATCGAATTTTAAGTTATATAATTTTTGTTGTTAAATTAAACAAATTATAAATTAAAATTCCACAAATTTTCATCCAGCACAAAAAACAACGCACTCGCTTTACAAGCACAAAAAAAAAATCACTGTCAATTTGCAACGGCACTGAATGTTACGGTAAATTCCGACACTAATTGTTAAAAAGCAAAATAGGACACATTCGCTTTAATTAGGTTGCTAATTGCAGCGCCTGGAAACTAGTTTTTCTTTCATATGTATTTTTTTCGCACACGCGCGCTCTATTTTCACAAGCGCGCGTATATAAATGTAAAAATTCCGCTTTGAAATTTTCGTTAATTGAAATTGTGTCCCTGCATAATAAGGATATCTCTTTTCAGCCGGCGCCGTCGTCTCTCTCTCTCGGCACAGCGAACGCGAGCGGACCCAAAAGGCAATATCGAATTGCACCGGAGGGAACTGAATATAAGTTACACTGCACTTGCTGTTTGTGTGTTAGTGCTGGTGTGTATTTGTGCTGCACATTGGGATACAAATGTTCCGATAAGTATGCCTTTTCGATGGTAAAACGTGGGTTATTACATGGAATTTGCTCCAAGGATTTTTGACGTAAATTCATGGGAATATTATGTTAAAGTTGTATGGAAATCCAACCTATTGCTTACTTTTATTCTTAAATTGATATTTCAACAACAATAAAAAAGAGTTTTATTTACTTGTCCTTAGTTATATAAAGTAATTTATAAAAAAAATTGAAAATAATTATTTTTCCATTTAGCATAAAATCATTTTTATTTAATATATTTAAATAACTGTGACCAAGTTTAATGAATACTTGTTTTCTATTTAGCTACTACGTCTATTGACTAACAAAACATAAATATTTAAAAAAGAACAAACATTCATTGAAACAACTACTTCGACAGCAAAGGTCATTCGCGGCCTAATATATAAATAATAATATTTTTTATAAATGATTAAATAAATAATAATACAAATATTAATAATTCCAAACAAGCGTTGTTTGTGTAGCGCGAATCCCTTTATCATAAATTGAAAATTACTCACTTGTTTTTAATCTGCATTACAAAATAAACACCTTATTAAAACGTTGGCGTAGATCAAAGTGGCTTACAATGTCATTAAATTATAATTATGCTACGCGGCTGCAATATATATATATATACATTTTTTTCCCTCTTGTTGCCGAGAGTAATTAAAACAGACGGGGTCCGTTTACTACTCCCTTTTCACTCGCATGTTTTTATTTGCACGGAATAAATATAGGAGATAAAAATTATTAAACATCAAAAAGGGAACAAAACGTGCGCGATGTACCTGCCCGAGCCGCTCCCGTAATAATTTTTTATTTGCCTAATTTATGTGCTGGATTCAGCCGGTGCAGTTTTGAGTTGTTGCCAAATTTAGCGTTGAATTACATTTTATAACGTTCTTCTCTCTCCTCTTATTTTTTCCATTTGTTTAAGTGTTGGGATTTGCGAGGGAGGGTTTTGCGAATGGCGGAATGTCGTTGATATCGGGATGACGGATGGAAATTGTGCGTTAGATTGCTTAGAGAGAATGTGGAATTGTTGTTTCGATTTTATTTCCACGAAATTGTATGCGAATAATGAGATATTTGATATGCTTTTATTTATTTTTTTATTCAGTCGGAGTTATATCTGAAATTTAATATCTCAATCGAGATTTGAATTCGCAATGATAGATGCAGACAATCTATAAAAAATAAAGAAGTAAATGAGAACGTCAAATGAATAAAATTATTTACCTAAATCAATATTTCTTTACATAATTGAAATATTTGTAGCACAATTACCCGGCGCATTCGCCATTTATAAATATAAACTGTATGATTCAATACATTAGAAAAAGAACTTTAAAAAGGCGATTAAATTAAATGAAATAGCATTGGAAAAAGCTTCTTCTTGGTTTGCTACTAATAAGTTATGCCTAAATGTTGAAAAAACAATAATTAAATCATTTACATTAAATAATTGTATAAGCAGACTCATCAGCTGTTAAATTCCTTGGCCCACTGATGGATCAGTCATTATTATGGCATGGACAAGGAGATTCTATAGCAAAAAAAACTTAACACAACGCTGTATTTATTACGAAATTTGTACAATAATCTTCCAACGCAAATGTTGAGGATGGCATATTTTTCTTACTTCCAAACATTTTTGCAGTATGGAATCATCATATGGGGACATTCCAGCATAAGGCACCGCTTGTTTAGTCTACAGAGTAGTGCTGTTAGAATTTTGTCTGGAATCGAATTTAGGGAAGATTGCAAATCCAAATTTATTGAACTTAGTATATTAACAGTTCCATGTTTATATATACTGGAATGTTTAATATACACCAAAAGGCATTTTAGCAATTACACAACGCATAGCTTAATTCATGATCATAATACTAGATTTAAAGACAATGTATGCCCACAAACTATGCGGCTAAAAAGATCATCAAATGGTTCTAATTATTTTGGGATACATTTTTTTAACGCTTTACCTCAATTTGTTAAAAATTTGGAAAAAAATAAATTCAAAACTAAAATAAAATCATTGCACTTTATAGCTGGGACGAGTTTTTATACTTTAATTTTAATATGTTTTAATATTTAGAATTTTTAATCTGTAGTGCCGTTTTGATTTTATTAAATATATGTTAACTTAAATAATTGTTTACAAATGTGATAGTTTTGTTTTAAATTATTGTAATGTCTTTTGTATTAATACACGTTTTATATATATATTATTTCAATTATTGTAACATGTTGACTTGTATAAGCTGCTGCCAGCATTAACACCAATAAATATATTATTATTATTAGAAAATGCTATATTACACTTTTTTTTAACAATATTTGTATAATAACATTTTATATTTAATGACTATAGTTTTTTTTTTAATTAATTACAAATTATGCTCATAACGACAAATGTAACTTATTAAAAATATAATAAATTTATTAAATAAAACACTTTTTAAATTTGTTTGTATAATTTGTTATACAAAACAGACGATGCCACTTGAAATTAGGCAAAAGGCGACGCTTGTGTCGTCTTTAATTTATTATGATTAACGCTATTTAAGTTATATTAAAATGAACATGGGAGAATTTGAATAATTTGTTTTTTTTGTATATTTTACATATAAATTCTGGAAAAGGTTTGCTCTGCATTAAATTTTACCGAGTGAATGTATGTAACGTCACTTATAAAGCATTACATCGTCAGTGTCAGTTAATGCATACAATATAAATAATACAGCGATAGTTTCGTGTAACGAATAAACCAAGCGGTTAGTCAGTGCAAAAAATATTAAAAGGACAGCAATAATGATTAAACCAAGTGAATAAATGTGTCGTTTCGTGTTTCCAGTATTTTTATTATTATTTCTGAAAGAATATTATGAGAGCATAAATATACTTCAAAATTCGTAATAAAATTAATTGAGTAAATTAATGATGCCTCCCGCATCAAACCAGCGCAGATTGTAACAGCGAAATTCACCGGTTCATTACTCAAAACGGACTCTCAGGAATGTGTTACTTTTCCCGTAATGCCACTCGCGGGGGAACCTACAATCAAGATTATTACTCTTTTTGATAAATTCCCCGCGCATTTCCTACAATGATTATCCTCCGGGCGTGATATAATTTACGACCCTCCCGCTCCTCGGCCGCAGCGCTCGACGAAAACATTGTGCTGAAAAAAAAAAAAATAGAAAAAACGATATCCTCCAAGGGAGGATTATTTAATTCCACTCGAAAATTATAAACAGCTAATAGCACTATTCGCGCGGTAAGCCGTAGGCTTGGTAATAAATTTCAAAACACGGATTATCATTTTAATTACGCAAAGTGGCTTCGGATATAATATGCAAGGGGAGTTTTTAGAGTACACACCCTATAAATTATGGCGAAATACACTCCCTCGTATGTGTGCGCGATGACGTGTTCATGGGTTGTACACATTTTTTTTTTAAGCGAGGAAAATCTTTAATTGGGGTAGGGCACGTACAGGTAGTTTAGGGGGAGAGATACCGGAGGGCATTAGTCATGTCTCTTGGAAATATTATAAAGGGGTTGAGTTACTGGCATGGGGGTAGTTTTAATGGGAGCTCTCGTAAATTGGTTAGTTTTACGATTAGTGTGATATACGCGTCTCGAACTTTTTCAGCGTCGGCACTTTACAATTTTTCAATTAAAACGGTTTATTCGATGTTTGTTCTCGCAAATTTAATGAAAAGATTATTTTTAATTAATTTCCCACTCGTATAAACCGTGAAATATTTTATAAATACGTAAACAATTATTCTACATTAACTTCTTTCTTATAAAATTATTCTTTATTATAAAATCTGATTTGTGTTCTCTTTGATCTATTTTTTTACATTTAAATATTAATATTATGACTAGACACACTTTTATTTTATAAACACTGTACGCTATGGAATAAGCACTATTGTAGAATGTGCATTTGTTCAATTCAAAATTATCTTTTGCTACAATTTAAAATAAATATGCGCGGCTATTCCGTAAGGGAAATGTTAAGTTTAACATTTAAGTTATTAATTAAATTCACATTCCATGTATATATCTGTGATGATAAAAAGTATCGTAATCGTTAAACTTAACATTCACCGTACGGAATAGCCCCGATGATCGATTATCTTACGTAATTGGTGGAACTTTATCAGTGTTTCAATATATGAAAGTAGAGATAACGCTATTTCGAAATTAATAATTTAATAAGGCTGAAAGACAATCGGTCGATAGCCGATTCATCATCCACAGAATATAATTCTATTTTTTGTATATTATTGTACATACATATACACATTTGAATAAAGAAAGTTAGTTAGTTAATTTAATAATGAAATCGATTAATACTTTTGTTTTGTTTGAGAAGTTATTTATAATTTTTGTTTAACATTAAGTAATATGAAAAATTAGTTTAATTAAATATAGTGAATGAAATGACCATTAATCCTGAATATTAATATATTTTGATCCATTTACCTCAATTTCATAATGAACCGGTATGAGGCACGCATGCAAATGCAACCATTACTTTAATTAATTTAATGAAAAGCGAGGCGCGTGTTCGGCGCTCGCCCCTCGCAGTCGTACATTATATCCGTCGCATTCGATGTGAAATGAAAACCGAGCGGTCATTCCAGGGGGTGGCCCTCAATAAAACAAAAATAACACAAACTTTATATTTATTCGTCGTATGTGAGACGAAACACTGATGGGCACCGTAATTTATATGGCCCGCCTGTGTTGCTTTTTTACGCCGGATAAATGGCTGTATAAAGTAGTGCGGTGAATAAGGAGGAGGGTGGCACACTAAAACGACGATTGACTAAATATTTTTAGTGCGCGAGCCAGATGATGCCCGTCTCGTTCAAAAATGATGATGAACAATTTATATGGACATAAAGTACAAGTACATTACCGAATTTATTTTTATGGATAAATTGAATTTTAATATAATCGAAATAATAAATTATATGACAGCTTCTTATTCCATTTATAATTTAATTTACTTTTATATATTTCAAGAAAAATGTTATAAAAAAGGAAATATAATAATTTATATTTAATTTGTTTCACAATTGAAATTTTATTCAAATATTTGTTTGTATCTTCTATTTTTCTCTAAGTATTCACGAACAAAAAAATAAACGTTAAATAAATTCAAACTTTTAATTATAATTAATAATGGAATTGACTTGAATCTAAAAAAAGAAAGAGTAATTCCCGATCGCTTTCAGAGATTTACTTTTAATTTAAATTTCCTCACGGCGAAATCAATCCGTCTGTTTCCTAAACACGCCAAAAAAAAAAAAAGTTATCGATGGAGCCCGATGGAAGAGGGCCGAGGGCGGAAGGGAGGTCGGACAAAGTGAGGGGCTGAAATTAATTGAAAAGTTCGCCGGAACCGTCCATCAAACAACCTGCAAAAAAATGTATAATGTTGCTAATGACATCGACGACGAGACGTGACAAATCGCGCCCCCCGCAAATTTCTTAATACCCTTAATACCGCGCGAGCGGCGAGAGAAAAAAATTAGATGGATTCCGCCCAGAAGGTGGTAATACCGTTTTAATAACAAGTGATTTATACGCTTAATCTTGAGCAGGTGTCCCCGACAGATCCGACCGTTGGCGTTGCCTTGCGGCGTTCTCCTTGTTGCATGTCCTCAAAAACCGTTGCTGCTGAAAATTCGTATATTATAAAATTTAATATACAGGGTGATGATATATACTGTAGCAACAGATAATAAAGCATTGCTTGCGATTTTTTTTATTTAGTATTTATTACTTGCTGAACGTAATACTTTAAAATAAATAATTAAACAACTAAAAATTATTATTATAATATAATATAATAGATAGTCGATAGCCATTATCTGAGGCTTAACTAGAGGTTTATGATTGTAATGTAAATATTGTAATGTAATTTAACGTATTTCTCAGAAATAAAGATTTTCTATATATAATATAATATAATATAATATAATATAATATAATATAATATAATATAATATAATATAATATAATATAATATAATATAATATAATATAATATAATATAATATAATATAATATAATATAATATAATATAATATAATATAATATAATATAATATAATATAATATAATAAAGTAAACACTAAAAAATCTGGCTTATCGAAAATTCCAGCAGAAGTTGTTTGTGGTGAATGAAATTTTCTCTCTTGATTATTGTAGATTTACTCCAACATTATTTTATAACTGCAAAAAAAATAATTCTTTAAAATTACACATATTAAATAAAAATATTTGAATAAAAATATGTTGAGTATGTGTAATTTTAAAGAATTATTTTATTTTTTTGCAGATATAAAATAATGTTGGAGTAAATCTACAATAATCCCCGATAAATATTTTCCTAATAGATCCCATGAGAAAAGAGAGAAAATTTCATTCAGCAATTTTCCAAAAAATAAAATCCATCACCCCGTATTCCATTTAATCGGACCTGACGTTCCCCATCACGTCACATTTCCGTTATCTCCGTTGTTCGAAATTATTGAGCCGTTTCTCCCCGTGCGACGGCGATGGCAGCTGAAAATTTTCAAATGGATACTTCGGCCGCTCCACGATGGAGGTAATAACATTTGCTGACGCGGACTCGAACTGGAAGGGAACGAACTGGAGGTACGACGGAACACGGAGGAAGGGTGGACTTTCCGTTGGCGAACAAAAAAAAAAAGGGAGTAAGGAAAATTCGCCCCCTCTTTCAATAATCGTTAAGTTTTACACGAGGGCGGAAACACAGCCCAACATTGGGCTCTATATAGGCGCTAATAGATTTGCTCCGAATTTTATCTCTCTTTCGTTGCTAGTTTATCCTATAAATATGTCTTTGTTTCGTTTACCTTTAGAAAAAAAAACTTCTACTAAATCAATTGTTTAAAATTTGAATTAAAAAAAAGAAGGTTAGACTAAATACAAAGAAATTATATTCAACAAAAAATTATAATGCAACAAAAAGAAAACAATTTTAAAATATCTATCAAAACAACTTCTAATATTTGTAATGCAGAACTCATTTATTACGCATTTGCAGAGACGCACTTTCTTTGTACATCACTTTCAAATATTAGTCTAATTAAGACTGATCTACACTCTCAATTAAAATATAAAAACCTTAAGTCGCTCATAAAATCTTTAATGAAGGCAGCATAGAGTAACTATATTTCTGCCACCAAACGTCAATTTATCACGATTTTGGGAATATGTAAAAAAAATCTAAAAAAATCTAGTTAATCGAGAATTCCAGCCGAAATTGTTTGTGATGACAAAACGTGGTGTTAGAAAAGACGATTAAAAATACAAGTTAATTTTACACAAATATTAATCATCATTTTGTTTCACGAAAATATATATTTCATGGAAATTTTAATAGAATTTAATTTAAAGGAATAAATAACTTTGTTTGTATAACACTCTGTATATTTATAACATTATACTTGATAATGGCAAGCTGATTTGCCGAAACTGCAGTTGTATTTATAAATATACAGAGTGTTATACAAACAAAGTTATTTATTTGTTTAAATATCCTTTAAATTAAATTAACATGTATAACGAAGTAGAAGCCTCAACTATTAAGAATTTAATAGAATTGTTCTACAAATTTAAAATTGTCGCGATCGTCATATTTATTTTTATTTGTCTTTTTTTAATGGAAATTAATGACGATTTCATTAACGTTAAGCATACAATGGATGTATAACTTAATCTAATGTTATTGAAAAGGTGACCTCACTCACAATCCAAACACGCCGACCGAACAAGTGAAAAGAAAACGAAAGAAGGTGGACGGGCTTTTTGGCCACAACTTTTGCGTGTATCCAGCCCTTCCGTAATCCAGTTACTGCCCGGCGCGAATCCCCCGCACAACTTTCCCTAACTCCACACACAACTAATTCCAAAAGAGAAACTCACACCGAAAGTAAGATATTAACGCCTATTCAACGAATAATTAATGCGAAATAAAAGTCGAAACGCGACGCGTTGGAGCGATTACAATACAGTTCTTGTTTGGCGTAAAGAAAATAAAAAAAATATGCGTGGATGGTATTTACATTTCAATCTAAAGCGAGGGTGAGGAGGGAAAGTTCTTGTTGTAAAAGGGAGGTCGCGCCTTTCCACCTCATTTACTGCTCGCTTTTTGCGCCGTGACAGTCCTGCGGGGAGAGGAGGGCCGGGATTCGTGAAGGTTGTCTTTGCAGAAGGTGAATTTAGATAATGGTTGTTTATGCATCCTAATCGATGGATAAATATGATTTACGATGCGTTCGGAATGATGGATGCTGCGGGATAAAAGAATTGAAGCCGGATGAGGGATGAACTATTTTTCACTAATGGGGAGGGCCCGAAATAAAAATAACAATACTTATACAAATATGTTTTTCTTTTGATGGGTAAAGAAAACAAATCTGTCTGTGGGGGACCGAACGGATACAAATGAAAGCGAGTTTTTGAAAGGATCATATAATACTAATACATGTTATGATTCAGATTTGTGTTTTGAAATATTTTAATAGGCATAAAGAATTTGAGTCGATGTAATGTGAAATTTTTATGGTGCATTAATTTTGCCCTATAATATAGCCATATTTTCATTACCATACTGATGATTACACTGATTTTTTCTTCAGATTCATTTTCTTAATTTAATTGTCTTTACATGATATATCATAAGTTTATATTATATTGAACTTATTTTTCATTTATTAGCTAATATTAGCCGTACAATAAATTTTCAACCAACTTGCACCTGCAAATCGATTGTACTGAAAAACAATGTGGGACGAATTACCATTGGAACTATATGTGAACAAATATAAAATGGTTAAACTAGTTGCAATTTCATTTTACAGAAATCAAGTTAAATAAGAAATGGGTTGATTGATTGAAGACATTTTGGCGAGGGCTGTTTCTGGTTCCAGATTCCCTCGGGTATCAGAGGTCGCTGCTACCTCGGCGCGAGCCACACAGCCTCATCAGGCAGGCTGTGTTTCTGGAGAAGGACCCATCGAGGAGAAGACGTCTGCCGATTAAATAATAAATAAAATACTTCAGGCGTATTCCAAAATCACTAGGTTCTGTTTTTGAAGTGTAGTAACAACCTGGCGTACTCCTAGGAGAGTCTTGGGATCCATCTTCCCTGCAGCTTTGTGTAACTGGTCTTCCGTATTCTACTGGTCTCATCAGCTGAGGTGAGAGGCGTTTGTTTTTGATTGCCTTTTTTGCCTGTTTCTAAGTACTAACGTTGTCTTTGATTCTCGCCCACCAGGTGTTCGCGGGTCTCTCACGAAGTATTCGTTTTCTAGAAACTAGAAGACCAGAAAATCGTGCAACACCTCCGTATCCCTTCTACCCTTGAATCTAGCCGTGCAGAAATGTTTTTGCAGTGATTGAATGGCTTCCGTAAGTTAGTGCATCTGCTCTGTCGATAGCGATTTATTTCTCTTTCCGGTCAACCTTTCTTTCAAACTGGATCATTGAATAATCCAGCAATATAAAAACGATATTTAATATACTTTTAGCATTTTGATTTTAGAGATTGATTCTTGTGGAAATTCCATTCAAAAAAAAATTAATAAAACGCTACGTTTTGAAATTCATTAGAGAAAAGTGCATTAGTATCACTTTCAGATTTAATCAGGCAGACGATTGACCTGCAGAAACAGTGAAATCGCATGCGTCTGGTATTTTTATTAAATAAGCAAAATATCATTCTTAACTTTTTTAATTAATTCCCTATTATACTATTTTAATATATAAAACTAATTCTTACCGAATCATATAACTTTGTAAACTGTTTTTTTTTTGTCAGCATGTGTAGTTTTTGCGTGCAGACATAACACGATTCCGGTCCGCTCCATTTGCGCTTCTCATCTTACATGACGCGTCGCTGATATTCTCAAATACCAATAAGTCTCATGGAATATCCCTCGTGAACGTTTCTAGACGCTCACATGTAACGTGTCTGAAAATGATATGTTGCGTTTTTGCGGCACAGATTTTTTTTTAATTCATGATAATATGCGTTGAATATATCCTCTTTGTTAACTTAAACATTAGAATAAGTCATTTAACAAATTATTGAAAATTAGTATATAGTATATTAATGGAGCCCGGGAAGTAGTTGTTTTAATGTGCATTTGTTTAACGTACTTACGTAGCGTAAGCCAAAAGTCACAGAGCTAAATGTGGAAATAATTTATTAATTATTTTCAATTTCATTTTTATTTTAATTTTCTATATAAATATAACGCTTATTATTGGAAACTGGTTATTGAACCGTTAACAGGCTAATTATGGTATATTAAGTTCGTATACATCAATGATTTGATGTATGTACTAAATTTTTAATATTATTATTGAAATATGTATTTTGTTAAAATTTAAAATTGAAAAAAAAACGAGTGTAATTTCATAATATATTTCGACATCAAATATAATCTTACCATCTTGGTATACCGTCTTTCGCATGTACCCCAGAAACCTCCGGATGTTATTTATTTATGGAGCAATCATGAAGATGTGGGTGATTGGGCGTCGTGATGGAGCGTTCCGTTTCGAGAAAAATGAGACTCACGCCGCGCTCATATTTCAAAATTTTCTAAGCGCGCGAGATTACATTGTTGATCGGAGAGGAGCATCCGCATCCTGAATTATTACTGCCACGCGCGCTAATTCCGCAGCGTCGGTCTGTGTGGCGAAAAATGGGGGATATAGAGGCGAGGGAAAGGAATTTTGTTGGCATTGTCGGGGATGGAAATCTGAAATAGAAAAAAATAAATAAACTCGCGTTTCGATCGGGCTGGCGGCCGGTGTTTACCGTGAAAAATGGAAAAAGTGCGGGTGGACGGGCGCTAATGGATCCGGCCAGATGTGTGAAATTGATATTTCCTCTCTAGCGAAATAATCAAGTGCTTTTAAAGTGGGCTGGGTTGTTAATAGTTTTCTCTCTATTTCAATTAAGTACAGAAAATTGTTACTCCTCTTAGATCAAACTTGTTTGAATTAAAATATAATCCTTTTCGACAAACAATCCAATACAATTAATATTAAACAAATCGTTGATCATTTAATACTCTGTATATATTCAATACTTGTTATGCTATATTCTTCTTACAATATTTTATTTAACTATTTTTTTTTTAATTTAACTAAAAAAATAAAATACAATTGCTGTGTCTGAAATTTTTAATTTGATTTTCCTGTTTCGTTTATATCACATTTTCTAATGTTAGAACGTTTGTATAAATAATAATAAATTGGAATCTGTTATGTAATCCCAAATGGTTCATAAGAAATATACATTTTAATAGATGTTTCACATTATTATCAGTCACATCATCCAATCGAATCATTAGTAATTACCGTTTTCTTGTGGGATCACATCCCAACTTAAGGTTTTATATCCATTCAAAATTTAATATGTTTGAACCATAGATATTTTATTCATTAAAAAATATTTAATTAATGATATAGATTTGCTATTTGTAAATAATATGTATTTTAAATTTATCACTGGTCACGATTCGATGGAGAGATTACTTTTTTGTATCTGTGATGTGAATAACAAGTATGTTAAATTTAATATTTCACGTACGGAATAGTCTCGTTTGACTTCTATTTTTCAGTTTGTAAGTAACACTTATATTAACCCTTTCAAGTTTACGTGATTAATTAATGAACAAATTTTGAGTGGAATGCATAAACGTTATAACTTTATATTAAATTTATTAAATTATATTTAAATAAGGATAAACTTTGATGAAATAGTTTCTATATGATGAATACAAAAAAATAAAGATACTTAGCTACGATGTGAATATCGCGCACGCCCATTGAGTGCGCACATTCACATCGTAGCTAAGTATTTTTATTATAGTATTTTTATGATATAACAGAATAAATTAAATTTAAACTTATTAATAAAAAAAATGATTAGTAATAATTATTATACATGAAATTTTATTCATTTTCAAATAAAGAAAGAAATATATAAAATGATAATATTACTTGTATGATTTTAACGCGAGCCAATTAATTTTGTAGTTTTCTAAAGAAACACTGATTCGTTTCAATAATTAAGATCTAAAGAAACGATTCGGCCGCAATCTTAATTGAAATCGATAAATACGGACGTCCCTGTGTAAAGCGTAAGTGAAGTGAAATTTGCAGAGACAAGGGAGCGTAATAAAAGGGGCCGACCTTCGGGCTGCGAGATTTTATCGGCCGGCGAGGAGGTTCTCCTTCGCTCATCTCCTTGGCGAAATTATAATTTCCGCGCATTATCAAATTTATCGTTATGTTTATTGGCCGGGACAACCCCCATCCGCAAATAGAATAGGAAATTTAACCCGTCCAGTTTATCTCACTGATAAAACCCCTCTCTATTAATTTGCCCGGATTATCTTTGCATCGCGGCCCACATTTAACCCAATATAACGGGTTACTTATTAATTACACCAGTTTTGTATGTGTGGAAAAAATGATTCATGCATTTTGAAAGGTTTTTTTTTCTCATACGAGGGTGAATAAAAAATTGTAGTTGGGTTCGCTTAAAACACACACCCATATCAATTTTACTATAAATCATTTTTTTTACAAATTTGCATTTTTCGCCAATCATTCCACTTACTATTAATAACAAACCGTTTATATCTGGAATAATTGAAAATTCAAATTTATTTGAATAAAAATTTACGAATGTGAGAAATTTTGTGTTGTTAATATATACTTATGTTTCATAATGAAAATATTCTATATAAATATAACGCTCATCACTGGAAACTGGTTATTGAATCGTTAACAGACTAATTCGATTCATATTAATTAACAATTAATAAAACACAAATCATAAATAAAGGTCACCTTTAAAAAAAATCTTCCATATTAATTAAAATTACCGATTTATGTAATATTCTGCTAGAAAAGGTTGTTAACATTTAATTAAAAAGGAAATAAAATTGCTATTTAAAATCGATAAAATCGAAGGTCATATATTAAATTATACCGATTTTAAATTAGCTTTAATCAGGAACAATAAAAGCGTTGACAGATTATATAAGAATGTAACAAGTTTTCCAGCCGACAATTTGCTTATTAAAATGAAACTTGTATTGGCTGTAATCCTTTCCTGTCTCTGCGTTTGCTACGCTTTTGACTACAGAAATTATTTGGTAAGTACGCTTTCAGTTTTTAAAATAATGTGCTTTAGAGGCCCAATGGAGAAAATCGTATGTATAAAATTATAAAATATAAGTAAAATTAATTTCTTTGTAATACAGCTTATTAAATGGTATTCCGTGCATTAATCAGAGACAACCAATTCTACCCTCCAATAAGTTATTTAAAATCCGCGCACAATGAAGCGTGTTATTAAAAATTTTAGGCAATAAGTTCCAAGTCGTAACTGATTATCAAAATTATGCTGAGGAAAAGTCGAGGGGAATACGGTGATCAAAATGGGACATGAGTTTTTTTTTCAGGATTAACAAGTGAAATGATAAAGTTACGTAATGAATTGCATTTCCAGAGGAAGCAATACAAAGTTGAAATCCTATTCAACTGGAATATTCACTATTAATCCCTGTTAAGTCTATTTTTCACTTAACAGGGATTAATAGTAAATATTCCAGTTGAATAGGATTTCAACTTTGTATTGCTTCCTCTAGCCTTAACTATTGCCCACATTCGGGGGCCCATGCTACTAATGAGCTATATATATTCTGTGGAATATTCTTCCATTCTTCTTGAAGCGCCACACGAAGATCATTTATTGTGGTTGGTACAACTGATAAGTACCATACGTTTTATTATCTACACTCTGATGATCTGTTTAATTGTAAAACACTAAAAGTTTTCTTCTAAGTACTACCACAACTATAAAAAAAAACATAGTGACCCGTTTCTTTTTGCATCTGAGCATTTACATAACATTTTTATCTTTTCTAAAGGTATTAGATAAAGAACAAGATGCGATAATTCTACTCAACATCCACGAGTGCTACGTCAAAAGCGGCATCAACGATGAAATCTTCACTGAAGCAGTCTTGTGTCAAGACATGAGCGATTCGCGATTGCAGCTCTTCAATTATTGCTACCTCCAGAAATACAATTTCATCACGCAAGACGACGAATTCAATTCCGCTGAAATTGTGAAGGACATCATGTCACCCGATGCTTACCGTGCGGTTAAAATGTGCAGAAGTCGTTTCAATGGAACAAGGGTCGATCCAGCGGAAGCCAGTATATTTATGGAGTGCTTCGTGAAGCACGCGGTTCCTAACATCTGCAGTATAAGAAAATAAGGAGGAGATTTTTTTTATAATTAAATAAAATAAAGCAATTTTTTTAGAGAAATTTTTAATTTTCATTGTTATTAAAATAATGAAAACACTTTTGTTTTAAATTTATTTTTTTAACTAAATTGTATCCATTATTATATTATATTATATTAATATGATGCTCTATTTTATAAAGCATCATATTTAAAAAAATTTTGCCGATAAAAAAAAATACTTGACAAAATGTGACATAAATCTTTGTATTCTAAAATTATACACAAATATAATTTCATATGCATATTTTTCAAATAATTGATGTCATTATTTATGCAAATTACACTTTAAAACAAATAAACCTTTCTATCCATAACTCCCTAGCAAAATTAAAATAAAAACATATATAACCAAAGGAGGTCAACGATCCATTTGGCCATTAAATAAGACATGCATAATTATGAATACTAATTTTCTGTCGATATAAGTAGGAGCAACAACGTGAATGTGGTTATTTCCAGTGAAAATGAAACTAGCATCCTGTGTTTTTCTCCTCTTCGTGAGCTTTTGCCATTCGTTTGATTACAGAGGCTATTTAGTAAGTATTATCAAAATTATGATTGCAACTAAAATTCCATTTTTTAAACAATATTATCTGTAGTAGAAGTATCAATTGAGTTATCACAAGGGATACTTTTTATTTAACATTTTTTCTATGTTTTTTTCTTTAGATATTAAACAATGAAGATGATGCAAGATTTTCATCCTACATCCAAGACTGCTATAAGCAAAGCTGCATCAATGAAGACGACTTCACCGAAGCAGTTATATGTCAAGATTTGAGCGATCCAAAAGTGACTGATTACAACTATTGCTATCTATTGAAACTAAATTACATCACCAAAGAGAATGAATTCAACCCTTCTGTCGTGAAAGACCTCATGTCTGCGTATAATTACGAAGTAGTCGAAAAATGCCAGAAAATTTTCAAAAAGGGGCGCAAGATTTATGCCGAGGAAGCCAGAATATTCATGGATTGTTATATTAGAAACGCCGTTCCGAATTCGTGTAAAGCGAAATCTAAAAAGAATATATTTGTAAATTAATTATTATGTATTGAAAATATTAATACATGAAATATTATTTAAAAAAAAGAAGCCACAGTGATGGTTTCCACTTAGTTAGTTTAAAAGAGTACTCAATAATATAAATTATTTAAATAAATTAAGTATTAATAAAGCACTTATTGAAAAAATATTGCGAATTCCTACTTTTATTTGTTTTTACAACTTCCACCTTTAATTATAATACATTTTCAATAAAATCAATTGAATTGCATGAAGCTTCAAAAATTTTCTTGAATCTTTCAGGCGTTACTTCAATATTTTTTTTTTAATTATAAAGAAAACACTTAATAACTTTTTTATATCACTTATGGCCGTTTGCACCGATTTTACGCAAATGAAAAACATTATACTTAACTATAGCTTAACTTTTAAGGAACCCTTAACCAAGGAGGCCATAATCCTTGGTTAAGGGTTCCTTAAAAGTTAAGCTATAGTTAAGTTGTAATGTTTTTCATTTGCGTTTCCCTATCATGACTCTTGAAAATCCTTAAAAAGTAATGTTAATAAAATATTTAATCTTTGAAACAAACCAATTGATATCTTAGATATTTATACTTAAACCAAAGTAAGTATGATTTTCAATTGAATCGTGTAAAACGATACACAGATTCGAAATATTAGAAAGACTTAAATCAAGAAATACCCCTTTTATATAACAATATTTTATTTACTTACATCATATGACGATAATTGGTGACATTTTCTAAAACTCTTGCTGACCAACACTTATTTATTGTGTTCAATATATCATTTGATTGGCCTCACAACGTAACAGATAAAGCCTTTACAAATGATTTAAAAATAATATATTTTTACTGAGAAGTTTTTTTTTGAGTTGTCTTTCATCATTGATGAATTCTTTAAGACGCTACAAGAGAACTCAGCTTGCCAGCACAAACATTTTTATTGTAATTCAAGACAGGACAGAAAGATCTCCGGTCGATAGCCCAGGACAAAAAAAACCTTTATTTTAGTATAAATATTCAATGTTGGTAAAATTATAATATATATATGTAAACATTTTTTCTGTATTACTCCTTGAGAATGACGATAAGTCGAAACTAGTCGGAGAGAATAAAAAATAGTTGTGAAACAAACCAAGTGACTTTTATTTAATTATCAATATTGTAAACATGTTTCATCAAGTGATTAATGAGAACCAAATTGAAGAAATATTATTTCTTTAATTAATAACAATTAAATGCTTTATTAGATTTTTAAGATAATATTAATCAATTTTAAGTATAGAATACAGTAGTACCACTACAAAAATATAAATATATTTTTATTACGACACACAATTGAATTAAAAAAAAAATACATCAAAGATTACTTCATTTAAAACATTTTTGTCTCATTAAAATTTTCGAAATTTTCGACAAATTTTACAATATTCGCACAATTTGCCTAATGTATACTGATAATAAGACCTCTCTGTATATATATATATATATATATGTAAAGAAATCATTGCTGCGCACTTTTGAAAAAAAAAAAAAAATCAGGTAAAACTCGTTTAATATTTTCTTATCTACAGATAAAAATTCAAAATGCCGTAAAAAATAATCAAAAATAGTACGCGTGTTAGGAAAAATCGGGTCAATCGTTTACTTAATATATGCTTATGGCCAAATAAATTGAAACAAAGGGGCAAACTAAAAGTATATATACGCTGAAACAACATTTCATATGATGTTAGTAAAAATGAAATTTACAGCGGTTGTTATTCTCTCCTTTTTAGGTCTTTGCTCGGCTTTCGATTACAGAAGTTATTTGGTAAGTATATACAAGGTGTACATAAAATGAGTGAAAACCTTCAGGTAACTCAATTCATTAATTAATTTTTAATAGAAAATCCAAATAAAAAAAATGTTGTATGGTTTTTGATTGAGGCTCACGAGGTCTTCGGAATTTTAAATATGTGACTATAAATTAGTATTGTTTTTTAAATATTTTGTAAAAAATCAATAGCATTAACAATCAATTAGACACGTGTATAATTCCATTGATGTAAATGATTAATAAATCGGATATTTTTACAATTTTATAACTTCATCAGAAGCATTCTTTTAATGAAAATAGATCTGGCAACGACGCACGCTCGTTTGTAAAAGAAAAGGTGTATGCAACACCTCCAGCGGATTATGTAGAAGTTATAAACAGGATAAATGCACACTTGTTTGATCCAGCGTTGCCAAATGTATAGTTCTTTTAAGTGGCCCGTGAGGCTTAAGGAAGGACCGTGTGGTGTGACTTATTTTCGTTAATATTTTTATCCAAAAATTAGTCAAAGAGTACTTAAAACTTTTCACTCATTTTCTGTACACCTTGTATATATATTTATTTTAAAAGTTGTTTTTTATAAGTAATTGCTATAATTTGAAATAAATATTTTAATTCAAATTAATAACTATAATCTTATTTTAATGATAAATATTAATAATTGGCTGAAAGACCGATAGCCGATTCATCATCTACAGAATATAATTCTAATTTTTGTATATTATTGTACACACACATTTGAATAAAGATGGTTAGTTAGTTATTAATAATTTAACGTGAAATTAATTCACTGTATAATGTATTTTTGTGTTGTATATTGTATTATTCATGTAAATGGCACGCCGTTGAAATAAATAAATAAATAATGATAGATTTACAGAATTAATTAAAATTACTATTCACTATTATGAGTTTAAATATGTTCTTTTTTATTTATATTTTAGCTACTTAATAAAAAACAAAACGCCAGAATCGGATCCATAATCAATGAGTGCTACGAGCTGAGCGGTATCAATGAAAACATTTTCACCGATGCTTTCATCTGCCAAGACTTTAGCGATCCGAACGTTTCGAGCTTCAACTATTGCTACCTCAAAAAGTTTGGCTTCCTCGACCAAAACAACGAATTTGATATTTCGGTTGTGAAAGATATGTTATCTCCGTACAATCATAATGCGATGGAAAAATGTATAGATGTTCTTGAAGAGGGTTGCGAAATATACGAAGAGGAAGTTAGAATATTTTTAGAATGCTATATCAAGAACGCTATTCCGAAATTTTGTAAAAGGCAATCAAATGATATATTTTTACTTTAAGAACTTTATTAAAGTTAAATGAATGAATGTCTTAACATTAAAACAATATTTGTACTGATAATGTTTATTATATAACACGTGTTATTTTAAATTTAATCATTGAATGTGTTTACTTAATTTTATTTAATAAAGCAGATTCACTTTCACTAAGGTTTAAGACAATAGATTTTTTCAACTTCCTATTCCCAAAACAAATGTTATGGTTAAATCACCTATATTTTCAATGTGTGAGTCGTACAACAAATTACTTTCATTAGTAGAAATTTTAATGTACAACATTGAAGTATTGAGTGAAGATTTGATATCACACGTCTATGCAGTGTAGTTGGTAACACACTCAATTTCACTTTATTAACGGAATTTCCATTTCCAAATTACATTTACTCTCGGCACTGGGCTAGAAATCGAGGGATATAGGTACAAATCCCATTACAGATATTTTTTTGCAATTATATACAATTAATTTAACTTTTGTATAAATAAAACAATTTATAACTTTCAAATATATTGTAAACTCGCTACAATTGTTTCGCCACACTGTGGCTTCTTCAGGCGAAGAAATGATGATATATTTGAAAGTTATAAATTGTTTTATTTATATAAAAGTGAAGATGAACTTTCAACATTTATCAGCCTTATCAATTAATTTAAATTATATCTCAATGTCATATATTGAAATTTATTCAATTCATTGATATAAATATAATTTAAAAGGAATATCAATTTAATTCGATCTTAAATTAAGAATATGCATTAAAACTTCGATAAAATATCATTTAATGATTTATACTTAATAAACACAATTTGGATACATATTTAATGTAATAAGAATAAAATTTCTTGGATTGCTTTCTCACGTATCTCTTATTGAAACATTGTGAAAATAACTTTTAAGTATGCTGTAAAGAGTGAGACTGATCGAAAAAATAAAAAAATACAGATCGAAGCAATCATAATATTGTTATACAACATACGGTCGAAAACTTTTCTCCTCTAGAGTGCTTCTAGAACATCATGTGTCATTATTTATCACATCAAATTCTTCAATTTGTTAGAATGATATAACCTACAACTTCTGGTTACTTTTATTGCCAACATCTTTTATATTTTTTAATAAAAAAAATTCAAAACACTCTAGAGTAGAAAAGTAATCGATCATATGCTTCTTCAATAAATAAAATGTTTTTATTTCCCTGTTTATAAAATATTTTGTACATAATCTTTAAATTAATATTATGCTTAAATTGTTCGATGAAATGTCATCTAAAGTCTTAAACAAGGTAAACATAAATTAGATAAAAAAGATATTTGATGACATATAATTAAAATGTTCTCTCCATATAAAACTCATATTTAAAATTTGAAATTCAAAAGGACATCATTTTTTTATAAAAGGAACATTTTAATTTAATTTATTCGAATTTTAATAGAAGAGTATTCATTCACTTGGTCACAGTTTATTTATTTATTTCTTAATTCGAGTTCATTGACTACGTTTATTCATTATTTCGCCAGGTGTTGTCGATAACCTGGTGTTATCGTCTCTTGCGATTCGATTATTTTATTTTAATTAATTATTTAAAACCAATAAAAAATGCGTTGGCTATAAATAGAAGCCAAACATTACATACTGTCAGCAAAATGAATTTACTCTTCATTGCACTGTTTTCTTTCGTGAGCTTTTGCTCTGCACTTGACTACAAAGCTTATTTAGTAAGTATACATTTATTTATTCACATAATTCTATTTTCTTTTAAGAAATATATATAAGTTGAAAGATAACGTAAAGCTAGATGGCGGGTTGAAAATTTTATTAAATAAATATAAGCACATAAATTAAATAATAAAAAAAACTCGAAAATAATAAATTATTTTCTGTTTAACTAGTGAGACATTTTGACTCTTATGTTTAATTAATTTCTCACTTAACCCGTGGTGAAACATTTTTTAATTAATTCAGGATGATTTAATTGAAATTAAAACTCTTGGTTTTAATTTCAATTAAATCATCGAACAAACCAAGTGTTTTAATTTCAATTAAATCATCCTGAATTTTGACTCTTGTTACAAATGCTCAATAATGGACATTTGCTGTTGCATAACAATAACATATTTTTTTACGGATTTTTTTTATTTTTTTTTCTTGTCATAATAAATGCAAACAAGGTTTTTCGAATATTTTTAAGAAATTGTATAACGCATCAATTTTTGAATTGAAAAAAAAAGAATACGTAATGTAAGGCCTGTGTTTCGGGATTTCATCCCTCATCAGTATATTTGTTTCGAGTACTTATATAACAAAAGTCAAAATGTCACAGTAGCCAGAGAAAATAATAATTAATTAGTCAAGTCAATAAATCCTTTTTTCTATTATTAAATATTAATACTACTGTAAATCAGAAATTTGTATCACAGAAATCTGTAAATAAATAAATAAATATTTATATATATACAAACATCTTTATTCAGACAATATGACAAAAAAAATTACAAAATTTATTATAACAATATGTACAATTCTGTTAGTAGTCTGTCATAGGCTATCGACCATGGGTCTTTCAGCACTAGATATTTATATATTCATAATATTTCTTTCTTTTCGATTTAGAATTTAGATGAAGAAAATGAAGCAATAATTACATCCTACATTAATGATTGCTATAACCAAAGCGGCGTCAACGAAAACACGTTCACTGAGGCAACTTTGTGTCAAGACATGAGTGATCCGAAACTCATGAAATACAACTATTGTTACCTAAAGAAATTGAAATTCATCACGGAAAGCAATGACCTCGATCCCGAAGTTATAAGGGAATTCATGACTCAGCACAATAATAAAGTTGTGGATAAATGCATGGAATTAATCGAAGAAGGTCAGAAAGTGTATGCTGAGGAGACCAGAATATTGGTGGAGTGTTTTATGAAGAGTGCCATTCCTAAGTTTTGCAAAGCAAAATCATGTTTAAATAATTAGGACGATTCAGTTGCACATGTTAACTACTTTTTAATAAACATTAAAATAAATTTTATGAATGATTATGTTTATAAATTGTTAACGGAAATAAATAAGAGACCACAAAACAAAGGAGTATTATCTTGATTATTACCTTGATTAATTTAATTTAATATTATTGTATAATCATCATGATTTTTGTTGTTGCAAATCCAAACCTTATTTAAAAACATGTATGTACAAAGTATTTCCATCATGATTCCACTGATATTAAAAATTTTATAGCTAATTTTTAATACCTAGTTACCTTAAATAAGGTCTATTAATATAAAAAATAAAAGTGCTGTCATCCTAAATAAAATAAACTTGCAGCAATTTTAATTCTTATCTACCAATAAAAAATGGTAGTAAAGATATCTTGTGCATATTGAAAATATTGCGTTTGCGAATTTTGAAGGATTATCGTTGATTTTTTTATAGCGTAACAATAAAAAAGGTTGATAAAAAATGTCATCACCATATATAATCTGACCCAAATTATTATGCGTCGCCAGTCAAAATGCAACTAACTTGTTTTGCCATTCTCAGCTTATTGGGCGTCTGCTTGGCTTTCGACTATAGAGGATATTTAGTAAGTGTTGCCGTTTGAAATATTGAATTGTTCTTTAATTGTGTTAACTCGATTGATAATTTGCATCAATCGAGATTTGCACCAAATTATTCACAGAAAAAAAAAACATTTCATTTATATCAAGGGTCTAACAAAAATCGACGACGAAGTTGGCGTTGGAAGTATCGAATCATGTCTGTACTAAGATCACACGTGTGAAATGCTGGTTGCGGTTAAACAGTGACAACTGACTTGTCAATATGACGAGTACTTTATGCGTGCGCGTGTGAATTTAGTTCAGACATGACTTTAGATTTCCAAAGCCAACTTCGTTGAATTTTGTTATACGCTCGATACATTAAATAAATAAAAATTCGCTCTTTCTTTCTGTAATTTTTAAAGGACTAACAATCGTAGGTCTTTCTACCCGAAAGTCATCCAGCGATATGCAAATAAATTGTTATGCGCATTTTACACGATGTTCCTTATTACTATTCTTAAAATTTGGTAGATATTTTTTATATTTTTTTTGTATACATATTTTTTAATGCTCATTGCCTAATCATAAAATATTTACAGAATTTACAATATCCAAGCAAGAAGACATAGGCAGTAAAAGTATCGTAAAATAAAACAATAAATTTTTTAAAGGTTACCTGAAAATAACAGGAATATAAATATATATTCAGTGAAACAAAATTAAGTTAAATTAAGTAAAATGAATTTGAAAATGATTAATTAATAAATAAATTATTTACAAAGTTAAACTACTTATGCAACATATGTCAAAATGTCACATTAGCTAAAGGGAAAATAATTTGTTAATTCAAATTCTTTTTATTTAATTTATTTAAATAACTGTGACTAAGTGAATTCATATTTTTTATTATCAAAATTAAGTTATTAAATTAAATATTATCATAGTTCAACCGAACAATTAAAAAACAAATTAAATCCCTTTTCAATAAGAAAATAGTGTAGCTATTAAAATAATAATGACAGAGTAAAAGGTTAATGGGCAGTATTCTTTTTCTATAATTAGTGTCGTAATTATGCTTTTATTAACTAATTATAACATTAAGGCTATATAAAATATGACTGTTTTTTTTTTTCATAGTTTTTAGATGAAGAACAAGAAGCAAGAATTCTATCGTACATCCAAGGGTGCTACAAGGAAAGCGGCATCAATGAAGAGTTATTCACGCAGGCATTCTTGTGTCGAGACATGAGCGATCCAAAAATACAGAACTACAACTACTGCTACCTCAGAAAACTAAATTTCATCACAGACAAAAACGAATTCAATATTACCATCGTGAAGGACTTAATTACTCCACACAATTACAAGATGGTCGAGTTTTGCAGTAACATATTCAAGAAGGGACGTAGAATTTATGAAAGGGAATCGAGGATTTTTATAGAGTGTTATATCGAGCGAGGAATTCCTAATTTTTGTAAAAATTGTTTGGAGTAACCATTATTATTATTAATATTTATTTTTTTTCATATTGTAATAATAAATACGAACTAATTATTAAAATCGACCAGTGAAATAATATATACAAAAACTTTTTTATTATAATTATATCATTTTATATCTGATAATTGTATCATTGAATATAAAAATAAAATACTTTATAAATGTCGTTTTCTTTTCGTGTTTTTGCATGATCTGGAATATTTGCTCGTTCAACTTCCACGAACTTTCATTTAATTTAGCTTCAGATGCACAGGAGGACGACAGAACACTCTCGGTCTTCACTGAAGGGATAAACTCGCTTTAAAAATGCTAGGAATTGTAAGTCAGCTAGTTCTTATTATTGTGGCACTCAATAGAAAACAAAATCGATTTCTCATGGGTGAGAGGGTTGAGTACTGATAATGGAAACAGGAAGGCAAACAAAATAACTGGAAATGTGGTCAAAATAATCATTCGCGCTCTCAATGCGTTCATCTTCATGAATCATATACATAGCAAAACTAATAATACAATAATAATAGAAGTATATGGACTATATAAAGTCTGCATACTTTTCTAGGAAACCCTTCGGTATCATCCAAACAATACCTGTCTATATTTAGAGAAAACGTAAAGAGATTTACCGCCTTCCTAATTAGTCTCAGATGTACTACACAGCTCTCAAGTACAGCAGAAGATCCATCTGCGGTCAAAGATCGGCCAGAAATAGCAACAATTAGGGATCTTCCAGTCTTGACTCTTCAAGCCTACCTCGATGAGGTGTTGAGGACTAATTTTCGGTTTTCCCAAAAGGAGGAAGCATTAGTTTTTACGAGACTTACACATGTATGAATATTGCGCACACGTGGCACATAAAAAACCGTAATCGTAAAGCTATTACAGACATTTTTTTCGAAATTTATTAGTTATAATGAATAACAACAAGCTGTCGTGAATTTTTTAATATTAATTGTTATATTATGTCAAATATGTGATAATATCAGTGAATAATAAAAGAAACCAATATATATATATATATATATATATATATATATATAGATATATATAGAATTACATTTTCATAACTTGTTTGTCACAATGAGGATAGCAATTATTGGATTTTTTTGCTTCGTGAGCGTGTGCTCTGCATTCGACTACACAGAATATTATATTGTAAGTATAATAATACAATTTATTCATGGCCAAGACAACCAAGAAAAAAAAAGTATTTTTTAACAAAATTTTAGTTGTTTGTTCTCATTATTGCAATTCGTGTAATTTAAATTTCCGGTTTTATGTGTAATAAGTTGACGAGTTGCATCTTTAATATGATTTTTCAACACTGAAAGAAATTAAATTATTGTCACAAATAAAAAATTAGTTGTAAACAAAAAAACAGAATTCAATAAATTTGCTTTAGCTAATTTGAAGCGTAGTCTATTTATATATATGGTTTACTATTTACTCACATGACTTTAAATTATTTCTTGGTCTTATGATTGACTCCACTTAATTTAATCTTCAAATTTTATGCCTCAAATTTAACATTAGTTGTGACAAAACATTATGCAAGGAAAATTGATTTATGTCAAAATAAAATTTTCATTCCTTTCTATTTTATTTATTTTTCATTTTTATTTATTTATTTATCACTTTAGCTACAATAAATGTTGAATAACATAGTTGTAAGATGTAAACGTCAAAATATTAAATTTGAAACTCACATGAATTCATATTTTCACCTTATAATTTATATTTCAACATTAATTAATTTAATTAATTTGATTTTACATTAACTCGCGATCACGATAACTTTTCTTACGTACTTCTTGATTATTATGTTAGCTATTGCTTCCAGAATCACCACTTTTTCATAAAATTTCTAATTGAAGACAATTTTGACTATTTTACAATTTATTCCGCATGCTTATATACGGTCACAAACACTCTTACATTCTTGCCAACTTACACCCATTCTCACCCATCACATTTTTCCTTATTTTCGATTCTACATAATTTTTGGATGAAGCGCGCGCGGGACTTCCGCGTTAGAATGTGAACATTTAAATTGTACATTATTAAACTATTTTTGCTTAATTGCCGATTCTATATAATTTAAATTTTTGTGATTTCCAACCAATTATTGTTAAACTAAAATACAATTGCAAGGTTTTTCAATGCTGTAACTCTCTTCGGATCAAAATTTTTGAATTTTAGGAGCAATTAATACTTAATCATATTTCTCCTTTCATAGAACATAACGGAAGAACAACGGAACGCAATCCTACAAAAAATCAATGAATGCTACACAATCAGCGGCATCACGGAATTAGACTTCACCAACGCCTTCTTGTGCAAAGACTTCAGCGATCCGAAAATCGCCAATTTCAACTACTGCTATCTCAAACAATTTGGATTCATCGACGAAAATAATGAATTTGATATTCTCACTGTTAAGGATATTTTGTCTCCGTACAATTATAGAGTAGTGAAACAATGTCGGTATAAAATTAAAAAAGGCTCGAAAATATACGCCAAGGAAGCTGGAATATATATGGAGTGTTACATCAGAAATGCAGTTATACCATTTTGTAAAGCGAAAAAACCAGCAGATGTATTTTTAGTTTAAGAAATTATTATACTTTAATTAATAAATGTTTCAATAATAAAAGCATAACTATTTTGCAATTCTATTTTGTATTATTTTAGAATTAAATCTTTGAATAGACAGATATTATTTATATTAAATGAAAATGATTTGAAAATTAATTAATAAATTATTTCCACATTTAGCTCTGTTACTTTTGACTTACTTAAAATTATATATATTATATAATTATTATATATAATATATTAAATAATATAATTTATATAAATAATCTTTATTTCCAAACATTATATATATTAATAATAACACACGAGTTTTTTCCTTATTTCACTAATAAAAAGTGAAGTAAGGAAAAAACTCGTGTGTTATTATTGATACTAACACTTCACGTGAACTCAAAACCCATTTATTTGATTATATATATTTACAATGCATACATTTAAATCTAAAAACATGTTTAATTTCATGTTTGGAAAACGGCTATCGACCAGAAGTCTTTCCGCCAAGAGATATTATTTTAAGTTAAATAAAAATAATCAATAAATAATTTTCTCTACACTTACTGCGACATTTATAATTAACATTATGCAAGGCAGAGTAATACTGACGAAGTATAGATTCCGAAACATACAGATGGCCTTGAATTAAGTAACGTTATTTTTTTTTTCTACATTGAATTTTTCTCGGATCAATAATTTGCTGAATGATGCAATATTTTATTAATATGCAACAGCAGGTTATGTTATGTAATTCAATGTCCGGCTGGGTATTTGCCCGGGAAGTAGTTGTTTTAATGTGCATTTGTTTAACGTACTTACGTAACGTAAATCAAAATGTCACAGAGCTAAATCTGGAAGTAATGTATAATTTTTTTTCAAATCATTTTTATTTTATCCCAAAAAATTGCTTTAGTTTTGCTGTTTTTTTGTACACCCTTTAACTGTTTCAAATAGCTGTGACCAAGTGAATAAATACACTTTCCTATTGATTTTACGTAAGTACTTTACAACAAATATACATTAAAACAACTACTTCTCCGCCAGAATTAATAAGCATGATAACAAATTCTAAAAAAAAGAAATATTAAAGTTAATTTTCTGGTATAATAAATAATTGAATGCAAATGGTGTTTTCCGAGAAATAACTAAAGCATGCATATATCTTATTAATATGTAAAAGGTGACAACGGAGTAATTAAATATTATCATGCAGTTGAAATTTCTAGCATTTTTTTTTTTCATAATATATAAATTAAGAAAAATATATCTAGTGGAATATGCAAATATGATATACACCATTAATTTATGATGATGCTGTTTTTAAAATAACGCAAGGTCAGAACAATTTTCTTGATTAACTTAGATGACTATAATTTATTTAGTAAAAAGTATCACAATACCCATACTTCTTCAACTCTGCGCTGATGTAGCTCAAGTTTAGTTTTAGCCTCATCTATTTAAGCCTCAGAAAATGGCTATCGACAAAAAAGCAAATAAAATATTACGGTATAAATTTAAATTCAGAAAAAGAGGGCGACGAAGGCATGCAATAAATTAATCAAACAAAATTATACATTTGAATATTTATTAAGTGCGTTTTCTTTGAAAATCGAGAATAGAAATACTTTTTCGAAACTTATCAGCTCATATTATAATGCATAATAATAATTAAGGTTTCCTGTAATTTTGAATATTAACAAAAAAAGCAGATAAACGCGCGAAGGAAATTTAATTATGTTGAAGGTTAATGGTTAAATTATGTCAATTGCACGATAACATCAATGAATAATGAAAAAATGAACCGATGCGAGATTATATATATAGAATAAAAATTTCACAAATTTTCAGTCAAAATGAAGGCAGCAATCTTTGGAATTCTTTGCTTGGCGAGCTTATGCTCTGCATTCGACTACACAGGATATTATATTGTAAGTTAAATAATATAAATTATTAATTAATAAAACAATTATTGAGAATATATTATTATTTCTTTAATTTTGTCGGCGTTAACTTGGTGGTACATTTTCAATATAGTATATAAAGAAAACAAAATTACTTTTTTATACCACTTGGATTTATATTAATTGAAACTAATTTCGATTACACGGTAATCATTCTGAAACAATAGTGATTGTTTAAGAATTATTAATTATTAGTGATTATCGTTTTCAAATCATTTCTATTTAATTTATTAAATAACTGTGATCTAGTTAATAAATACTCTTTTCTATTTATAATTTGTTTTTGTAACATTAGTCAATCTAAGTAACTAATATACGTATATATTTTAATAGAACTTGACTCCAGAAACAAGGGACATGATTTTAGTCAAAATCAATGAGTGCTACAAAATCAGCCAAATCACCGAAACGGACTTCTTGAACGCCATCTTGTGCCAAGACATGAGTGACAAGCGCATGCAGCAATACAATTATTGTTACCTGACCAAATTGGGTTTCATCAATGAAAATAACGAATTCGACGTTCCGAGCGTCAGGGACATCTTATCCGACCACAACTACAACACTGCCGACAGGTGCCAGTACGTGATCAGGAAGGGACAAAAGATTTACGCCGAAGAAGCGAGCACTTTCATCGAGTGTTACGTCAGACACGCGTTGCCAGCTTTCTGTAAAGCGAAAACATTGGCTTCAGTTTTACCTAAGTGGTAATTTAAGAGGATTTGTAATGTTATAATAATTATATAATGAAATATTGATGAAGCAAAATTTTGTTTGATTATGTTCCAAATTATTTTCGAATTACTTATAAATTTGTATAGATTTAACATTTTTATTAACACACAGATACATACATATATACTTGTTGTTATTATAATATTTAAACTTAAAAAAAAAAAACATGAAATAAGGTAATGTAACAGTTACTGTTAAATGGTTATCGACCAGAGGTCTTTCTGCCAAGGTTTGTCATTTCTATCAAGCGTCAGTCATCAATGAGTGAAAGGATGAACTGACAAAATATATTTGAAAATTGTGTTTGGTGGGGTTTTGTATTTTGGAGAAATTTCGGGGTTTCTGCACAAACAAAATAGGGATAGCATAAATTTGTAATAAATTAAAAAATAAAGTTTACGGCGACCATTAACAGATTAGAGAATTATCCTAGATGATCTGCTACATCAAAAAAAAAAAAAAAGAATTTAATACTATTTAAATTATAGGTTTTGTTGTTTACAAGTTAATGTATGACGGAACACTTACTTTTAAATAACAAAACCTATAATTTAAATAGTATTTATTTATTTACGGAAGTCCATTTACAACAATATAATGCAGATTCGACTTATGGAGATAGTTAATCTAAAACTAAACTAAAAGTAAATTACATATAATAAATAAAAGAAAACGCAATTTAATTTTAATTTAATTTATTTTTTTTTTCTACTTGTAAACAACAAAACCTATAATTTAGATTGTATTAAATTCTTTTTATTTTCTGATAAGCCATGTGTGTTACCCAAGTGGCATCGGACCTCCCTTTCTAAAAATTAAAAACGCTTAGGGGCTATTTTAAGTTGGCCCTTCCGCAAAACAGTAATTCTTCAAATATAGCTTTCCGTTTGGATTGAATAGTTGAAAATATATTAGAACCCCTATTTACACAAAATTCCCGTATTAATGTTCCACATATTTTTAAGGGTAGAGTTTATTTGTGTTAACAATAGAATTGGTATTTTAGTTTTAATCATTATTTGCAACCGGAATGCACAAAACTTTTGCTGTATACCTAATAGATTCAATGAAAAATAGTTTCATACAAAAAAAAATAAAGTACAAAAATTATGCAGAAACAAACATTGCGACGTAACATAAATCTTTATTATGATTATATGGAATTTCTTGTTTATTACCTAAAATAATATTTAAAACACGCACTAATAGAAATATTTATGCTCATATCTGTTGATTATAATACATACTTGTGCTGTTATAAATTCTTTAAATTTATGAATGAAATAGTATAAAAGTGGGATATTTTTATAGCTTAAAATTATAAATAAGTAGTAAACATAACCGGGTTGGAAAGAACGAAAAGAAAATTAGTGCCAAAATGAAACAAGCGTTCGTTGTTTTTCTTTGCTTCGTTGGTTTTTGTTCTGCATTTGATTATAGAAATTATTTGGTAAGTATTTCACATTTTATTCAAATATTAAGTAGCTATAAGAAAGAAAAAAACAATTTTAAAACTTTTTTTTGGGATATTAAATGTTTTATCTTTCTTTGAAATAATACTGTTTCATATTTTTGTATAAAACCTTGTGGGATTGGTGGAAAAATCTTTATTTAATTACATCGATTGCATTATTTGGGATGAATTGGTGTTAATTATTGTCGGCGTGTTCATAATTTTCCGAAATGAGTGTTAAAAAAGAGATTTAGATGATCCTCTTTTAACACTCATTTCAAGAAATTGTGAACTCCCCGACAATAATTAACACTCAGGTCAAAATTCAGTTGCTGATTTTGATATTTGTGCACTTCTACTGATTCCAACATATATCGATAACCGCTTGATTTTTTTTTAATTAATTATTTTTTTTCATTGGGAACTAATGGCCGATTTTGTAATTATGCTACTACGGATTTTTCAGAATTTCTATTTTTTAAATAACATAAATGTTCTTTGAAGCACTTTTTTAATTTCCGTTGATTTTGACCTATGTACAGATAACGCAATTATTGCATTCAATTATGTAAATTCCTAATTTGTCTAAATTATCTTTGTTAGTAATTTTTTTGTTTAATAATAAGTTGTATTACTACAGTTTGCTTAACAAATGCAAACTGCAAATAAAATTGAAAAAAAAAATGTTTTTAAAAAAATAATTTTATTGTGAATTCACTCTCAATTTACTCACTCAAATAATTTCTTGAATTTGAATTTCTTGAATAGATCCTTTATTGCGAATTCTCTCTCAATTTACTCAATCAAATAATTTCTTTAACAGATCCTGGACAAATCCCAGGAAGCAATGATCGCCTCAAACATCAAGGAATGCTACAATCAAAGCGGCGTTGATGAAAAAATGTTCATGGAAGCGGTGCTATGCGGAGATATGAGCGACCCGAAAATGCAGAAATACAACTACTGTTATCTCCTAAAATATAACTTCATTACTGAAGACAATGAAATAAGTGTACCCACAGTCAAGGACATCATGACACCGCACAATTATAAAGTGTGCGAAAGATGCGTCGACGTCGTTGAAAAAGGAAAGAAAGTTTACGCCGAAGAAGCAAGCAGATACATGGAGTGTTTCACCGAGAATGCCATTCCCATGTTTTGCAAAGCAAAATCTAAGGAAATAATTGTTTGAGTTGAATTGAATGAAATAAAGTGAAATCATTTTAAAAACATTGACAATCTTTGTTTTAATGCACTTGATTGTAATGTTATTAGTCGACTAATTTCTGGTAATAAATAAATAAATAAGTAAAATATCATCAAATTGTCGCTTTTTATTTAAAGCCAGTGGACGTCCTTCCTTAGGCTTATCCCGTACATATCCGATATCGCGAAATTTGTTTTTCGATTCGACTTACTGTAGAATGCGATATTGGCGGATGGTTCGAATGGTTCAAACCCAATCATCATTAAAATATTTTTTTCTAAAATATTTTTATTTAAGACTTTCTAGTATTTATAACTTAATAAAACACTTTTAACTTTGTTTGCACAACTATTTTTTTATTATTTAGTGACTATAGTGACTAAGAGTCACTCTTAGTTTGATAATGACACGCTAATGTTGTCGAAACTATAGTCACTAAATAATAAAAAATAGTTGTGCAAACAAAGTTAAAAGTGTTTTATTAAGTTATAATAAACCATGTACAACCAAGTGGAAGCCTTAACAATTAACAAGTTTCTAGTATTTATCCGTTACTTTTGACAAGTACTGTATATATAAATAATAATTTAATTTTTTGATAAATTTCAAGGTTTTTCATACTTGAAGCAGTTTTTATGGCTGTACAGTAAAAAGAAACAGCAAATAAAAACCCGAACGGCTGTTGGAATATATAATGAGAATTAAAATTTACGATAACTGGAGTCAAAATGATACCAGCGTGCGTTCTCGTAGTTTTTTTCGCGAGCTTATGCTCTGCCATTGATTACAGAAACTATTTAGTAAGTACTTGCATTTTTACTTCATGACAATAAAACTTTTTTACAATACTGTCGCTTGAAACTTTTATTACATTATATTAAGTACAGTATTGTATACTATAATACGGTATATAATTTGAGGTTGTCTTTTCATAGGCTATCGACCTGAGGTCTTTCTGCCAACTTTTATTATAAAATTATGTTTTTATGTTTATTTTGGAAATAAATTTTAGCATGCATTTAAGTTTAGAAAATCAGGACCATACAATGCAAATATTTATTTAATATATTTATGGTGGCACGTATGTATTAGAATATCATATTTATTAATCAAATATTAGGTTTGTCTATTTGCAAAATATTCATTTCGAGCATTTATTGCTACATACCGGTGTATGCAACATAGGAAATCGAATATAAATTTCGAAGTGTTAAAACTTTTGCAGTTTATTTTAGAGACAAAATGTACTGATCTTTTTTGCAGTTATATTCTGAGTTTACTAATGTTTTAACTTAATACTGATCGGTTCTCTAAGTGAATATATTTAAGAAAAGATGTATGTTAATGACTTAAAATTATTTTTATTTTCATTCTATGCTGGTTTATTGCTATGTATATTTTGATATATTGGTATCTATATTTTTTTATATATTTGTTTTTGTATTTTTGTTCTGTTCTGGAAAATAAAAGTAGTTATTATTACTATATGATTTCTTGTATTATTTTTAGGTACTAAACGAAGAACAGAATGCATTGATTTTATCCAACATCCAGGAATGCTACAGACTTAGCGGTGTCGATGAAAACATACTCACTGAAGCCATCATATGCCAAGACATGAGCGACCCTAAAATACAACTGTTCAACCATTGCTACCTCAGCAAATATAATGCATTGACCGCAGAAAACGAACTGATTGTAACTGTTGCAGAGGACATTATGACTCCGCACAACTATCATGTGGCAGAAATGTGCACCAAATTCATTAAGGGAAAAGAATTTCAAGGCGTAGACGCCAGTAATTATTCGGAGTGTTATATCAAGAATGCTATTCCCAATTTTTGTAAAGTAAAATCGAAGAAATTTTTCTAAAATAAAATCCAAGAAATTATATGTTTATAATTAAAGAAATAAAGTGTTTTAAAACCACCAGAAATTTGTCGTTACTATTCATATCGTATACATTTCTTTTAAATCATTAGACTCTCATTTACCGAGATAATTAAATATACATGGATTTGTTTGTCATAGATGAACTTTGACCAATCTGTGTAATATCACCGGTAATATCTCTGAAGCCTTAGACAAGAGAAATAAAATTGATGTCGTCTACACAGTAAAGCTTTTCCGCTTTACTCCCCTTCAAGTAGTGTAGTTTTGAGAAAATTAATTCGGTTGAATGGATCCTAAACGATGGTAAATTTTCTATTTAAACTGCAATAATTAATCTCTAACTCCATATATATTTAGCAACTCATTGATTTGTTTTGTATTACTATTGAAAAGGCTACAAAAAAACGATTCAGGTCACGATAATGGAATATTTATTTATATAATTCCTGTGTTGAATAGCAACCATGCTTATGAATTAGTCATTAAAACTAAAGATTTGCACACTAATATTTCAAGAGTAAAAACATTATAAATATTTTAATGCTTTTGAAATGTTTCCTTGTTTACAATGCATAATTTTAATAGCTTAGAAATATCTAAAACTGGCAGTTTATTGATTAAAGTTTACAACCGAATGTAAAAAAGTAATATTTTTTGAATAATTACGAGGGTATATAATAATTTCCAAAATAAAAAAAAAATCATTTCAGCCAAAATGAAACTTTCATTGCTCATACTTTTGTATTTTCAAGGCTTCTGTTTTGCGTTTGACTACAGAAATTATTTAGTAAGTATTTTCATTATTTTAATACATTCAATATACGTATAATTCTTGTTATTTTATATAAAAAATTTAAATATGTTTGTGTTAATAATTAATTAAATTTTCAATTAATAATTAATTTCAAATAATTTTCATTCAATTTATTTAAATAACTGTGACAAAGTGAATAAATCCTTTTTTTCTATTATTGTTCAGATAAATAAAATCTTCATTCAATATAAAAGCAATAATGCTTGTGAAACAAAGCAAGTGTATTAATAATTAAACGCAAATTAAATAAATGAATTTAAAAACGATTGATAATTAATTTTCAACAACTTTTTAAATAATTTATTTAAATTACAATGACCTAGTGAATAAATACTCTTCTCAATTACATAAATTTAATATGTTATACTGAATTATCTCTATTTTCAGGTTTTGGATAGAGAACAAGAAGCAATATTTACAACCATCGTACAGGAATGTTACAAACTAAGTGGCGTTGAAGAAAACGACATCACCGAAGCAATCTTATGCGAAGATATGAGTAATCCGCATGTACAAAACTTTAATTACTGCTATCTGAATAAATACAATTCCACCACGGAAGATAAGTTGGATGTAACTGTTGGGAGGTTTTTAATGGAGCCATTGACATTTCGCGTAGCTGAAAAATGTGCCAAAATAGTCGAGGGAAGTAAATTTACTCCGCGGGAAGCCAGCATTTACATGGAGTGTTTTATCAAAAATGCCCGCCCTAACTTTTGCAATGCGAAAAAGAAAATAAATAAACATTGGGTTTCGTCTCCCCGTAAAGATTATTATTAATGTTTCTAATATTTCAATATTGTTGTTTTTGTAATAATAAGTGTGAATAATATATTAAAAAATGTACAAATAATAAGAAATAAAAATAAATTGAATTTAATAACCTTAAGTTCTTCATCAATTTCTGTTTTTTTTTTTTACTCAAAATCGAGTGTTTTTTTATATATACATAATTATTTTAATCTACAAGATGGCTAAAAAATGGTACGTCTTCCAGGCGGATTTTTTTTATTCTATTGAGAATTATTATTACACTCTCAAAATTATTCGATTTATGTTATTTAGTCACATTGTTAATTGCTTAAAAAAATCCAAAATAAATTATTTTAGTTGTTCGTACAAATAAAAATATATTATTTTCCTTAATTTATTTCGAAACGTCTCTTTTTAATTATAATTATTCAAAAGTCGATTTTAATGAACTCCATAATTATATTTCAAGAGTGTATAAAATTCAAATTACTTAGATAAGATATATTTTATTACAAGCTTCCTTAAAATAATGCCATGGGCATACTTATTACGTTAATTAATAATAATTATCATCGTAAAAATTATCTTATTCATTTCCTCAACAACTTTTAATGGTGTATTTATTTGTACATTTCGAGTACAATGTATTCTAAGGAAAAAATATAAATATTAAAATTTAATAATTAACATTGTTTTATGTATACAGGGTGTTTCAAAAGTAAGGGAAAAATTCTATAACGTCGTAAATAAACATATTTAAAAAAATGCTCTGACTCGTCGATTTTAATTTTTAAAATGCTATCCTGGCACACATTTTTCAGCTGTTCAAAGTGCTGCCCGTTAACTAAGAGACAATGCCCTAATATATCTACATAAGCTCACATAGTACAATTATTCTATGTCACAAATTGTCGCTGTCATTCTTTTCTAACTTTTCATCATAGAGTATTTTATCACTAATGAATACAATATTGTTTTTTTTTGTATATATAAAAAATATAATTTCAAAAAATACTATAGAAAATAATTAAAAAAATATATATATTTTGTTGAATTTTAAACATTATTCAGATTTTCATCAAATTTTTACATACAAATCTCTACAACCTCAATAAAAAAAACTGTCCCGACTGAGTAGAATTGATTATTTTTCTTATCTCCTTAAAATAATCCTTACTAAATACTTTGGTTATTGCTCAAGGTAATTTATTTAATTGTCTCAAAAATACATAAACTCGTTTTGCGTATTTCCGAGTCGTCATTAATATGCATATACGCGTATGTATATAATATTGTGGCAACAAATCGGGAATAATCAGTGACCAGACGAAATGAAATCAGGGCTTGTCGTAATCCTCTCCGTCGTGGGGATTTGCTCTGCGCTTAGTTACAAAAATTTTGTAGTAAGTATTGCTTGTTTATAGTATTATTTAGAGATAAAATTCGTATTTAATATTCATGCTTCTTTGTAGTAAATAAATATATAGAGTGAAGGTGTATTCTCTGAAAACCTTGAAATTCGTTTCTTTTTTCAATACTTTCAGAAATTTATATTTAGTAAAATATTCAATCGCTGACGGTGCAATATGCAATTAGGAAACATATGGCGCTTGCGTCGTCTTCCATATTTTTTTTAAATAAAATTAAACGAGTAGGAGAAAGGACAATAATTTTATTTAAAAAATTAACAATCTCCTCAAACAGCTCATTGTTAATTCTTGCTTTTAATTTTTTCTAAGAATAATTTACCGACTTTTTATAATATGAAATATGAACCTCTGTTGAAGATATTTCACTAAACGCCTTTTTTATTTAGCCCATCAATAAAGTTTGAGTAATATTAATAAGATCTTCTATTACAGAATTTAAACGAAGAGCAAGCGATTTACGCTCAATCCGTCATCGATGACTGCTACAATCAAACCGGCGCCAGCGAAGACCTGTTCACCGAAGCAATCGTGTGCCAGGACATGAGCGATCCTAGATTACAAAACTACAACTACTGCTTCCTCAAGAAGTACGACTTCATCACGGAAAACGACGAGCTGAATGTGTCTGTCGTGAAGGACATCATGAGTCCGTACACGTATAGGGTAACCGAAATGTGCCAAATGGTTCTCGAAAAGGGCAAGAAAGTGTCTCCAGTAGAAGCCAGTATTTACATTGATTGTTACATCAGGAATGCCATTCCTAATTTTTGTAAAACGACATCCCGTGAAAGAATAATTTTGCGTTAGAAAAATGAAACATTAATATTTGCTGATTATAAAAATTATAAAAATTGTTTTACAAATATTGAGAAAATTAAATAAAGTTTAAAATATTGCCGTAAATAATTAGAAATAATGAAATTTGATTCATGCACAATCTCTCTGCTTTTTACCTTCAAAAACGAAAATATAGATTTTATTTATGTTCTCTATGTTTCTTGCTTCATTCTTGATTTATATATTTAACATCTTTATTAACACGCAGATTTATTTATTTATTTATTTCTAATACAACCACAGAAATTTATTTTACAAAATTTCCTATCTCTAGTTGTATGCTATATAAATATATACATAAATACTTTTTTCAACTTTTTTAGCTTGGAAAAAAGTAATTTCGCGGTTGCGTTTTGGGATACATATTATTATACCATTTTTCCACTATGGTGGGAAATAATTGTGTTAGTAGGAATGTTAAGTATGTGGTGATGGATATGAGGCGGTAGGGATTTAAGAATGCGTCTGTATACGGAGAGCCTTTTTTATCAGTATACATTTCCCCTATGTGTACCTGCAAAATACGCGAGTCAAATGCATTAATGTATGTGTGTTTAGTTGCCTATGGCACGTAACTGAACATATGCCAAATAGTCAACTAAACATACACACATTAGTCTGTTCATTGTAATTGACTCGCGTTTTTTGCAGGTATACACTTCCTCTAATGTGTACTGATAAAAAAAACTCTCTGTATATAGTCATGTCTGGGCGCAGTATTCTTTTGTTTACTTTTTTTAGGACTGTATTGCCTTCAGTTAATAGGAGAGATCAGATCTGTCGTATTGAAAAACTCGCCACACCAGCTTTTTAAAAAAGTTTTTGCCAAAGTTTGCATCCTGAGATATTATATAAGTCTCGTTGAAGTGTTGGAAGATTTGATTTATTTTAATGTTAATTGCTAATTATTTTCTAACTTCGTTACTAATATCATAAAAAAATAATCCCAACTATGAATTACATACGACGAGAATATGAAAAAAAAAATGCAGTTTCTTTTTCAATTTCTCTTAAGCCATAATCGAAACGGAAACCCTCTCTTCCCTCATACATCATCCTCCTGGAAAAGGGCCTGGAGAGCGAGTCCTAGGCGTATTGTTATAAGGGTTTATCGGGAGATATAATTGGATTAAGGGTTCGGGGAGGGAGAAGGTGCCGAAAGACATTGGAGTTGTACGCAATGCGAGAGAGGGATGATTAATTGGCGGGGATTTAAGTCGATTCCCCGGCCCTAATGCGATTTCCCGAAGAATATTGTGTCCCGGTCTCAAATTAAAACCGACCCACCCTAATCCCGCACCGCACCGCGGCGCATTTACATCGATACACCATCAGTCACAGGCAGATGATTATTTTTGTTGGGTGTTTGCGGAGCGGCTCCGTCTTGTAAATTGAGACGTGGATTCTGTGGGTGGCTTATTAAATAAAGTCTAGACGATTAGGAAATTGTCTTTTTTCGTTAGTCAGAAAATACCTATAAATAAACATTTTCGACTATTAAAAAAAAAATACATTTTTAATTAAATAATAATTTACATTATCAACGTTTATTTTATATTGAAACATTAGTGCACTTAATTATATGATTATCACTGTTTTTTTGTTGTTATTGTTGTTGTTTTAAATCACATTATTTGTTACAGATAGTATACGCTAAAACATAATTTAATGTCTTTTGCAATAACAAAAAAATATTTAAATAAATATTTTTACTGATTAAGGTCGAGCGTTTTCATTCCAGGAAAGCTTTCTTTATTTATTAAATTTATTACTACTGAATGTGAATCAAGACACAGAAAATATTTTTTTGGGAATTTTGTTGATAACTTAATTTTAAATAAAATTAAAAAAAAAAATAAATAGGCGCTAATGGATTATTTAACTCAAACAATAGTTTATCTACTGCACTAATCCGTACTGTTAATTTTCAAATCGGAATACATAAATTTTAATTAGTAGATAAAATAAAATTCTTAGGAGTAGCAATAACCACAAATAGAGACAAAACATGTGAAATTAAAGAAAATAAATAAATAAATAAATAAAATAACTTTTAAAACCTTTCTTTTGTAAATTTAAAAGTAACGCATATTATTTCACAAATTATTATAAAATAAATTTGTTCACAAAACTAAACATTTTGTGAACAAATTTATTTTATTTTATATTTTTTAATTTGTTTTAATTACATTTACAACTGAATTTATGGTTAAATATTATGAACCACCGATATCCCATTTATCATCCCAATCCCTTACGATTCAATTGTCCCATTCGACACACTGATATATTTAAGACGTGATTTTTCAGCGCGCGAGACTTCCCTCTCCCGCGCGCACAAAAAAGCGAAGAAGAGCACGAAGAAGAAGAAAAAAAAGAGAACCCGGAATATACCTAGAGGGAGGGTTATTATTTTTTTATGTGGTGGAGAAATATCTTTCCCACGTTGGAAATTATATTCACGAGATATGTCTGCGAACTGACAAGACCTCTGCTACGAGTATATTTTATTAGATTTGGGTCGTTTAATTCGCATCACGTTTCTTGTAGATATCCGCCTTCTCCATTTAAGGCCCCGGGATGTGCCGAATGAGGTATCAACTGAGCTGAGGGTGTGCGCCCTGCCCCGCAACGCAACGTTAAGACAACACATCGGTCTGCATATAATCTGGATTTCCGTTCGTCGTCCCTTTTATGTTTCATAAATTTATTGCAAATATTACAGTTCCGGGGGGATGAATTTATCACACAATAAATTACGCGTGTTGGGGGAGGACTGGAAACGGGAGAGGAGAGAAGAGGAAAGAAAAAAAAAACGGTTTAGGGGGAGAGAAAAAATAATTCCGGGTGGAAGCTGAATCGTCACCACAGATTTTCCTGTAATATATTCTTTATGTCTTTTTGTCGATACATTTTTATTCACGTTTTTCCTCTTTCTCTGAGTGCCATTAAAGATAACGTTTTACATGTGTATTTTGAATGGGTTTTTAAATTGGACCGGTGAATGTTTTCAATAAAATTACATTTTCAATATTAATAGGTTACGAGTTAAATTTAAATTAATATGTTAAAACAGTAAAAGGTATTAAGTAATCAACAACAAATACAATTCATTCTTATTACTTACATCACTTTATTTTATTTTCACCGTTAGATGTACATTTCGAAACACGAAGTATTCATTATAAATAACTAAACTGTTTAGTTATAGAAAGTCCATACTGCAAATAACGCAGAAAACGCCTTAATATAATATCCATACACATAATTTGTTCATCGTTTTTAAATTGGATTATGACTATATAAGTAGAGATAGACTATATGAAGCCATGTCTGAAATGAACATACCCCAAAAACTTACCAGCTTTATCAACACACAATGGCAAAGGTGCAATTCCATGTTATGTCCAATTGAATTTCAATTTTTAACAGTCTCATAGCAAATCTAACAAATCCGTCGATTTGTCGATATCGTCATTCTTTCACTGTTTGATCCTTTTATTTCCTGCTCCGAATTTATTCATGCAGTGTATTTCCGATACGACAAATTATCAAAGAAAAAAAAAAGGGGGAGCATTCGCAATTTGCGCTAATCAAAGAATTCATAGTATACTGCTACGTGACCAAAATAAAAAGGTTCGATTTATTAGGGGCGGGGAAACGGGAAAAAATAAAAGTGTGCGGTTTATCCGGGGTGTATCATAATACACGACTAGTCACTCGGAAAATATAAAAATAACCTTTATATTGCATTCGGCAAATATAAGAATTATGGCGTATTTATCGCTTGTAATAAACCGCAATGTGTGGTTATTAATTTTCATACCGGAATTTTAAATGTTCAAGTTTAATCGATAAACAGAGAGCAATTTGCAATGAAATAATCCACTATTTTTTTTACATATAAATTTTGATTTAAATACTTCACTTTTTTAATATAAATAATATTCACTTGGTCACAGTTATTTAAATAAATCGAACAAAAATTATTTTCAAAATAATTAATAAATTATTTCCACATTTAGCTCTGTCGGTTGAGGGTGCAATCAACCCTAAAGAAACCTTCAATAAGCGAAGGTGTGCGCGTAAATGCTATAAAAGAGATATCAAAAAAAATCAGAAAGGATATTACAAAAGAGCGGAATTCTCCCTATGAAGCCTATATATCCTTAGATGAAGAACGAACAAAAGATACCGACGCTACCAGCAAAAAAAAAACTGCACAAATTGACAACGACAACTTGATTGAACAGGTAGAAATCTTTTGGGCCCCTTATAGGCATCAGTCCTGACTTAAACAATGTGTCAAAAAACTGCGAGGGAAGAAATAAACACGACATATTAAAGCAAACTTTAATTTTATAATCTGTAGAATGAGAAAAAGGAGGCCTGTGCTCTAAAAAAGCGATTGGGCCTGGTTTACGCAATTTCAGCTCCATGGATTAAAATTCAATGGAGCTGAAAAGGTTAATAAAATAAGTCTCATGAAGACAGTTATGCTAACTTGAGACAAAACACTCAACAATTAGATCGAGGACTTGAGTGTATCGAAGTATTTATGCAGTAAATAAGTAAGAAAGCTGGTAAGTCGAGGGAAAATATACAGAAATTTCGGAATCTTGCGTGTCGTGATCCCACGACCTAACTGTAATTTAACCAGTTGGGTGCGTACATTAGAAGAAACTGGTTCCACACAAAGACGTACGGGTTTAGGAAGACCCATAACGGTAAGAACACCCGAAATAAAAATTTAATTGCTGGAAAATTTTGTTGAATCTCGATTGGAAAAACTGATGGAAGAAGCAGATCTGGGAGACATCTGGATTCAGCAGGACGGGGCTCGAGTTTCAATGACGAAACTCCGAAAGGTCCCTGGGCGCCTTGATTTTCTGAGAGGTGATGTGGAGTACCCGCACGCTCCCCTGATCTGAGCATTTGCGACTTCTTCTTGAGGGGCTACCTGAAAGAAAACGTTTTCAGGCATTTACCTCGCTCCTTGGAAGAACTCAGAGGTCGAATTCGGAATCGCCGCTATATCCATCAAGATGTGACAAAATGTTGCCGGAAATTTCATAAATCGCCTTCATCAATGTATCGCTGCAAGAAGATCGCTGATGACATCAGAAAGATGGGGGTCATCTTCAGGACTTAATGCATAAAACGGCATGATGTACCGATTAAGATAAAATAAACACCATTTCTTTAAATTGCACCGTTTTTTTTTTTAATAGCCCTTCAAAACTACACTGCTACACTTTTGCTGTATATAATGGAATGCATATTTCATTTATTATAATTATTATTTTAACGTTTATTAAAATATAAAAATAACGTGAGTGTTTATATATTAGATCTAAATCAGGAACTCGATTAAAAATTCCGACGTCGCGCACGCGATAAATTCCTGTTCGGCAGAAGTGTTGGGGCGAGACAAGAATTAGCACCCTATTAGGAATTTATTGGGGATAGTGTACTAGGGGGGTATTTTATCACGCACAATCACCCCCGGATCGGATCTGAAGCACTCTTAATAATTTCCATAGTGCCGTACCGCCATCGATCAAATCACCCTCCCGATACAACCCTCCCGGAGTCTCCGGGGGGTCCCGACACTACTTCACATCGCTATTAACTTAATCGCCTCATGCATAATTCCAACTACGGATTACGACATTTTTTTTTGTTATTTTCTCTTTTTTATATTATATTTGAAGAGCGAAAAAGGGGTGTTAAAATGATTTAGAGTTATTAAATTGATGGAAATTTTAAATGTTTTATTATTACAAATAAAAAAGAGGATTTACTCACTTGCGCACAGTTATTTAAATAAATTAAATGAAAATTATTTGAAAATATTTAATAAATTATTTCCACGTTTAGCTCGTTGTTTATTTATTTGCAGAGCAACTTGAAAGAAAATAATTAATATTTTCTTTTTTATTATTTTAATTTAATTAAATTGCAATGTGATCTTTGTAAAGTGATGAATTGGAATAGGGTTTGTGAAGGATTTTTGAATTTAGGAATTATATTATCGTCTCTGGGGATGCAAAGTTGGGAGAGAATTGTGAAATTAGGTTGTTTTATGGAGAATTTTTTGGATAGGTTGTGAAGGCGTTATTTTTTATATTAATCTTAGTAAATGATTTTTTTTAATATTAAGAATTGTGGAACTACTTAATTTAGATACATATTTCAAAAAATCACAAATCATATTATTAATAGTTATATTTTCAATATGAAAATGAAGAAAATATATCATTTAATTATTTAAATCGAGAAACCAATCCGTAGTACAATTCCCGCATTCATTTAATTAACAGTGTAGTACGTCGGCGGAGTGAGTCCATAATAAAACCGTTTTCCCCTTTTCACATTTTCCGAGCCAAGCGGGCCAATTTATATTCGAATGAAATACGAAATTCGACTCGTGCAAATAAGCAAACACGGGCGAAATATAATAATGCACCTAGTTACCGACAAGGATATGCGATAGGGATAGAGGCATTTGCATTAAAAGAAGGAGAAAAATAGTAGGAGCAGATAAGTTTCGGGAGGAAAAAATCGTAAGTCAATATAGAATTGTTGCACTTCAATAAAATTGTTTATAATTACTAGAACTACTGAAATCATTGTATTAAAATTTTATTTTCTTATTCTAACAAATTTAATTATAAAAATAATGAATTTAATTATAATAACAAGTACAATTTTGGTAATCAAGTGACCGCAGTTCTTGCACACAACGAAGTTTGTACGGAAATTTGTGAGGATTTTTTTTAAGAATTTATTGGCGTGTTCCATATGAAAGGTACATATACTTTCCGATGCATTTTTGGTTCCTCTTTGTTCCTCTATACTTGCGACATTTTCAGCCGTTCTATTTTTTGATCTCATCTCCTATCTGCTTAATCGGTTGGCTGGAATATCCTAAAGATCCGGATCTATTGGAGCAGTCAAAGCATTCCCAATTAAAAAATGCCCAGTAATTAATTATTTAGGCCATCTGTATGGGGGCAGAAGCAGTGTGTAGCAGTGTTTTCTGCAATAAATCTGTGAAACTTAAAAACAAAACCGCGTGTTTTATTTGTATAATAAATATTAGAAATATTAATTTATGGATTTTTTTAAAGGGAGACACTCTGTATGTAAAATGAAAATACAAGTAATGCATAATACGGATTTATTAAACACTTTAAATGATTACGGGCTGATTGTAAGTGAATCAACAGGGGGAAACATAATTGTTTGCAGTACTCAATCAATATTAGCTTGATATACATTGATTTTCATTGATATACACATTGCTCTCTATAGATTGACTGTTGATATCTTGATATTGTTTCATTTCATATTCGGAGCACATATGCATTTACTAAAAAAAAAAAAACATGGACAAATGAATTAGTTACAAATTAATTATATTCCTGGTTTATCTGTACTATACAGAGGCCGATACTGTCAAATAATTAGGGGAGCCAATATTAACACATTTCAAATATAATATGTATGTATGGCCGGTTTTATAATTCAAAATCCGGTATATAAATTATATACTATTTTTTTGATTCAATGTAGATAGACATCACCCCGTAATGCGCTTATTTTACATTACTACTCAGTTTTATTTCTTGAAAGAAGAATTCAATTAACTTTCAATTTTTCTGTGCGTCACTTGAATAGGTTAAACCATGGCAACAGAAAAGCAATTTACTCTCTTGTAAAAGTATTTTGTTGTTCATTCCATACATACACGTTTTTTTTTAATATCCGCGTTAAAAAGATGTTCACGGAGAGTATATTAAATAGCGAAATAATAAAAATATTGTACAATAGTGAGGAGGAAACTATTTTACTTAAAAATGCGGAGCATGCAAAGAAACGCGTTTTCATAAGACGAATTCTTAAGTGTGCTCGTACACAATCAGGCCGCATTGTCAACAGAACCTCGGGAGTCCTTTTGAGTTCGGAAGTCCGTGAATGCATCCCGGGGGGGCATCGAGTGCATAAAGTTGGTCCCGTAGACGGTATCGCGAACAGTTTAAACATCAAAAGCGCGTGCAAACATTCCGGTATTTTATTTCTCAATTCGACAGTCGCACTTTGTATCCGGCCAGAAAATTCACAGCGATTTTTCCGGTTAATCTCGTTTCCCATGGAATCAAGTTTCCATCAATTCGTCAGGGGGGGAAAGAGGACGGGGGAATCGTGTTTGCGTTCGCGACGCCCCCTCTTCTTATATTAGTATTTTTTTTTTCTCTCGGGCTCCCATTTGCCTGATAAATCCTATTATTGTAAGTTATCTGACGGGGATAACAAGCCGTGCCGTTTCGTTCGGAAGGAGAATCGATTTTGGATTTTGTCATTTATAAAAAGATCACTGCTCTTTTTTTTTATTAAACGAATGATGTTTTTTTGTGATGCCATATACACACGTATTGCAAATTGACCATATCCATATTTTATACATTTCTTTGACTTTTTCCATTTTACTCTAATTTTAATTTAAATATAGCATGATCAACAATGATTGCAGACAAGTTAAGTTTCCAACAGAAAAATCTGGGGATTTTTATTGCTCCAAAAAAATGAATACAGAGTAACTTCATCTGATACTAGCGTTGTGCCTAAATGCAGATTTTTTTTGGATAACATTAAATCACAATTAGACAGTATTGTGATTTGAAGCAATAACGTACATCATGCAATAATAAACAACAACAACAAAAAACATAAAAAGTTACACATTTTATTTAGTGGTAATGTTGTAACCTGTGAGTTAATAAAAATAAAAACCACTGAAGCACAATAAGTAAAACTATTCCGCAACCAAAAAAAAAAAATTGTGTAAAACTGTGCATCTCGCGAAAAGTGCTTTGATGTCTGAAAAGAGGCCAGACATCAAAGGGTCGGCAGATTATAATAAATCCCCGCAGAGATGGAATATTATCCCATTTTCCCGTAATGAGATACAGATTCACATTATTTTGTCCGTCTTTGTTTACCTTTTATTTATTTATTTCTTTCGGTTGGCGCAAAAGTCGGACTGAAACCAGCGCGAAAACAACAATTCGGAAAATTGCAATTAAACGCCGCGCGTGAATGCGGTCGCAACTTTTCCAATTCACGCCGTCGGCGGCTGCGGATTTCACCCGGTGACAACACAAAATTTATCCCCGCGACTCGAATAAGTAAAGTTTGGATTTGCGTTTCGGTTTATCTCTTTTTAATAAAAAAAATAATACTTGAAGAGAAAATAAAAATGATTCATGAAATAATATTTTCTTTAAAGAAATTCATTTAAAAAATAATTATATTTTAAATCTGTATGAATATATCTTTATTTAAAAATAGTACGATTACAACAATATTTATATGTAATAATAGCATTTTAATCTTTCAATATTTTAAATGAGAATCTACGAAGAGTATAAACAAGTAATTGAATTCTAAAACAATGCATAACATTTAATTTATTCATTAAACACCATAAAAAACTAATTGTCTTCCTCCAATGCGACGTGATTGAAAAGGGTGCAGGTTTTACGGACGTGATGGATCGAGTTGAAATTAAGTTATACATTTTTTTCACGTAAGTTGATGTAAATCATCAAAGAAGTACCCACGAATGCCACATTTTTTACTGCTAATTTATATAATTTTTGTTAGAAGTAGTATGTAATATTGATTTATTTTTACTGTTATTATTATTATTTTACGATAATATTATATTTTTTGTTAAATGGTGAATTTCCGTTAATAAAATTAATTATTATTATTATTAAAAAGAGAAAATAATTTATTAAATAATTATTTTCAAATTCATTTATTTAATTTAATAAAAGTCGTTTGAATAAAGAATATTTCAGACGAATCAATCTGCTCGTCACATTAATTAATAACGACTCGATTAATTGTAGGAAGTATACCGTGCATGAATCGTTTGCACCGAAAGCAATTAACTCATGTGAAATTAAAAGCAATAAAACAAGCGGAAACCGAGGGCGATGAAGAGGAAGCGCTTGCCACCCGCACGAACCTAAGTCAAACAAATTTCCCAAATACATAATTTAAATTCAATCTGTGGAAGTGCCGGTGAGCGTCGAGCGCTCCCACATATACATTTTTTTCCTCCTCCGCTCTGCATTATTTTTGTTTTATTTTCTGGGCCACTCGATAACCGTTCAGTCCTGCCCCCTCCCCTATCCGATCCTCTCCTCTCCTCTCGCCCGTAAATTGAAATAATATACGCGCACACGGAAGGTTTTATGGATTTCGTATAAAAAGGAAGGAAGGGAGGACGACAGTTTTACCAACCCCATGCCAGCCTTCCGCGTGCAAATACACGAAAATAAATTCTTTTCAATATTTAAATTAAACCCGGACGTAAATAATAAAGTCGTAAAAATGGGGAATGGGTTTCCGCAATTTAACTTTTGAAGATTGGGTAAGTTTCGTTATTCGTCGTAAAAAATTGAATGATTTTGCAAAATATTGCAAAAATCATTTAGTTGTTTTCATTTAAAAAAAAAGTTGAACGAGATTCTCACCATAAACTAATAAAAAAAATCTTGTATTTCAATTAATTCAGCATGATTTAATTAAAAAGAAAGGACAACCAATTTTATTTAAATAATTAAAGTTTCCACAACCTAAGATTACATATGCTTAACTTAAATCAAGGGGAACGAAACATTATCCATTCCATTATCAGATTTTTTGTCTCGCTTGCAATAGAACAACAACAATTAAATCGATGAATTAAACATTTAGAAATTTGCGTTTCAATTAAAATAGAAACAGAGTTCCCGGCGCATTCACCATTTCTTTTACGACGGAATCGATATTTTATTTTAATTTTGCTAATGTGCAAGGAAACAACAACAATATTTATCGTTTTACAAATAAACAATGCAATAAAATAAATCAATAGGCAGTAGGCAGTGTCCTGCCTAGCGATTAAAACTACCATATGCAGTCATGCATGATTTTAGCAAAAAACCTGTCTTGTCGTTATTGATTGAATGTCTTCGTTTATTTTATTAATCTTTTACTGCATTAATTATTTGTAAATAATAAATAATGTTTTGTTACCCTTTTTTGTAAATTAGCAAAACTAATATAAAAAGATCGATTCCGGCGTAAAAGAAATGGCGAATGCGCCGGGAACTTTGTTTCTATTTTAATTAAAATGCAACTTTATTTATTTTTGATTCAATTATTTAAATATAAATTTTGATTATTTCAGTATAATTTAAACTTATTTAGTAAATAAATTTTAGTTACTTCAGTGTAACTAAAATTTATTTACTAAATAAATTTTAGGATAAAGAACACTCTTAATAATTTTTTTATACCACTTAAGTTAAGTTATTAAGTGTTTTCTTTATCCTAATATTGAAAATATACGACGAAGTAAATGCCTCAAAGATTCAAGAAATAAATTTTAGTTATACAAACTTTTATATTATAAATTATGTTTATAGAATAATTTATTTAGTAAATATATTTTAGTCATACTGAAATAACTGATTTTTTTTTCAGTTAAACAAACAAAGCTAAAAGTGTTTTTATTAATCGAACAACGATGTTAAACAAAGTAGAAAGAAACCTTAGGTTAGGTTAGGTAGCAGTGGCAGCCGCAGACTCACTTAAGCCATTTAAGGCCCATTGTGTTACCACGTAGAGAAAAGAGATTGCTTCCCCCTATGCAACCATCTAGAACCAGTTGGAGCTCTTAATGTAGTTGATCAGGCCTCCCATCTTGAGTGGTACTAGCTCTGTCAACCCATTAATGCGAGCCATTCCTAGGAATTGTTCTCTAATTCCTTCTAAAGCGGGGCAAGTAGAAGCCTTAACAATTAGTAAAAAAAATATGTAGCTTTAAAATTTGTTCACATTATAATTGTTTCGCAAGACTCGTTGAATATCCGGTTTTACTTTTTTATGACTAAAAACAAACGTGAATGCGAATTTTTAACAACCAATTAATTTCAAGCAACAAAATTTGTTATCTGATTACTAGTATAAGTTAAAATTTTATAAAATATATTATTTTCAAATTATAAATAAAATACGAATACCTTAACAGCTTTTTTAAGAGGATCTTGTTATGTTTTTTCCTTCGAGGAAGTCTCTTTTTATTACAAAATATCTCATAAAAAAATAATCTTATTACATCTAGCGATTAAAAAAAAAAAAAACAGAAAAAAAAAAAAACGAGAAGTGTAATATAAAAGAAATGCTTTTCATATATTTATATAAATATTACAACATATTATTTTCCTCGCTCCTGCGTGAATAAGATTATTATTTCCCTCGCTTTTGACATCACTGCATGTACGCTAAAGCTCTTATTGAGGGCGCACGTTCAAGAAGCGATATTAGGGGATAATAATTGGCGGCCTCGTGAATGATGCAACGGAGGTGGTGCTTTAATGTGAAAGATATATATGTGTGTGCGCGGGGGGTGGGTGGATGGCGGGTTTTGGTAGTGTTGTGAGGAATCCTGCTTTGCCTGCGTGTGTACACATTTTATGTTGTTCCAGATTCAAAGTTTCTATGGGTCCGCTCCGGGGGAATACAAATGTTGTCGGCGGCGTCTAACCCTCTAGAAACGGGGGACGGGTCCGACCCCTTTCCCCGCTCTCCTCTTAAACCGAAGGCTAACCCGGCGCCGCCACCATAATGACGTCAAATGAAAAGACGGTCTTTTCTGAGTGAGATGAATGACGACGCGGGTGGATTTTTTTTACTAAGTTTACTAAGCATATTATATAAATATTTGTTAGTTTCGATGTAAATTTTATTTGTGTGTGTGAAAGTAATATTTTGAAAATTTGGTTTATAAAAAATTATTGAAGCAGAATATTCTCCCGTTTCATGCTAGAACGTATTTAAATTCAGTAAAATTGAAATCGACTGAAATTTATATTTAAAAATATATATATATACAAGGGTTATTAAAATATTACAGGCATGCACGCGTGAATACACGCATGAACATTTTTATATTATTTAAATAAACCGCGGATTTATTTCCACAGATCGAATTAATGTTTGCATATTTCGTCATGTATTAATAAATATAAAAAAAAAAAAATAAAATACATTTAAATGCTAGTATTACATTTAATAATCAATTATTGAAAAGGAATTTAAGAGATGTAAATATTATAAATATATACCGATTTAATTAAAAAAAACAACTTTTCTTTCATTTTTCTACGAAGTCATTTAAATAAAAGAATATTTAAGTTAGAAAAAAAATTGACTTATGTAACGTAAGTCAAATTGTCACAGTAGCTAAAAATTAATTATTTTTATTTAATATTATTATATTTTGAAATTACCTTTTTGTTTTAATTATAATCGCACAAAACATTTAGCACAATTATCGTTTAATTAAAGTAGAAATATGTTTTAATCAGTATTTTAAACTCGGACAAATTAATTTACCATTAATTATTTTTGGAAAAGGCTGCACTTCAATAATACCGGTTGACCATTATGGGAAATGCGCCGTAATAACAATAAAATTTTATTTCATTAAACTCCCCCTGCGCGCGGTTTCACTAAACGCGAAAATATTATAAAACGGAGTGCTTTTAATTCCCTCATTTGTGAAACAATAATGATAACGCCCGGCGGATCCGTCGCATAAATACCAATTATTAATTATCCATTATCGTGCCTGCCGATCATAAAAGTTTCGGAAAAATTGGGCTCAATGTGAATTCAACTAAATGTATCGTTGATAATAATTAATAATAGGAATATAAATTCGATTTTTTTTTCTTCTACAATATTTATAAAAAAATCGAAACATTATTGCAAATAAATACTTAATTTCCCTCTATATATATATATATATTTATATTTATAAAAAAATCGAAACTTTATTGCAAATAATTACTTAATTTTCTGCAATAAGCAGAAAAAGCTACAAGTTTTTGGAAAACAATTACGGAAAAGCCGTGTCGTCCGATTTCCCGAAAATCCGCACAAACTGCCGAAATGTTCCCGCGTGGGCGCAGTTTCCGATAATTCCTAGCGCGACAATAAACCTTTCATTAGAATATTATCTGTAACTGCGCGCGATAAATCAGCGGGAAAGCCGTAATGCGGGAATAAATTGCGGACGGAGTATTTTTCTGGTTTTCGGCCAATTTCTCGCCGATTGAAAATAGGAGTCCCAGGAATTCGGAATTCGGCCGAGTCGCGTCCCGTGCAAAATCTCCCGCGTCCCGTTTGATTTATCGCCGCTGATAAAAATTAATTAGCCGGCGTTTTCGCTCGCCGTGTTTGCGCGCCGCTTTATTAAACCGGATTTATGCTCCCGGCGAAATTTTTGCGCGTCCAATTAATTGGAAGTATTGCACCTGCATCGCGAATAATATATCAGTATTTGTCCATTTCGACGAACTCTTTATTATATGTTATAAATATTAATTACACGCTTTTTTATTATTATCAATATTTCATCACGTAACTTATTTGTGTTTAAATAATAAATATAAATAAAAACAAACACAAGTATTTTACGCTGAAAATACATTATTTTCGCTTACTTCAATTTATAAAACTTGACGATAATTGACATGCATGGCATATATCCACCTTCTTCTTCAAAAATATATATTGGATTTGAGTAAACTATCATTTTAATAATTTCTAGTTCAACATCAACAATTAGAATATATTGTAATGTTTTACATATTGTAATTTGCAGTTTTCAAAATAACTGCAAATTTATGATGCCTAAAGGATTTATGTTTAAAAAAGAATTTTTTATTTTTAAAAATCTTCTTTCATTTGATATACTCAACCATAAGAAATATTTACAACAAGCTATAATAAATGTGAAATTTTGGCGAGATACTACACTCGCCAAAATTTCACATTTATAAAATTAAAAATATATAGCTTGGATTAGTAATTTAAATAAATTAAATTATTTATTAGGAGAGTCAAATTTCTTGAAAATCACATGGTTTTCTCTTTTCGCAGTTTTTTATGATTATAGAAAAATAAAACTAACTAGGCTAAAAGACCACTGGTCGATAGCCAATATAAATTATACATTTGAGTTTGTTAATGTTTATTACTTATTTTGTATACTTTCTGTATATATCTGTTAATAAAGATTATTATTATTATTAAAACTAACATATATAGAAAAATGTTTAGTGGGTAAAGAATTAAAATGAAAAAAGTACTGAATGTATTAAAAATTAAATCACTCTATTTATAAAGTTTTGTGATGCGAGAAATGGGAATATGATGTACACATTACATTCAGCAAAGTTTATTTCGTAATAGAGCAAGAAATACGTAAGCAGAATGCATTTAAACACAACCAGAATTTAGTCTACATAATTTTAAAGTTCCAGTTTTGAAAGCCGCGCGCGGGGGTTAAATCGCCCCGACCCAAATTCAGCGTCGGCGGTTATTCGCTCCGCCCGAAACTTAAATTACATGTTAATTGTCTGGTAGAGCCAAAGAGATAATAAAGAGTGGATCCGGATCCCTCACCGGCCCTAATTGCCGGGCGCCCTGTCAAAACACAGACCCCCGCGCGCGCCACTTTGTTTCCAGGACCGTAATTCCCCCTCGGGGGTTAATCCGTTTGAGGATAAGTAAGTGTTACCACCTGAGAGACTGGCACATGCACAATCGTATCGTTATCGTTAGCAGTAAGGACTGCGATACATCACACCCAGCGTGTGTTAATTAATTATTTCGCACTGGGTTTGGTCAAGTTGCTAAGTGGCGGTCGTATAAATTTACTTCAACTGAAACAAAGTGCACTTAGAGATAATGCCCTTGTAAAAGTTTGCAAAACTCAATGTTCGTCTAACAACTTTAAACATATTACACTTTATATAAAGAAACTAAAATAAAAACTACCTTTAATCAACGCAATACAAACTGACACTAAACTTAAAAAAAAAACATATAATTTAAAAACATGAGTTTTATTAAAAAAGTGTTAGTAAAGAAATGTATTTTTTTGGAGGAGAGCGGCAGTTTTATACATTTCGAAAAGAAGTCCTTGTAATTAGAAATCAATCAAGGGAATTGCTTCCAAAAACTGTTATTTTATTTCTTCACCCCCTTATTTTCCCTCCTTTGTTTGTTTGAATGATGATTTGGCGCGAATGCGTCCAGGTGAAGTATTAGATGTTCAATCAGACCTGATATTTTCCCTTCGGTGACATCTCCCCGGATTTGGGCGTTCGTTGTAATAAAGAGGGGGAAAAGGTGAATAAGACGAATGATATCGGGACGCGAGGCGGAGGAAAACCATTTGTTTTAATGCTACCTGTGGATGGAAATGAGTTATGCGCGGATATTTTTATTATAAACTCAAATTGGGTGCGAATGCGGCGTGCATTTCTTATGCGGCCCGTGTTTGCATTCGCTGCACCCGGAAACAACCTGCATTCGTTATTTCCTGAAATAAAAGACGACGACGGAACGGCACGTGTTGAATGCTCCGAGTGTTATTCGAATAAAATTGAATGTTATTGATACCGGAAAGCAGTCAATAACTACCAAGTTGTGCACAATTTTAACAATCTCATCTATGTTTGTGAGTATAAATAATCGAAAAATGTAAGTTATGTCTATGATTTCTGATTTTCTTTATGAATTTCAGAGTATTAGTTACTATAAGAAAAATGAAAACCAAAATTCTGTAGTCATGGTTGTTTTGTAGATTCATATATATACAAGATTACGATGAAGTCCAATATCTCAGTTATAAAGAAATATACAAAAAAAATGTTACTTACATTATTAGTAGCTACTGTCAAAATTCATATTTTAAAATTAGTTTCATATATACAAGGTGTCCAATAATCACGTAACGTAACGTAATGTTTTTTTAAATGGAATGATATATTTTTTATGAAGATTTTCGATTCTACGTTTAAAAATAATCATTTTTTATATAAGATTTAATAGGTCGATTTTTCATAGTTTAAAAGTTATAAACAAATGAATGTTGAAATCGATAGATGTTTAGAGCCTAATATTTCAATAATGAAAAATGAAATAAACATTCTGTCAACGCCATACAAATGCAAAAATACTTAATAATAAAAGAAATACTCTTTTTTTTCTCTTAAAACAAATTTTTATATACAAGGTAAAGCAATACGCAAAATGATTTTTTTCTCTGTTTACTTAAATGGGACACCCTATATTTTTTTATGCTATTTTAATAGAAAATTAATCACTCTTCATTTTTTATATAACATATTAAATAGCTACTGTTTAATATTATTGAGATATTTAATTTCAAATACAAATTTAGTATAGATTTTTTAATCAAAGTAGACCGTGCCAGAATAACTAATTTATTTAGTTGAGAAAGTTACGCGAACACAAATATAAAATAATTTAGTGAAACGAATAATCAAGTGTATTAATTAAAATACATCATAATTCATTCATATTTTTTTACCACGGGATAAATGAGAATTTAATAAAAAAAAAGTAAATAAATATTAAGCTGTAATTATTTTAATACACGATAATATTGAAAATACAACAATTTAAATAGGCGTGTTCTTGGCTGTGTGCCAGGATCCAGGTACAACGAATCTTCTTATCTCAGGAATGCGTTCTCGGAGTGAGTCATCGATTGTTTTTTTTTCTTCTTAATTTGCGATAATTGCGCTCTTGTATTTCGATTCAGTCGTCCGAAAACGCGCAGTGTTCACTATTCCGGTTTAATTTTTAACGTTAGAAATTATTAATAATTAAAAACGCGATTTATTTTTGTTTATGAACAAGTGGTAATTAGTGAGTGGTGGAGGTGAGTTGGTTTTCGATTCACCAGGAATGGGTTGGAAGTTATTTTTTCTATTAAGGTATGTTAATATTAATGTCTTGTGATCCTGAAGACGTGTTCGCGTCCTCTGTTTCAATTTCGAGATTATTTTCTGAAGGGAACGGGTTCTGAATTTCTTGATTGTGTGAAGATAGTGAATTTTGACAGTAATTTAAACATGTTTTCCAAATAAGAAAATTAAATAAATTAAATAAAAATAATTTGAAAATAATTAATTAATAAATTATTTTCCCTTTAGCTACTGTGACATTATGACTTATGTTATATAAGTACTTTAACAAATGTCTAATGTATTAAAAGTCATAATGTCACAGTAGCTAAAGGGAAATTAATTAATTAATTAATTATTTTCAAATTATTTTTATTTAATTTATTTAAATAACTATGATCAAGTGAATAAATCCTTTTTTTATTATAATTAAAGTTGATTTTTTTTCACAACTGATGCAACATAATTTATTAACAAGTTTCCAAGAAAGTAACATAAAACAACAAATGTAATTAGCAAAAAACCCCAATTTATCAACGCGGTTTATTTTTTCTTCTTTCGTTTGAACCGTTTCTCTCTAACTATTCCAGGGGTTAATTTACCCAATTGATTATTCCCATAGATCAGGTGCGCAATTAAAGAAAAACACACGGTTAATTCCGGTGGCGATAACTCCAGCGCTGGCGCAATTTAATCCATAAAAGGAACTAATTTTGCGTTAAACCCCCGACGGACGTAAATTACGTTCCGCGGGGTTGGAAACGGGGGATGGGCAGAAGAAAACGCCGCGAGGGGGTTTTGCAACAACGTGCGGACACTATTTTTAAATCTAATAACTCGCTTTTCGTTCACTGGCTCCGCGCTCACGGAGCCGAGGACGCCGCCTGAATAAATCACGTTCGGGATTTAATTAATCCCGCCCTTATATCCAATAATAAAACTACATCGGATGCGGTATTAAATGGTAGATAATTTCAACAGAATTTTCTGCCTGTTTGAGGGGTATAAGTAGTAAATCTCTTGCGTGTACGTTATTATGCTGCCCTCAAGCGAAATTGTTGTTTTCTCTATACTTATTATATTATTTCAGTATTAATATCCATTATTATCTACTTAGCATTTATAAAGTATATAAAGTACAATAACAGTTCTTAAAGAATAAAAAAAAATATACAAAAAAATGTTCAAATATATAATACTAAGCATTACCTTATGAAGAAGTTATGAATAAACAATATAAACATATATATATATAATCTTATATCCTTCTACCACATATTGGTGTAGGATAACAATATAATCATAAAATATATTATTTCGTTGATAATGTTACGAAATCGGGTTTAATCAGACTCGGAAATAAATAAAGCATTGTCCATTTATTTATTTAAAGTACACTCAAAACATTAAGCTGTCACTATTTATTTATAACGAGATGTTGAGCACTCGAATGTTCATGATAGACTGACTGCCGCGCCACTAGCGCACGCTTATATAGCGTGCTTGTTTTTCGAACTTTCCGGAACTTTCGATGAAGCCGCGTTTACGGTCGCGCGCTCGATGGAATATTCCAGAGTGTTGCTTCTTTCACTTTCGTTACAATCACTTCAACTTAAGCTTCCATATATAAAGGGTGTCCGTTTTACGAGATTAACCATGGAGATCTCGATTATTTTCTTTGATGAAACATTTTTAAGAACCAGAGGTGGTTGTTGGCTTTTGTGAATTTTATCAAATTTCTTCTAATCCAAAGTGATACGAAGTCGGTTAAATTAGGGCAAAGTTGCGCCCATGAACGGACACCCTGCATATTGTTCATAATTTATATTAAATACTTTAAACTTTGTTTGTATAACACTAAAGTGTTAAAAATATTTTTTTTATATTAAATATAAGTTTATATAACACATTTTTTTATTCGCTCATTGGTTTTGAGTTTATGTGAATTTATAATACTTAAATTAAAACACCCGTTTATTCCTTTCTTCGCAATTTTATTTTTTAATCTCAGATCGTTCTGTTATTGAAAATGAATACGTAATACTCGAAATTAACATCTGACATTTAAAACTAAATTGTGAAGAAAGTAATAAACAAGCGTTTTAATTAGATTTGATGGTGGTACGAAAATTACATTTATTACTCACCTCACCTACTATGTACTAGGTTAAAAAAAAATATATAAATATATATAAGGAATAGGGCTACGGTATAAACGTGGAACGCTGAGAAGGCAATCGGCGAAATCCCCGACGGAATGGGAATGCAAGCGGTGTACGGAATTCCTTCCGAGGATTTTACGATCGGAAAATGTACGATCATTTACTAGCTACCGTATAACTCTCCGTATTTCAAATATCATATGGGAGAATTCAATTTGCCAGGGACAAACTGTTTATATTGTTTCCTGGCTGCTACTGCCGCTATATAAAAATTCGACAAACGTAAAAAAAATTCAAGTCACCCGCACTGATATAAATAATATATCCTCAAGAAAAAAATAAAAAAGAAAACAGTCGGAAATCACTTGTGTTTGTTTATTCATGTTTTTCAATTGAGGTAAAATTTAATTTCAACCGAATTACAACTGGAAAAAAATACACCTTACAACCTTTCATGGATGAACTGAGATTATATTTAGGCGAACATCTTTTGCTAGAAACCAACTAAAAAAATAAAAAAAAAAGGTAGAAAGACCTCTGGTCGATAGCCCAGACAGACTAACACCTACATGTATTGTAATTATTTATATTGTTAAAAATTATCTATATAGTCTGAATAAAGATATATATATAAAAAAAGACAAGAGCACGAAAACATCCAGTATTTTAGTGAGTGTACGAAGGACATGATATATTAATCTACAATTTGAATAATAAAATGACGATTAAATAATGTTTTTTTTTTATTTATTAAAAAGACTTTTTAATATCGATTCATATTTCCTTATTATTTAATTATACAAATTTTTTAATTCATATTCATAAATTATTTCCACATTTAGCTCTGTGATTTTGACTTACGTTACGTAAGTACGTTAAGCAAATGCACATTAAAACAACTACTTCCCGGGCAAATCCGCACGCCGGACATTGAATTACATATTGTACACCTGCTGTTGCACATCAATAAAATATTGCAAAATGCAACAAATTTTGATCCGAGATAAATTTAATACAAAAACAACGAAAGGAACGTTACTTAATATAAGGCCATCTGCAGACGCGTGTTTCGGGATCTATCCCTCGTCAGTACAGCTATTGTGTAATCCAATGTCTGGCCTGGTAAATGCTCGGGAAGTAGCTGTTTCAATGGATGTTTGTAAAACTTACAGTGTAATTTTTTGCAGTTTGAAAAAGAGATTGATCGAATTTTATTGATCATTTCCTTGTTTAATTTCGTTGTAATATTTAATGAATTATGATTTGAGTTTATATTTGATGCTTGATTGGTTTGATTTATTAAATGTTTGTATTAATATGATACAAAATAAATCAATTACTTTATAAAACAGAGGCGAATAACTCGCACACGTTAGCGCTAACAAATGTGCACTCCCTGAGCAATGGATCGTATTTAATCGAAACGGCATTTTTTGTATACATCAATTCCATACTTTATAGGGAAACACCAACATAAAGCTCTCGAGTAAATAAATCGGGCGTCGGAGTGTGGCACCTGGTGCACGCGGCGCGGTTATAGAAAAGGGCTTTAACGTACACATTTAGTCAGGACGAAAAGGGGGGTAATTAAATCCAATAAATTCATAAGCGCGCCGCGTGTTTGTCACCCGGCAATTCGAAAGCCATTATTCAAAATTACGGCCGAAATTAATCTACTAAATCAAATCGAATCCGAATTGATACACTCGCTTCACAAGAATAACCCCTCCGAAAACTCGAGCGCACCTTAAGCCCCTCGCCCTTGTCCGGCCGACGCAATACATCACCCCGTTAAACACGGCCGAGATAATCCCGACTTATCGCCGAAAACGGCGCGCAATTATAAAACATGTTGCTCCAGATTTCCGGGTGGAAAGAAAGGCAATGGGGTGTTTGTGCGGGATGTGAATAACGGCTGAAGAGGAGTGGGGAAGAGGGGGGGGATATGGGAATAGGGAATTGGGCGCCTCATTAATAATCGCGTGCGTGAAAAAGGGAACAATTGAGCTCCGCCGACGCCGCCGCCACCACCGCCATGTGTATTATGTATTGGGTAGTCAATATCTCATGATTGCTGCCGTTTGCTTTTATATGGGTGAATCAACATGTATAATGGCGGTTTTGTGCTACGTATACAACATATAAATTTTAACATAAAATTTTACGCGTACATTTAGAACCTGGATATACATAAACTTCTTCAAAGGCACCGCTCTTTCTTTCTTTTCACGTTGCCAAACTGCTGAATTATAACTACCATAAAATATACAACTTTGCATTCGCTGCACTATTTAATATTGAAAGCTCTAACACTCATAGTTCCTGATATATAGCCTGTGACCTTTCTTATTCGGACACCCGGTACATCTGGTTTATTAATACAATTTAAAAGTGATTATAAGTGAATTATACAACACATTACATTACTCAACCTAAGTTATTCAGTGATTATTATTGTTTAATATTCATTGAAATTTAGTCTCTAGATATACGAAATTAAAGCGTTTAAAATATTTTACAAAATACAAAATTACATTTTTTTAAGGTAACTGCGATTTATATATACATATATATATATATTTTGTGTATCCATTATTTGATTTCATTTGACACGGCCTGCACTCAAAGACCAGCGATTGTAAAAGTGTGATTGCGCCGACGAGAGTAAAACACGAAAACTAAAAAAAAAAAACTTAATGGATCCGCTGATTACTTTAAAAAGAACGCTACTTCCTCAACTCCATCCTAAAGAGTTTTCGCCCGATTCCCAGAGGGAGAGTCTCAGCCTCCACCTCCACCTCCAGCACACGTAACTCGAACCCGGCGAGTTCGCTAAACTATTTATTCCGCCTAATCTAATAAATACCGATACCTGCAGGACCCACGCCGCACAAAAGGCTCTAAAGATTCTCACACGCGGTAATTCAAATTAATGCAATGACCCTGGCCAGGAATTGCGTCCGTTTTATATCAAAGGGGTGTGTGTTTAGGGTGTGAGCGTCCAGCGCGGTCAAAGTCTGTTGATTTATGCAAAATAAATGTCGGGGTATTGGTCCTTTGTTGGACGGAGGAGGGCGAGTCTTCCCCGACACACGGAACCGATACTCTAATTGCTATGAATAATTAACTTCTGTGGCCGGAGGATGGGCGAGGGGTTATTGGGGAGAAAGGTCTGTTTTTGCTGCGCTCTTTAACCTGCGGTTAATCGCTTTAATGTTCATCTAATATTCATCACACTTCAACCGGACAAATTATTTAATACGTTAATTTGCATTCCGTGATTAGACGATGATTAATATGCGCGTGTCAATATCAGGGAATTTAATGCACGCCGTCTGCGCGATCCAAGTCTGGAATTTTCGAACTTTGGATTGGAGTAATTCCCGGGAACGTTCTAGTCGAGGAGCGTAAAATAAACGCAATCTTATTAATTGCTTATTTAGGTATAAGATTCATTCCAAACTGAAATTAATAATTATAAAATGAAAAATTATATTATAAAATTATCGTTGTCTAAATAAAGTACAATATGAAAATTTTTGATTTGGTTGGCGTTAACTTTGTGGTACATCTTTGTTTTACTTTTACTTATAAAAGTCGTAAAACAAAGTTAAGTGTTTTAATATTACAATATAAAAATAATTATTTCCATAAATTAAATAAAACGAATTTGAAAATAATAAATTATTTCCTCTTAAGCTACTGTGACAATTTGACTTATGTTACATAAGTACTATAACAAATGTCTAATAATAGTCATTTGCTGTTGTATAACAATAACATATTGTATAATGCAACAATTTTTGAATTGAAAATATTTGATTGAAAAAACATAGACAAAAAAAGTTATGTAATATAAGGCTATCTGCAGACACGTCTTTCGGGATTTCATCCCTCATCATTACAGCTGTGCCTTGCGTAATTGCAAAGTTGTTTTTCTAGTTATTTTCATTCTGTTATTGCAGTAACGTATAGTCTGATAATAAGTACATAAGAAATATTCAACCAAAAGGCTGCTTCCGGATAAATACACAATCCGTTAATGAATTACACAACATATATTTATCATGAAAAAATAAACACACATTTTTTTCATGATAAATATATGTTATGTAATTCATTAACGGATTGTATATTTATGGGAAAAATTGTTTGAATAATAATAATAAAGTGACGTTAAATACATTTTTTATATGAGAGTCGTGGCTAATGCAATTTAATTATGTTATAATTTGAAAATTTCATTACATTTAATTTATTATTTATTAATTATACATCGATTATAAAATTGAACACAGCATCATTTAAGACAGTGTTTTAAATTCTGAACACATTTTAATTCTTTCAGTTTTTTTCTAAAATGAATAGGAAATCAGAAATTTGTAAAAAAATTGAAAAATTCTTATGTCGCGTCAATTATAAATGCAGCACTCTGTATTAGTATTAATTCTTGATTTTGTTGTTGTTGATATAAATGTTTTGTTTTGATTTAGTTTACAAATTCTAATCTAAGCGATTACCGAACCGAATTGCGCGAACGCCGTCGAAAAATAATAAACGCCGAGTTTTCCGTTGTATTGCAAGGGAATTTAATGAATTGATATTTAATATTCAGTCTGGATGTGCTTTGGAGGAAATGGCTCCAGAAAATATCTCCCTGCGGGCCCATAAAGTAGGGATTGCCGTCCCGCTTCCACCGATATTTTATTTATGACAAGCGGGAGATGTTTCAAAAGGAACATCGTCGATGATGTTGAAATAGTCCTGTCAGGAGTTAAGGATTGAATTAATAATCATACGCCTTTTTCCGCTCGCCGCCCCCCCCTCGTTTTCACAGATATTTCTATTCGTATTCGTGTATTTTCCAAGAGAATGGAGGAATTTCGATTCGATTCTTTCTTTTTCTTTTCTCCCAAAAAAATCTCAAAGACTCTTGGTTCTATCAGAAGAAACATAGGATACTTATTTTTCCAGAAAAGTTTAATTCGGACGCTATAGGGAAATATTAAAATGGCGAGACCCGTTTACATGTAGTCTTATGGGAACGTTTTAAGCGAGACGCGTTGATCGACGCTTGTGGACGTGACTTCGGTTTTACTAACATAACTTTATTTACAGTTAAGATACGCTTTTGGGACTTAAATTGTTGGATTCCTAATGAATTTCTCTATATGTTACCTTAAAATCATGTATAAACCTGGGGTGGGCTCTTCTACAAAAAATCCCAAATTTGATCATTTTTTTAACCAACTTTTCAAACGCCCTTTTCACAAGCTTGCTGTTCAAAAACTATTTGATATAAGTTGCTCAATTTTATACAGTTAATGCTCCCATTCATTAGGAACATTTTGGTGTAATTTGAAGGTATTCCGAGAATTTCGAATTTTTCATGAAAATCCACTTTTTTCCAAGGGGTACCCCTTAGAAAATATTCAAATTTCGATAAAAAAAATTTTCCTCCGAAAAAATCTGAAAAAATTCTTAAAGACTCTTCAATAAGTTAGAAAGAACGTGGAGTATTCATTTTTGCAAAAAAAAAATCATTTCCAGTTCATTAAGGCCATTTGAATTGACGAAGTCCTATTTACAACGGGAACGATCATGGCTTATGGACGCGACGTTAATTAAATCAATATAACTTTCTTCACAGGTGCGATAGAATTATAGAATTTAAAGATTGGGATTCAGAAAGAATTTATCTATATTATACTTAGAAAATCATTAAAATGTGGCTTCTGAACTTGTCTACAAAAATTCACAAAGATGGACATTTTTTTCGCTTATTTTTCAAAAGCCTTGTTTACACGCTTGTTGTACTAAAACTATTTACTCTATCTTGCTTAAATTTACACACTCGATACTCCCATTTATTAGAAACATTTTGGTGTAATTTGAAGTTATTTGTGTATAAAACATGTTAATAGCTTTTTTTTTAAACTGTGATTAAAGAAAAGATACATTTTTATTTTTAATTAAATATAGTAACAAGCGCTAAATTTGGACGTAGTATGTTATTTAATATGATATTTTAATAACCGATCCACCGTAACACAAATGTAAAATACAAATGTAACGAACCCGGGGAAATTCCGTTACATCGCCATTACCGATTTAATTAAAATTTATGTCAATATTTATTTTCTAGTGCGCGTTTATGGATTGGCCGAATGGCGTTTTTATGTACCGCGGGGAATTTTGTAATCAAATTAGTTCAGTCGCTGGTATTTCACAGTTCATTATCCATAAGCGCGCTTTACGCGATGTCCAAAATACTTTCACGGGATTAAATTTAAATAAATTACACAGCTTTTCATAATCGATATTATCACGTAAAACAACAACATAAAAATACAAAATGAAAGGTTATTTGAATTGTAAATAAAATGGATTATTTTGAATTGATATTTATTTTTTTAATTTATTTATAAATTGAACGTTTACGGAAATGTTTGAAATGAAATTGTACTCAAATAACTTCTAAAAGATTTATCATGTTTAAATTATTTACCATACTTTTAAATCAATTAAATCTTCGTGAATAATTGAGAAATTACAGAAATTTGTACAATAAAAACAATGGCTATTTTAAACATTAAATCTCGGAAACTTAATGAAAACGAATAAGTCAAAGATTTATATGAGTATAATAGAATCACTATTAACAACATAACAATATCTCTCTCTCTCATATATGCAAGTACCTTGGTGTTTCGATTCCAAACTATCATTCAAATCCTACATTCTATCCATAAAAACTAAAAACCAAAATATGGGCACGTTAATTTAGATTAATTAGATACAAACAAGAAGGTATACGTGTAAAAATAACCGCACATATTTACAAATCAATTTTCCGACCTTTACTAGACTACGGAACTATACTTTTTACCCAAAGTAAAACAGTTTGTCTCTATCACATCCAAGTTACCGAGAGATCCTCCCTAAAAATACTCACCAAACTTGTACATCGTAACAACTCTCTCCACAATCTTTCTAACGAATTCCTTTATGAATCCTGCAAAGTCACACCTATATCCCAACGTATAACCTTTTCAAAAACTGCAAAATACGCGAGTCAAATGCATTAATATATGTATGTTTAGTTGCCTATAACACGCAACTGAACACACACATGCCAAATAGTCAACTAAACATACACACATCAATCATTCAATGCGGCTGGCTCGCATTTTTTGCAGGTATACACTTCTCCTAATGTATACTTATAAAAAAATCTCTCTGTATATATATATAATCTTATATCCTTCTAACACATATTGGTGTAGGATATTTTAATATATATACCCAATTTAATTGATTGAGTTATGTGAAGATCAAATTAAATTCATAAATAAATCACTAATAACTTTTCTTCACACTTTATTTGTTTTACCAAATGTACATTTGACAATGTAATTGTCCGAATAAAGATATTTCTATATATCAGCAAATTGTTAAAAGTTATTAATATTATTGTTAGGATTAAACTGTTATTACACAACTTTGTAACCCTCCGATTGTGAACACATGTAAAAAGAGAGAAAGTCCCGGGACCCCCTAAGGGGCAAGAGACATTAGTCCACGTCCTCGAATCCTATCACCCGCTTAATCAAAACCTTTCCCTATTAATCAATCCCTTTCCATCTAGTTTCCAATGAACGACCGCCGCTTTTTTTTTGCTTTTTTCCCACCGCCGATCACATTCAAATCCCAATAAAAGATTGATGCGTCGTAATAACATATTTATAAAACCGAAATGAATAAAAAAATAAATAATAAATACACCACGCGTGACAGGGGATTTATCGCCGGGGATTTCATTTTTTTTTTCCGGCTCCGGCAAAGTGGCAATTTTTTCGTATCTGTTAATATAAAGGGAGCGGGCGGACGTAACGTAACTGGGCGCAATTTAAGTTTAGAATCATTTTCCAAACTCATTCGGGAAAACTTTTTGCCCTGTGTTTTACTTTATTATATCAGCTCTTTTTTTCTTTCTTTTTGTGTTTAGTTTACTGCACATTGTGTTTCGGTTTGTTGGAAAGGAGACCGAATTACTCGAATGGAAATATAAATATTCATTTATTTAAAACTTGTATTTTTATTTCTGCTGATTTATCTTTGCGAAAGTAACTTAATTTTTGGAATACAAAAATATAAATTAATTTAGTATACAAGGTATTTAAAATTCAAGTGCCAGCATGGGAATCTTATTGTTATAATAATACATTTATTTACGGAATCACCTTTTTACAAAACATGTGCTACAAAAAAATATATTACCAATATATATATATATATATATATATATATAATATTCTAACTGATATATAACTATAAAATAACAGTGAACAATACTAATATTTAAATTACAATACAATTAAATTTTGATATTAACCAATATTGGACAGATCAAGGCCATACAAACATCTTTTAAAATGAAAAAATGAAGGCTGAAGAGATTGGATAGGTTTAAAGTTAGCACTTTTGCAGAATTTCATGTTGAATTAAATCCCTTTAAAAATCTGAGGATATAGGATAAATATTGAATATAAGAAAAAATATTCAAATAAATTAAATAATAAGAATTTGAAAATAATTAATAAATTTGTATGTCCTTCAAAAGTTTTTTTTACAACTTTAAATTGGTGAAAGTTGAGAGTGTTCTTAAAGACGTTTGTTCAACACAAGTAAATGCACGATAGCATTTGGATTTTATTTTAGAACAACGGCAATGAATTCCAATGTATCATTTTTTTATTTAAGAACGAAAAGGAATATAAATTATAACAGTTTAGAAATTGAGGGAGGAAACAAAATGATCGATAAAAAACAAATAATCGATCATAATTCTGTTTAAATACAAATTTAATTACTTAAAGATAAAGGAAAAAGACAAAAACTTCAAAACATGGATATTTAAAAAATGTCTGTAAATTTTAAATTAAAGCGCAAAAATGGTATAATTGTAAAATAAACAATTCGACTATTTTGGCAATTGTGTAGTGCCGTTCATTTCAAATATACACTCAATTTTCAATATTATTATTTTTTTACAATCTCGAAACAACAAATAACAGCGAACTCAAAAAAAAATAACGATAATTAATAAATAAATGCCCAAAATTTGGCGCTTTCCTGCTTTCATAGTTTACTAAAGCGTAACGACGCAAATCCACCCCGCGTGGAAAACATCAAACCTTACCATTCGTAAAATTGATTGAAAAGGCATCAGAAATTCAATAATAATCCGTTTAACCCCTCCGGAATAAAGTCGTGGGGAATGCAACGACTCGAACTATCAATTACCCTCTTCTCTTTCTCGGGACGGATAAGGGAACTGCGTCGACACGTCCCGGACCGATTCATCATATCCCCGGGGAAGATGTCGGCCGACAATTAAACAAAAAAAAAGGCATACATGTTGAACAATCTCTATTTGTTTTCGACAGTGACAAACGGCCGCCATCAGCCATCCAACAGTGTAACCGACCGTCGAGCACTAAATAAACTTCCGTCCTATCTGGGCTACCATATACAAACAAGGACTGTATTTTTATGTGTTTGTCCACTGTTTTATTCATATCTGATTTTATTTTTTTCACTTTAGTGTATATGCAGAGCGGAAATGCATAAACAATTATTAAAAAAAATATTAATTTTAAATTATTCTAAAGGCAAAAAAATCATATTATCGCGCATATTTCATTACTTAGGTTAATAAGAAAAAAATAACGAAGCGAACTATAATTAATTCAATATAATTAATAAACACGTTAGGTTTGTTCGTTTCATTAATTAACGCAACACTTTTTATATTTTCCATCCATATTCAACAGAATAAAAAAAATATATACAACAAATAAAATATATTCTCGTATTTGAATAGTTCTCTTATTTTCCATGATTTAATCAAATAATTCCAAGCCGCCATTTTCTTTGTGTGAATCGCCGCCGGATGTCGATACTGTGTTTGTTAAGACTCCTTTGTATTGGAAACTATGCACTTGGACCTCTGGACCGAACGGATTCTCTGCTCTTTCTTTGCATCTGTGGAGTACTTTTCCTGCACACAAGAATAACAGCCCATGTATTTTCGCACTCAATCTGAACAATTTAAAATGAAAACTTTTATGTTTATAGCGAAAATTTAGTCGCACGGAAATAAATTATTTGAAATGATATGATCGATATTATTGATAAAATTTATATGAGTGATTAAAAACCCAGGATAAGATCAGTTAAATTAATGATATGCAGCAGCAGGTGTACATTATGTAATTTAATGCCCGGCGGGGTATTTGCCTGGGAAGTAGTTGTTTTAATGCACATTTGCGTAACGTAGCTAAATGTGGAAATAATATATTATATTAAATAAAAATGATTTGAAATTAATACATTTAGCTCTGTGACTTATCACTTACGTTACGTAAGTACGTTAAAAAAATGCACTGCTTTCCGGGAAAATACCCTGCCGGACATTGAATTACATAATATACACCTGTTGCTGCATATCAATAAAATTAATATTTTCAAATTATTTTTATTTATGAAATAAATATGAAAATTATTAAAAATCAACCATTAAAACACAGATTAGATTGAATAACTTTAAATTCTCGACTAGTTTCGGGTTATTAGCCCATTTTCAAGAGAATTTAAAATTAAAATAAAAATTAAAAAATCAATATATCCATTAATGTAAATATCTATAAAAATATATTAATTAATTTCAAATTTAGTAAATTATTCTCTCTCTAACTATTTTTCTATTAAATTCTTCTGTTTATTTTTATTTTTTTTATTTAGTCTTATATAACATCCTTATATATTCCTCTCTACTTCTCAGTATGAGGTTCTGATTATTAATTAAATATTGTTATTTAAATTTTTGGTTTATTATAATTCTTAAATCATTTTTCTAATTGGAAATAAAGAATTAATTAAATTTATAATTCCACTTACTTTTTAAAGTTATTTTTAATAATATTTGTTCTTACGTTCCTACAAACCTTTATCATTTTTACAAGTCGTTTCAACATCCAACATTTTCTTATCCTCGGGATCAGTGTTCTTTTCAATGACTCTTATGGCCGTTCCTTCAGGACAGCTACATCCGTGCGCTGCAATAAAATCGAAACAAAACATAATTTATGGTCAATATTGAATACTCCAGGGAGTATTGTTGAATTTGTTTATTCATTCATTCTGACACGAAAGGATAAATATAACGTCGTTGATTTAAATTGTTAAAATATTGAAGGAATAAAATTAATCGGAAATTATTATTGTTGGTTAATAAATTTTGTTTGTTAAAAGCGCAAACCATTGTGTTTTTTTTATTTATAATTTAGAAAAATAAATAAATTATAAAATTTTGAAAATGTTTAATATAAAAACGAAATGTTTCTTGAAATAATTAAGTATTAAATAAACATTAAATGATTTTTATTATAAATTTTAAGCCAGGTAGTTAAAACTTTGTTTAGCATCATGTACACATACAGAAAGTTACATACATTTTTAAAAATATTAACATTAAGTAATAATATTATCAATACTTCAATGGAATCCGGGAGGCAAAATATATACATAATTTTCAATTAAAATTATAGAGGGCTAATTTTAATTGAAAATTAAATATATATTTTAATAATTAATAGATTGATGAGGCTGATAATTGTTGAAAGTTATTAATTACTTATATTAAATAACATTATTGAGTCTTTCAATGTCTATTGTAATATCGCTACAATTGTTGCACCACACTGTGGATTCTTCAGGCACAGTGTGGTGAAACAATTGTAGCGATATTACAATAGACTTTGAAAGACTCAATAATGTTTTTTAATAATTAATTAGACAATCAAATTAGTGCACAAATTAACTTATTTTCAATTAAAATTAGCGCTCTAATATTTTAATAATTAATCAGTCAATCTAATTAGTGTACAAATTAACTTATTAATAATTTCATTTAATTAATACTCACAATTTTCAAATAACGCTGCGAAGCACACTAACAACACAGCTGCATACAAGCACTTCATTTTTTGTATTATTGTTTTAATTAAATTATTTAAAAACCAAGAAAATTTATCAATACTCGACTTTGCAACCGCCGATATCCAATAACAACGCCAGCAAAAACTGTTCTGTATTTATGCTTTTCGAAAACACGTCGCTGTTATCAAAGATCAAGGTTGAGTAATGCTGCATTTGCGATTATCCGTTTTTTACGAAGAAATCATAAGCGATTTTAATTGTGAGCCGTATATGTCCCGATTAATCTAATCGAAACATGTGAATTCAGCGGGTGATCTTTGCAGTGATTTCGGCCTATAAATCCAAGGATTGTTTTCAAAAAAACGCGCTCGCGTATCGTTTATTTTTGCTCTGGAATTTCCGGCCGCTGGAATGGTTCGTGGTATGACGAGGCTTTTTGTTTGTTATTATCAAGGTTACATATATTTTTTCAACTCAAAGGATGGTTCACATATTTTCAGGAATCGTTGTTTCATATCGTAAAATGACGGAATAACATGCAATTAGTTTTCAATGGTTTCACAGTAATCCACACAAAGCATTGCATTTAAAAAATAATTTTCAATATGACTAATAATTGGTTTACACAATATTAATTGTATTTAATAACCATAACAGAATATAGACAATAATTCTTACACTCTGTGTGGCATTATTCAAAAATTGAAAATTATTTTGAGTGCATTAAGCACAGTGGTTGAACAAGGAGTGCGTGTTTGGTGGTATAGCGCAGGTATGATCCATTACGATTTCATGAAACCTTGACTAATCGATGTAACAAACTGGACGAAATAATGTAAAAACTTAAAGATAAACAGCCTAAATTGGTCAGCAGATCGACTCTCATCTCATTGCATCACTGTAATTGTAACGAATTCCATAGAATGGTGAAAATCGTGAAATACGATAGAGAATGATGAATTACGCTAATCACAAATGACCATAGCAAAACTACGAAAATTAAAATTGGAACTTCTTCATCATTTCCGCTAGTCTGCTGACTATCATTTCTTCCATAATTTTAACAACTTTTTTCTAATAGGATAACAATTTAATTCCGACAATGCTGTTAAACTGGCCTTTCAGGAATTAATTGGCAAACATTAAAACCAATAGGCCACAAAGATATATTTAAATTTATTTAGAATGATATTTATCAAACACCAAATATTCAGAAATTGTCTCAACAACCAAGAAACAACGTTAATTACAATAATGATAATACATTCAAATACTAATTAATTCATTAATACATATAAATTTGTGTCAGGATAGAACAAGTTATAAATTATTCCTTATGTTTGTTTTATATAATAGTATTTAATCAACTATTTAGAATAATTATGTTATGATTTAATGGTTTCAGTGTATTATTTAATTTCCCTGAATACATTATTAATTATTTTATAATTGTAGACTCAACCGTGATGACCTTTTTATTTTGTTGATTCCACACATGAAAACATACACCACACAAATACAAATATTTTACGAAATAAAACGCAGCGTTCAGTTTGCTCCACGGTCCGCAACCATGTTAGCAAATATTGATGGATGATCGTGGACAATGTGCATCAAATATGGAGCATCGGTGTGTATTATGATGCAAACAGGGCTTTCGGCCAATTCAAAATACCACTCTCAAGTGTACAAGCATTGTACTGCCCGTGCGTGTGCATTTTAATTAACCATATGACCCCCTTTCCTCCATTCATTCCACATCCAAGCTATTACGGACCATTTGTCTCGTTAAATATACTACGTTCAAGATTGATGAATAATAATGAAGTGCTTCCAGAAGGACGAGCTTGTATTGGATTAAATTTAATCGAGGATGAATTGTTTGAGGAAATTTATTATTTTTTGTAAATTGTATCAAATATTTTATCAAAAATCCTATTTGAAACTTGATACGCGTTTATAAACGAGCAATTTTCTACGGCGCGCTCTCTCCTGGTTGCCTTCCTCACCGTTTGTCTGAATAGACGACTTCCTGTCTCTGGAGTCGCCGTGTCGCGAAACTTTATTTACCGCATCCTAGAGATGTCTTTTCATTTTTCAGGAGGCGACTTTTTCGACTTTTTTCCCATCCCCCCCTTTGTATCCCGCCGCGAATGTGTGTGTGTTTGTGTGTGTCGTGTTTTGATGTAAGGAGCAGCAGCGAGGGCGATATGCATACATGCAATTTATATTCAACATCCTTCCCTCGGCGTGGGCGTGAAAAAAATAGCTGGGAGATAATTTAACGGCGTGTCCTCTTTTTTTTCTATCTGGCTCTCCGTCTCTCGGCCCCCCTGTCTCGCTCGCCATTTTCGGTTAATATTTTTCAATTTTAAATTCAATTTTTCACATCCCGGCGAACACACCATAAACATTCTTCGCGCAAAGATACATTACATTAACATAGGATGAAAATAAGTTGATCCTGGAAGCATACTTTTTTTAAATAGGTTATTTAAATATGAAACTAAGCTAATGAGGATGTCTTTAATATTTTTTCAAAATAAAATCGATGAAACAAAATAAAGAATTAAAAAAGCAATTATTTAAAATTATTTATTTATAATATAATTAATGCTTAATCAAAACAAATTTAATATTTATTTTAATTTAAACACACTTTTATGGAGCACATAAAATATAATATCACAATTTACTGTAACCGTATAAAACTAAACAGTAAACATTTATATATTTATTTATTATTATTATCCAACAGATTACAAGATTTTATTACAGGATAACTCAATACTAACAATTACAGCGTGTAAGCAGAATGTGTATGATGAAACGACTATTTAATTCTTGCATATAAAAAAAATAATATAAAAGTAATACAAAATATGACAATTGTTAAAGAGGGCGCTCACATGAACAACTGCGTATTACCAAAACAGAAAATGAGTGAAAACCTTCAGGTAACTCAATTCATTAATTATATAAATAAAAAATGTTGTATGGTTCTTCATTGAGGCTCACGAGGTCTTCGGAATTTTAAATATGTGACTGTAAATTAGTATTGTTTTTTAAATATTTTGTAAAAAATCAATAGCATTAACAATCAATTAGACACGTGTATAATTCCATTGATGTAAATGATTAATAAATCGGATATTTTTACAATTTTATAACTTCATCAGAAGCATTCTTTTAATGAAAATAGATCTGGCAACGACGCACGCTCGTTTGTAAAAGAAAAGGTTTATGCAACACCTCCAGCGGATGATGTAGCAGTTATAAACAGGATAAATGCACACTTGTTTGATCCAGCGTTGCCAAATGTATAGTTCTTTTAAGTGGCCCGTGAGCCTTAAGGAAGGACTGTGTGACTTATTTTCGTTAATATTTTTATCTAAAAATTAGTCAAAGAGTCACGCTACCTAAAGCTTTTCACTCATTTTCTGTACACCTTGTATAATTCGGTGGCTTTGTTCAACAGATAATTTTTAAATTGTAACGGGTGTCCAAATAATAAAGGTCACCGACTAAATCTCATGAACTATGAGATTTAGAGCTTTCAAATAAATAATGTTGATATAACCTGCTATTAATATATTTATGAGATGGAAAAATAAGTCTCAAGTTTGTATTTTGTCCGGTAGAGGGCGAAATGAACACTCAAAAATATAATACTGTGATTATCTCAACAAATATTCAAATAAATGTATCCTAAAACTATGCTTATTGAAATCGATGAGTTTATGAATAAAAAAATGTTTTTTGTCCACGAGTGTATAGAATTTGGAAACAATGCTTCCGTCCGCATTCAGTAGTGTTGAAGTTTAGTAAATAAATTTAGTACAAATGAAAAAGCAGGAGAAAGGAAAACTGCTTTCTTACGAAAAAGTATACGAAACAAATATTGTCGTTTGTAGTAGAATATGTTAGCACTACCCTAACACACTACCATAAAGGTTTAAACAATGCGTCATTATTTTAATGTTTGAAGTTTGATTTACTGGTAATTTACAATATCATTTGTTGCTAAGTATTGATCCAAAAATGTAATTATTGAGAAATTAATTTAGTAAAATTATTTGTAATGCAGTAATTTTTTTTTATCGTGTACCACCTGTAGTTGGGCTTAAAACCGGCGATATTGAAGCAGTTGCAGTTTTCTCAGAAGCGCCTGTGATATGAGCCGATGTAGTTGTTGAGTTTGTAGTCGGAGATGTTTCACTTGTACTAGTAATGGTTGTACTAGAAGTTTCAGTAGTCTCGGTACTAACAGACGTCGTTACTTTTGTAGTAGGAGTTTTTGTTACACTTGTAGTAGAAATAGTTTTTGGTGTTGTAACAGTTGACTTAGACGTAATGGGTTTAGTTGGACTAGTTATCGGTGGATTTATACTTGTATCAGTTGTAGGAGTTGGCTCAGACGTGGGTCCTGGTGTTGGATTTGTTGCTATAAAATTATAGAACAAATAATTCATACAATCTATTCATTTATTAAAACGTATATAAAATATTAATTATTTAGTATACAGTACAGCATTTTTTTACGCAAAATCATAGTTTACAAATAATTTGAAAATAATTAATAAATTATGGAATTTTAAATAATGAAAGACTTTTTTTACTTTGTTTGTATAACTCGGATATTTAAATAACTGCGACGAAGTGAATTTTCTATTTAACTCGGATTGTTTTATTGTTGACTATAGTTTCGAAAACCTTAACGTTCCATACGCTAGATGAATGCTGGCTGAACATTTCATTAAATCTAATTATTTTTTTTTGTTGAATTTTAACATACATTCTCGAAATTGAAACGCAGTTAAATTATTTAAATCAATGATTATAACGTCCGTATCTAAATGACTGCTCATAATACTTTTATGAGTGGTTTAATGACTCATTGTCGATAGCGAATAATGGATTATTGAAAAACTCATTCAAATTTCTTGATTAATAACAGAATAATTGTAATAAAATTGTTTATGTTTAATTAAACACCTACGTCGGTTATGATCCTTGACTGCCATAGCGAAAGCTAAGGAGAACACCACGATTCCCAACACTCCAGTCATCAATATTAATTTTTTCTCTAAACTTGTTAATGTCGCCCACCATACACAAGACCTAAAACATAAGGGTTATTTGAAAATTTAAAATTGAAATAAGCCACAAAAAACATAATTTATTCGCAATTTTTTAACGTTAAACGTGTAGACAATTTCTACACGAATAAATAGCGAATAAATAGCGAATTTGTTTTATACTAGAGTTAATTTAAGGTTTTATTTGTTGTTATTTTACTGTCGGTTTTTTGATTGCATTAAGTATGTGTGGATTAATTGATACGATCGAGAGCGACAATTGCTCTGTTTCAATTTTATTTTCAATAATGAATGGTTAACTTAATCGAATGCCTTTGAAAAATATTATATAAATAGCATCGACAGAATTTTTCAAAGGCGTTCGATGATAAATATATTATTTATTATTATTATTATATATAAAAATATTGATACAAGTTGATCTGCCGTGGTGAAATACGTGTTGTTCCTCAATTAATACATTCTTACACATCCAATATAGTTGTTCTGAAATTAACTTATCGAGTTTAGGAATATCTGATATTTGCTCTATTTTTTAAGCACAGAACAAATTGTATAATTAATGCATACAAACTTTTAAACTTTAAATAAATGAAACAAACCAAGTGTTTTAATTTTAATCAAATCATCCTGAATTAATTCAGACTTTTAACTTATGACCAGTTTAAAAATACAATTATTTTTTTTCAAATGCAAGAAATTCGTGTGGAACTTATTCGTGAATTCTTTCTGAGCTTACCCTGAGGCACCATCATCGCCCAAAGGCACATACCCTGACCCCGGCATCTCACTTTGAATTTTATTGTACGTAATAAATCGCTCAGCGTTGGCTTACGACTGTTTTCGCTACGTGCCCATGTTCTATATCACCAGATAAGATAAATCCAGTCGGAGTATTTTTTGCCTTATCTTGTTTTATCGGTTTTTCGAACTAAATTAGTTCGAAATAAATCAGGAACTTGAATCGATATTTGTTTAGAGTATTAGCCGTTGGCGATTAATTTAAAGAATTTTGTTATCTACCTTGCAAAATTTAATCAGTATGGATTATTTGAATGAATTAATGGAAATGATTTCACTAGTTTATTACATATCTTATATATAATATTCACTTCAAACGGAATAAGAATTTCAATATTATTTACATAAATTTCGGACAATAATTGATGAAAATTTGTTGTTTTTTTTTATATAAATAAAATGAGTGTGTGTCTAATGATGTGATTAGATTAAAGCATGTTTATCTGTGTAATATTGTCTTAAAGTATTGATATATTTGCAGGGTTTTACTGTTTTATTTTAATTAAAAGCGAAGTTTACCCCACACGTTCTATCTATAAAATAACCCGACAAGCGCTTGTTTGAGCGAAGGACACAATTGAAGTTCCTCCACCACTACACTATTATCTGCGTTAACTTATCCCGCCGACGTTATTTACATTATAAACAATATGCTCGCTGGGAGCAACTCTGGAGTGAGCGAGAGAGTGTAATTAAAGATTTCGTATGAAGTCTGGAGGCATTTGTATTCGCAAAGGTAGCACTCACTACTTTCTAGGTACTTAGAGGCATTTCCCTTGATCCCCTTTTGTCCTAGACGCGCGAGTGTATCCCATTTGCATTTTGTACTGGAAAGGCGAAACGAAACGAACTCCTCTTCTCTCCTCTCCGCACCGTCTAATTAGACGAGTGCCCGCCCTTCTTTCTCCACCAACGACCCAAAACGCACGCCAAGGATGACTTTAATTGCGGCCTCCCTTGACGCGTTTAAAACACAACAACCGGAGGGTGCTCGCCTCCTCTTCTTGCGGCCGCCACGTTCTGGATGTATTCTTCGTCTATTGCTGGGGATAATTGGTGTATCATGACGGCGGTGAATAATGTAATCCCGGTTCAAAGCGGGTTAGTAAGAACTTGGGCGAACAAGAGGTTCATCCCGGTATCCCACTTCCTGAAACCTTAATGGGGGAGACATAAGTGGAGGAATATGAATGCACTCATACGAGCGTGTTTCTGTGCCGGAACGCAAAGTTGTTTTAATCTATCTCGGATAATGCCAGCCGTAAAAGCACTTCATTTAGAACAATTAAATCGTATTGATTTTCTTAACGTACAAGCTCAATTATTTTATTATTAATACCCTGAATTTGTGGGATTCGCAACATTATTTGATATATTAAAATAAATAGAAAACTTCTTGCTGATATTATTGTTATCATCATTATTAACTCTTCAAATGTTAGAGGATGTGAAACAGCAAGATGCATCAATTAAAAACAAACTGCCATTATTTTAACTTGCTTATACTAAAATTTATTTACATTTTTATTCAAACAATATGATAACAAAATATACAAAATATATTATAACAATATGTACTTAGTCTGTCATGATCTTCTCGGAGAATTCGTTTCCGAATACCAATTTTTTAATGGTGGCAGAATTTAGTTAGGAAAATTCGTATTCAGGAAAGAATGCCCAAAATCTAATAGTGAGACGGAATGATTGAATAGTAAATTAAATAGAAAGAATATTATCCGTTAAAAAAATGTATTTGCAAGAACTATTTTATATTGCCACAAAATTATTGTAGTTAAAAAATGTATAGGTATTGTCAGGTCCGCAGCGGAAAAGAAGACATCCGTGAAAAGTTTTGTATCGGAGCGCCGGGCTCCGGTTATCTCTCCCAATCGGGCCCGAGGCGAAAGGGGAAAACAAACAGATGATACTGAATAGACCAAAAAGTATTTAAAAGCATTCCGAGATTAAACAATTAAGATAAAACATCGCCGGACCGAAATCTCCGTCTTCGAGTTGAGTTTGAGCGCGGAGCGGTGGAAGGAGGCGGAGGACAATAAGCCGATGCTCGCTGCCGTCTACTATACAGGAATTAGCTTTTGGATCTGGTCCTAGTTTTGGATCCGCTTTTCCAGTTTTCCACTTTTCCACTTTTCCGCAGCCAGTCTGCGAGCTGTACATTAGTCAGAGTTGACGGGGACGTGCTTTCCGCGCCACTTTACACCCCTGCGAACTCTAAACTATCCATTCTTAACTTATTTTATAGTCTTCTGACTGGAACACATATGGGACTGAAAATATATTCTTCATTATTTATACGCGAAGTCGACCGGGCCCCCGGGACAAGAACTAGGGGGGGAGGGGTTATATACGTGTTCGTGTACGCTAACCAAAATATTTATCTTACTGCACATTTACATCTTTACATGGACCATAAGATGCTAAATCACTTAGATAAATCACTGAGCTGGGTGAAATACGCGCGGAAATTTTACGCAAACACGGGATTCTTGCTGGAATCTAAGAAAATATTTAGCGTGTTTATTTTACAAACAGTTTAAAATACCAGCTCGAATAATTGAATACGTAAATATTTTTACATTATCTCATCAATTTTTAATGATGTTTAGTTTCACGAAATTGTAAATTTAAGGACAGTTGTCTTAAGATATTTGTTTGGGGAGTACGTGAAGTTTCTTGATATAATGTAGTAATATTTTATTCCTTTCTTCATTATTACAGTTGTCTTGGTGAAGGTAAATAAAAATTTGTCCACTTGCAAACTTGTTTCCTTCCTGTTTATCCGCTTACAAACTGCTAATTCAACTATTTTAAATACATATTATTATACATGAGTTGAATTATTAAAGTAATAAATCTAGTAGAATAGAAAAACTGGCATTCAATTAATTTATCAATTAAAGACTTTTTTTTAGATAATTGTTTTGTAACTAATAGATATAAAATAGTATTATTCTTCAATAAATATTTATTATATCCGCCAAATATGTTTAAAAGCTTAGAAAAATGCTGACGCTTTCCAACAAATTTCGTCCCGCTTTCGGTATATTTATTTTTTACGGTTATTATTAGGGAATAAAAGGGGATTTCGTGTTGGGGAAATAATGTCTGTATCCACTTAATATTAATGCAGTTTTTATTGCCATTAAGGTCGGATTGATGCGGACTTTTATTTAGCCTTTCATAGCGCCGTCCGGGCTATCTCCTCGGCGATTTATGCGCGCCGTTAATTGCCAACATTTGTCCGCTCATCCCCCCCTCCCAACCACCCCACTATATCCCCTGAAAATATTAATCCCTGAAATAGTCAAATCCGCATAAGCCCTACCCACTTTTCCGCGCTATTTACCCACGCTAATTGCCGATGTTAATGCTAATATATGACAATTGGCGTTCGGGTGATATTCAGCAAGGAAAATCTAGGATTTAGCATGTGTGTTGATAAATATAAGTATAACTAATACTTTTAATTTAGTTACTAATAATCAGTTATTTTAAATAAAATTAAAGCATTAACACAATCAGAAATTTCCAACTCGGACGCTCCACTTTTTTATATTGTATATTTTGTAAGAACTAATTAGGCAAAAATATAATAAATATTATTAAAAATATAATTTTATTTTAAGTTAAATAAACTGAAGAAAACGTTATACAGAACAAACATAATATTCATTTATTTATTTATAGATTTACGAGGACCTATTGAAAGTCAAAAGTTTTTTATTCAATTTAAAAGTGAATATGAATTTTCAATAATTAATTATTATTAGAGATGGACACAGTCAATCTTTTCGATCCTTTTTGTTTCTACAAAATTAAGTATATTACAATTTTATTAATGCAATATATTCTATTAATATCCGTAATTTATTGAAAAACATTAATTTATTGTTATTAATCACTTTATTCGATAATAATCGCTAATTTAGAAATACTCGATTTCTAATAAAACTCGATTTTGCCCAACACTAATTATTATATATTTTGTACACTTTGTTATAATTTAGTTTTAAAAATATATCGAGAAGGGAATGTAATGATGATTAACATTTTGGTGCTGTCCAAAACAATGATCCTTGATTGGAACGCCGCCGTCGAGAAGTTTCCTAACCGGAAACCTTGAGGTATCTACAAAATTAACTTCCGCCCCCCTCGCTTAACTAGTTAAATCCACATTACTCCGACAATTGATACCCGAAACGAATGCCGAACAAAATAGCGCACTAATTGTAGAGACCCTCTCAGAATTCTCGGATTAATTAAAAACGAATACGGAACTTTACAAATAACAATATAGTGTTATGCAACAAATTACAAATATTGCTTGTCTTGGAAATTATAAGATACGTTTAAATAAAAATTACAAAATTTATATTATACATTTATAAACAAATTCTTGTTATAAAAAATATTTATTATCACAGAAAATCTTTATGTCTGAAAGTTACATTAAATTACATCACAATATTTGCAACATTACACTCATTTGGTATTAGTTAAGACTCAAAAAACTGTGATATCAAATCTCCATACAATACTTAAAATCCACCTATATGGGTTCAAATCCCATCAGAGATGTTTCTTTTCCACTTTATATTTAATTAAATTTAAATTATACCTTACTGTTGTGCATTGAAAATGTCTACAATTCAAAATTATTATTCACAAATACAATATCACTTTGTTTTTTCCATAAAATTCCATTCAAACAACTTCTGCATTTATCAAATCGCGCCCCCATTAAGATGACAAATTCATATTCCCCAAAATCCCCATCACGCGCCCGTCCGTTAATACGACCGTTCAAAATTCGCAAGTGCTAATGCCCGACCGTCAACTTCGTCGCGGTTTGCAGGAAGTGACGAAAGAAAAAAAAGAGAGACTAATCGCGTCTCATCTCAGGAATCTGGATAATCGTTAGTCCATTAGCGAAAGTACAGCTCTGGGCAAACCCCAAACGGCACTCGGCGGAGGCGCGAGGGCGTGAGGGAACCAACAACTTCGCCGGAGATTATTTCACCACGGTGCGCACCAGGAGTCCGTATCGAGGATTCCGACAACTTGATTTTTCTAAGTGAAATATAAAAGAAAAAAGTAGGAGTTCGAAATAGAATTTGGAATATTATTAATACCGGAAATTATATTATTGAAATTCGATAAATTAAATAAAAATAATTTGAAAATAATTAATAAATTATTTCCACATTTAGCTCTGACTTACGTGACGTAAGTTTTGTGTTATACAAACAAAGTTTAGTGTTCATTTGATAAATAACATATAATAAAGTTGAAGCCTCAGTTGTTAACAATCAATGTTATGTAGTTGATTAAATATTCTGTATGCGAATAATTAAAACAGTGTTGGTTTTTACATTAAACAATTACGATTTTGATCCTTCATTAACAGCATTAACATCAGGTAAATGAAAGCAATCTCATGAATGAAATCTGTTATGTAAACAAGGAATTTTCTCATCCAGCATTAATTATTCAATTCCGCCGAAACTCAGAATACAAATGAAGCCGACTATTTCGCAATTTGTCCGGATGATTGTTCCATAAGCGAAGGGATAGATTTTATTAAAGACTCGCATCGCAAAATTCCCACCCGAGGGGTGTTAAAATATGCAGATTGGGGTCGGGAACGGGACCTACTTGACCCTTCCTATATGTAAATCTAATAATAACAACATAATTCAATGTAGCGCCATTACCTACTCTGTGCGCGGGGGGAAATCACGCGCGAACGTTGCGAGCAAAAAATGTGTGTGTATAGTAAGGGCAGAAAGTGAGCATCAATTAGAGCCGGGAAGTTTTAAAGCCTCCTTGAAGGCTAATCAATTTCCGTTCGCCGGGAATATTGGAAAGCTGAGAAATGCGACTTTGGAACTGCGGAATAAACGATCGTCCTTTTAGAGGTAGCAAACATTAACGGGCGTCAAGTTTTAACTTTGCCGGGCTCCATATGGTTTTGCGTAAACTAATCGTAGCAAATTTTACTAAAACTAATTCAATATTGAACTTAATTAATAGATTTCTATATACTAAGAAACTATTTTACTAAAAAAAATAAATATAAAATAAATTAATAATTACACATTAAACAAATATTGATTTTCGATATACAAGGTGGCAAGAAAAAGTGTGATAATCTTCAGGCAAAGTGGTTCATTGAATAATTTCAAGCAGTAAATTTAAGTAAAGTAATACAGTATAAACTAAAACGACAAAAAGAAAATACTGAATACATCATTACAAGTCTTCATAATTTCTTCTTTAAGATTATATATCTTGTTACTTTAAAAAAATTGCTATAACATTAGAAATTATTTTTTCCCATGTGTGAAACTAATAACAATTTAAAAAAACCCGGCGCATTCACCATTTTTTTTTGTTGATTGTGCACTTTTTTGTAAATAACGAATTAGTGATAAAACAAAAACTTTTTTTCTTAATTATTAATTTAATTTGTTTGTTAGGAGAAAATAAATTTAATTAAACCATTTCTCACCGCAAACAACAACAGCAACAGTATCGATTAATAAAGAGAAAACCCCGAGAATGGATTCAATCTCTCGAGTTATTCCATTATATTACGGTAGAATGAAACGTTGTCTTGTCAGTCCAGGTTCAGGATTAAATCAACGTTTATTATAAAAGTAAAAGATGGCTCGCCGTTGTCGGCAAATGCCCATCCATTGTGCGAGAGCGCCAAATAATTCTCCACTTATTTGATCTTTTCTGCTACGCCCGGGGAAAACCGCATATAATAACGATCTCGTAATAAAATAAGATGGAATGTAATACGTGTGTTTGTGAGTGGGTTCCGTGTGTGTACACGTGTACGATGCTTCGGAACGAGTTCAGATTGGATTTCCTTTATTTTGATGTTCGCTTTGATGCAACGTTTCCTAACGGGAAATTAACGGCGGAGAATACGAAACAAAAAATGGACTTTATTCCACCTTTTGTAAAATAGTAAGCGTTTAACAAAAATAAAATTTATTTTCAATAATAATTTTTGCGATTACAGGGTGTTTTACATAAATTACTCGCAAAATCATGAAGCTGCAGGAAGTAATATAAATTTATAACTTCAAATCTACATTTCATCAAGCAAAAACAAAATTAAACAATTGTAGTAACAATAGTTGCTAATAATAATGTATATATATATTAAATTTAATTAATGGTAAAAATTCAAATGAAGAACAAACATGTCTAAAAATAGATTAATCCAACGTTACAACCGTAAAACTAGTAGGTGTAAGTCTAAACCGTGGATTAAATAGGCGGCACTAAAAGTGCAATTAGTGTAAATTATAGTTCCCACCCTCGGAGCGAGATGGAGCGGGGAAACGAGAAAAAGAAAATGCCGAGTAAAATGGGTTGAATTATTGCAGGTATTAGAGTCGCTTGTGCAGTCCTGATGAAACAATTTGTAGGTTTAATGTAATTTAGGACGTCGGCTGTCCTGCTTTGCGGTGCCCTTAATGAATGGACGGGGTTTCCATGTCGACTGGCCCCTTGACCGCAGCATGGCAATATCGGACACCGCTTCGGCTCCCATAACGTATTCGTTGCACATCCTTAAGAGAATTACTTCAATTACGATTCACGGCGGAAATTCCTCAGAATATCAGTTTTATCATTCAATTACATATTGCATTACATACATAACGGAAATAATTTAATGGATATGGAATATTGATTAAAATATTTTTGTTTTGCGAATATATATTATTATTTCCAGTGAGATACAATTATCAACGACATTAATATACAACATTATAATCCTGAGAATAAATCTAAGAATTCCACATACTCTCAACTTTTGTGGAAATTATTTCATAAAAATGATTTGAAAATAATTAATAAATTATTTATTTATTTTTATTTTTTTTTAAGTGGATGAAATACTTCAGGCTATTTTCTTAAAAACTCCAACTCAGAGAAAATAATAACAAACCCGGAACAATTAAATAATTTATTCAAATCGATTAAAATAAATATTTTGACGCCGCCGTAGCATCAACACAAGCACATTCCCGTTTCAATTTACGTATTTTTTTTTAAATCATATTTAATTAAAGCTGCGCCGCGGTGCCAATCCCGAACAGCGAACGACAAACAGCAACAACAAACGAGAACAATGAGATACAGCCGTAATTCAACGTGAAATAATAGCCCGGGGGGCGGCGCGCAGATAAAAGAGCATGCAGTTTTTAAAGTTTTAAATAAAAAAGTCGGCGCATTCATAAGTTATCGCCTTCCATAAAAATCCTGTGGGCGATTAATGTTCCTTAACGTTTCCGTGCCACAGCATTAAACATTCCCCTCCCCCCGATCTCACGTCGCCCCCCGCCCGCTCCGCCGCCCCCTACCGGCGACGCATTTATCAGGCCAAGATTTCAATTACATCTCCACCTACCTGTATATATAATGCTCTTGCAGGAGAGAGCGGTAGGAGAAAAAATAAAATAAAACAGGACACAAGATACATTGCGCGGGGACTTCCACTGCAAGAATTACAAACCCATTTCATTGAGTTATACGCTTAAACCGATCCCAAATGGATTTATTATTTCCCGGAGTCGTTTTTAAATTCGCAACATCAAGAATGAAATAAGGTTGAAAAAGAGTTGTAGGGAAATACTTGGTCAACAACACAAACGGTGCATTTCGCAAACAATAACACCGAAATTAAATTGTGTTGCTTTGAAAACTAACTTTAAGGACATAAATTATTGCACAATTTATTAGAAAATTGTTAATAAATTAAATCAATATTCGATAAATAATAATTGTAAGGACGATTTATTAAGTGCTATAGCGTTTGCCATTTTTAAAAAGAAATAAATGATTTTTTTTAATATTCGTCAATAACAATAAGTTATTCGTATATTATATTTTATTTAAAAAAATAGTACTCTTTCGGTAAATTCAGCAGAGCTGAAAAGAAGGTAATTTTGTGATCACTGCAATTACACATGTTACAAAAATTATTCATTTGGGTGAGATTTGTCACAATCCTAATTTTAAAATGTATAACTCTTACACTCATTTAAAATCAAGTGCTAACCACAAAAAATAACAAAAATCTGTACATTTCGAATGTAATTTATACAGGTTATCTTGAGACTCTCAAATATGTCAACGATTAATAATTTTTATTATAAAAAAAGATTTATTCTCATGGTCATAGTTATTTAAATAATTAAAATAAAAAGAATTTGAAAGTAATACATATAACTCTGCATCCGTCAATTGCCCTTTCGATCATTTCTACCGGAGATCGCGGCAGGGACGGTATGTTTTTAATTAATTTAATTAACAAGTTTGTAATTACAGAAGGCAGAGCTGTACTGACGAGGGAGGAAATCCTGAAACATGTGACTGCAGATAGCGTTTAATTTTTTTTGATATTAAATATTTTCTATTTAAAAAATTATGCAGCATGAATATTTGTTTTAAAGTAACATAAGTCAAAATGTCACAGCAGCTTAAGAGAGAATAATTTATTAATTATTTTCAAATTCTTTTTAATTAGTTTATTTAATTAATGATTTTATCAGAAAAGTTTCAAAATTAACCCCGCATATTTAAGCATATTGATCTGCAGTGGAGAGACGTTAATGCAAGGCGCTGTAATAAGGAACAGTTATATTATCATTTTTTTCATTTTACTTACAAAATCCAGTTATCCAAGAAACAAAATATTTTGTTTAACAATTATTGGATTTATATAACTTTCTCATCGTAAGCATTAAAATATTGATCAATATTATTACAAATTAAAGAATCGAGTATCTCCACACGAAAAAATTGAAATTATTTTTCTTCATAGTGAATGTGAGTGAAGTAAATCTGCCACTCTGAAAATCTATAATCATTTAATAAAATGTTCAGCCATCATACATCTACCGTATGGATAACTAGTAATGATTATGATTTATAACCATGAAAGTTCCCAGAAAGTGTAAGGACTCGCCCATTTAAAAAATTGCTTATTTTACAGAAAATTACAATGTGGTAAAAAAAATCTGCATTTCGCATTCACAGTGTATGGATAATATATCTTATTATTATTATTATTATTATTATTATTTGGGCTGTGGAAGGGGAAATCCAGTTACGGACGAAGTGTGGGACTCCTTCCAGTCAAGTGTAGACTGGAAGCTTATACACTAAAACCCCTCCCACTTACCGGCGTCGACTGCCAGGGTCATTGGCCGGTCTCATTATTATTTCTAATAAAATTAAGACTTAAAACTAGAAACGTTTACAACAATTAAAATAAAGTTTTTAATAAATTAAAATACAGTCAAACAACACAAACACAATTCCAAAGAAACAAACAGATAATAAATTAATCAGAAGTTAGCGTGAGGAAAAAAAAAATAAATAAATTAATTTGCTACAAGTAATCTTTCCTATCGACAATTATGTTAGAACAACATTGTATAAACTGTTGCCGGCAAATTGTGATTATGATATAGTTCGTGTCTGTAATCATGGGAAAAGGGCCACAGGGAGCCATTAGCCGAACCGCAAGGACAACACCCGGAAGTACGTAATGTATCAATTACGCCACATATTTGTAGGAAAACCGCAGCATTTGCATGCGTCCAAAATTCCGCCCGAAGATCGGCCGTCGAATATTCATCCGAAATTACCGAACAACCCCCCTCGACGCTCCCGCCGTCCCCGACAGGATTTTCCGCCGTTCTTTAATTCCCGCCCCGCCGGCATTTTCCCAATCTCTTTTCCGCCGCGCTGAATATTAAATTATTATTATTTTATGCATGGAAAATAACCCCCGGACGAGCAAATAAGTAAATGTTAAGAACGCAAATGCCACACTCTGATCGTAAAGATGATACCTGATAAAGGAAATTATTTAATTTCCGGACCTTAACGACCCCGACCGGTTTTAATCTTTGGCTAATGACGCTGCGACATTCTCTGTCTCAAAATGGGATTAGATTTTTTTTGGTACGTTTGCGATCTTATATCTAATCTTTGAGGATGGAGCTAATAATAAACAACTTAATCGTTTTTCATTTTAAAATAAAATTCATATTATTTTTCTAAAACAAATCAACTCAAAAAAAAGGTATGGTACATCCAAATATATTTAATAGAGGGGATTGTTCAAGATAAATGTAAACATTTTGTTAATAACATCATGTATTAATTTATTTCTAACAATACCGTATTATGTTTGAAAAATAATCGAGTAATTGTCTTCGAAACGCAATTGCACAATAAAGTCGAACCGATGGCCTCCTGAGCCAATTCGATAAATTGACTCCGGGGCAACAATAGCCTGGAGCAGAGTATTGGAACGGCGGCAGTTTCTGAAATTACTGGCGTCTTTATCTCAAGAAAACGGGATTAATAAATTCCCGATCCGCGACCTATTCCGCGATAAAGCCCAGCGCAGGCATTAAGTGCAAACCTGTGCAACCCCCTTTATAAAACGAACAAACAAAAGAGGCACGCTTGAAAACCGCCTCGACGCGCAGCATACATAACATCCCTTTAATTAAACCCGACACACATAAAGTAAATTTCAGAACTCGTTACGTTATTATTGACTAAGTACTTTTAATACGCAGTTAAGTTACCATTGATTCAACACACACTTAATATATTTAACCTGTTGATGTTGAAATAAATCAAATAAAATTATAATTAATTAAAACGGGGTGCGGATTAAGGGTTGTCGGTAATTTATGTGAGCGTTTTGATTACTTTGGTTTACTACTAGTAAATCTTATTCAGCGAGCGGGGTCTGTTTAATTAGGACCGGATCAACACGCTCCATTTAATGACAATCAGATATTAATCTGAAGAAACGACTCGCGTCGCGCAAAATTTAGTAATGAATATTAAGCGAGTGGGAGAGAGGCGCTAATTTTACAACTCGATGGCTCGCTGAAGGTACACTGCATTCAATTCGGGGGGAAATTAATTGTTGTTCCGGCTCTTCACCCTCCCTCTCTCTCTCTCTATTCGCAAATAACCTTCGTACTAATTAGAGCTTTGACTTATTATTACCTTCTCAATTTTTAATTAAATAAAATTATCATTAAATACAATTTTTGACATCAATATTGTAGTAGTAGTATATATATATACATAAATATAATTTAAAAGGAATATGAATTTAATTTATCAAAAGTATTGAATTTTTTTAATATTTCCACTTAAATTAAAATATATTATTCCTTTTCTGTTTACAACTAATTACCGTTTTACGCTTTCAACCTAATAACTGGAATAGCGGATGCCAATTCACACAATTACAATCTCATCGGAGCCAGAACGTTTGCATTTTACGAGTTCAAAGCCGTTCTCCCTTTATTTACTTTTTCTTCTCCTTCTCATCCGCGTTCGCATCGCGTTGATGCATCGAGTAGTTAAATGCAGTGACAGCTGCAGCAGTGAGGAATGCCTTTAAACTGATAGCGCTCGCAACATATTCTTTTGCGAAATACCGGGCGAAAAATCTCATTCATAGTTCCCTCTGCATTGTTGCAATCTGGAGATTCCGGGGCAAGAGAGGGCGCGCGCGATGTGAAGGAAACAGGAGAGCGACCCTCTTGCGAATATTTAAGATTCCATCGGATACGATACGGAGGAGTCAATCGCTCGCGGACTATAATTGAAAAGTTCTTTTTAGACGCGCATCAGAGAACGAACGAATAGGATTGTTTATAAATTGTTTAAACTTTAAAATTAAATAAAAATGATTTTAAAATTAAATAAAAAAAATAATTAATAAATTATTTCCACATTTAGCTCTGTGACATTTTGACTTACGTTAACGTAAGTTACGTAAGTACTATTGACGCACAAAGTTTAATTAACGATGGACAAAGTATAAACATAAATAGAAAGAGCATTTATTTACTTGTAAGTGTAGAAAAGATTAAAATATTATTATATTATATGGATGAAGATTTATGTAAAAGGCCACAACTTAAAAAAAAATTACACAAAACCTACGTGGAGAAATAAGTTTTCAAAATTTGAGTGTTTTTATAATAACCAAAAAACAAGGCCTACTTGAGGGAGATGAAAATGTGAATGGAATTTATATTTATTATTGTTAATTACAAAGTTTTATATTAAATTTAACTTAAAATTTAAAGGACACAATGATATAAAGGGGATATTACGCTATATTTATAGAGATATAAACCGTTTTTACACTGCCGAGTAAATAAGCTGAAAGTTTCTGCTGCTTAATCCTCTTAAGCGCCGTAATGGGAAACGAGGCAGTTCTCGCATAAGCGTCATAAACCTGGACATTGTTTTAATTTCAGCGTCGTCGCATTAGGCAGACTCTGTGTAATTGTCGGGCCGTTTCTTACAGCTTAAAATACCTGAAAATACCTCCGATATGTAAATTCCATTGTGCCTGTGAAAGCGTGCCGCAGAAAACGAAACTCCGAAACAATATGGGAGCCGTGGGGGACGGAAAGGTGGGGACGGAATTGGTGCACTAGAACGGATTCGAGAGGGAATATTAGGTCGTGGCGGTTAAGAATGATGGCAGATAGAAGGGCCTAAGTTATTTTAGGTGGAAAATAGGGATCCGATTCGGAAACCGGGGGAGAGAAGGAGGGATCTCGAACTCGCTGGGAAATAGGAGATTGCGGGGTTCGGGTGAAAAGATTCGCTCGTGATAAATTAACCTGTTAATGTCGGTATATATGCGTTTTCTTATTTTGTGACGTAACATTTGAATCAATCGAGTGAATGGAGATGTCAACGAATTATGTTTTTGATATATTCGATTGTTATAATCATGAAATATTTTAATTTTAAGTTGTTTGTTTCACTAAATTTAATTATAATATAGGATCATTGAGTGTTGGATAACATGATCGAAGCTTTCTGTCTATCAGGAAATGTCCTAGTTAATCAAATTTATCCTGAATTAATTCAAAAATGTTTCACCGTGGATTAAGTGAGAAATTAAATAAGCAAACATCATGGTTGTTAAAAACAAGTTAAAAATAATAGTTTGGAAGAAATGTACTTGCAATCTGCAATAATGTGGAAGGGAATACTATCATTACCACATACTGGAAAGATATCTCAATCGCCATCTATTGCCTAATTTAATGTGGCATCGTTAACAATTTGAGTCTACAGTGAATTATTAATACTACGAATGACATTTTGTATTCATAGAAAAAATATTTAACCAAGCACACTATTAAAAAAATCCAACTCGGTATATTGTAGATAATAAGCAGTTGGCGAGGAAGTACATCTGTTGCTACAATTTCCACATTTTTTTTTTTTTTTTAGCCACAGGAGAGCGATTTAAATTTTTGCGCTTAGGTGGGTCCACCGCAAAAAAGGGCCCCCGAAATCTGGCAGATAGTGGCAGCGAGCTGCGGGGCTAATGATGTGGGGCCCGGGCGCCGGCAGAGATGGCGCCTCATCAAAACCGACTTACCGATCGCTCGGCGGCCACGGCGACTTTTTTCCATAGTTTGCCGCACCGAGAACAGCGCAGCATTAATTAAAGGCGCGATAATGTAACTTTAACGAGGCTCATTATCCTGGGGCATAATTAATCAAAGTCTGCAGATGACGCGGCCGTCTCTCCTCGCCTCGCCTCATTCCGTTTCCACTTTACTTAAACTTATTGATGTATTGTGCGATGGTGTGCGGACGAATTGCGAATGTGGAATGGAAGGGAAGGGGAGAGGATGGATGGATGGATATTCACACGCGCGAATGTTTCTCTGTTTCTGTGTTTGTATGTTTGTACGAATCTCTCTGGATTCCGGATTTACATGGCAACCGGAAATGGTCGCATTCAAAGCAATTAATACCAATCGCTTAATTGATATTTTATGAATGATATACTGTTATTGCTCGGCGCCAGCCCATGTCGCTTATTGTTACATGTTAATGACAAAAATCAATCGATCGCGTTGAATGCTATGCAAGTTTTAATGATTCAAATTTTAAACAAAACATATACCTTTCACAAACTAAAATTAAATTTAATCATAAATAACACAAATCCTAAAATGAACTATATATCACACTAATTATTACGATTGTATTAAAAAGAGCCTTTCAAATTTTTCGTGGCAATTTTTTTTTTTAATAAATAAAATGAAACAAGGAATATTTTACTTGGATTTGCAATTTTTTTCTAACAATAATGTTTGATATTGAACAAAATTTTTAGTGAAAATATAGCTATATTCTTTCGAAATGTAAATACGATATCCGCGTCTTTATACCTTTTTCATGAACTCTTATAATCTCGGCTCAACGCAGACGCGTCGAAAATAATTAATAGGTGGACCTCCTTTAAATCGTTCCCATAAGGCGCAATGATAATTTCGCAGGGCTATAAAAATGGCTCGAAATGGCTAAAAATAATATTTTTTTCAGAAAACAAAATAGTCTACACAGTTTTTATTATTATTGAGGGCCTTTGTGATTTTTTTTTCAGATTTTTTTGAGAGAATTTTTTTTACAGAAATTAAAAAAAAATTAAATGGATAAATGTCGAATTTCGGCGAAAATGCGAAAATCACCAAATGACTTCATATTATACTAAAATGTAGCTAAAGAATGGGAAAATAATCTGTGAGAATTTTAGCTGCATCAAGAAATTAATTTTCAGTCAATCGGCTTCTAAAGTTGGTCTTCGCAAATTGCTTGAAAATGTTGTTCAAATTCACGATTTTTTTTCTAACTGTCACGGTAGATCTAAAAAATTGTCCTGTGGTGAAAATATAGCTACATTCATTGGGAACACTATATTGAAAACCGCGTCCTTCTTTCTCTTCTGAGAATCTTGTAATTTAGGTCCAACCACAGGCTCGTCGAAAACGGCCAATCGGCAGGTCTCTCTTAAACTGTTCTCATAAGACCCAATGTTAATTGCACGGAGGAATTAAAATAGCCCGAAATGGTTGAAAATGTTTTTTTTTAGGACTCTAAATAGTACTTTTTGTTTCTATTACCATTAAGGGCCTTCATGATTTTTTTTTAGATTTTTTGAAAGAGAAAATTTTTTTACCGAAATTTGAAAAAAGTCGTAAGGGAAAATGTCGAATTTCAGCGAAAATGCGAAAATCTCCAAACAGCCTCATATTATACCAAAATGTAGCTAAATAATGAGGGAACAATCTGTGAGAATTTTAGGTGCATCAAGAAATTAGTTTTCAGTCAATCGGCTCCTAAAATTGGTCTTCGCAAATTGCTCAAAAATTTTGTTCAAATTCACGATTTTTTTCTAACAGTCACGGTGGATCGAAAAAATTATCCTGTGGTGAAAATATAGCTACATTCATTGGCAATACAATATTTAAAACCGCGTCCTTCTTTCTCTTCCGAGAATCTTGTAATTTAGGTCCAACCACTGGCACGTCGAAAACGGCCAATCGGCAGGTCTCTCTTAAACTGTTCTCATAAGACCCAATGTTAATTGCACGGAGGAATTGAAATAGCCCGAAATGGTTGAAAATGTTTTTTTTTTAGGACTCTAAATAGTACTTTTTTGTTTCTATTACCATTAAGGGCCTTCGTGATTTTTTTTTAGATTTTTTGAAAGAGAAAATTTTTTTACCGAAATTTGAAAAAAGTCGTAAGGGAAAATGTCGAATTTCAGCGAAAATGCGAAAATCTCCAAACAGCCTCATATTATACCAAAATGTAGCTAAATAATGAGGGAACAATCTGTGAGAATTTTAGGTGCATCAAGAAATTAGTTTTCAGTCAATCGGCTTCTAAAATTGGTCTTCGCAAATTGCCCGAAAATTTTGATCAAATTCACGATTTTTTTCTAACTGTCACGGTGGATCAAAAAAATTATCCTGTGGTGAAAATATAGTTACATTCATTGGGAATACAATATTGGAAACCGCGTCCTTCTTTCTCTTCTGAGAATCTTGTAATTTAGGTCAAACCACAGGCCCGTCGAAAAAGGCCAATCAGCAGGTCTCTTTTAAACTGTTCTCATAAGACCCAATGTTAATTGCACGGAGAAATTCAAATAGCCCGTAATGGTTGAAAATATTTTTTTTCTGGGGAATCTAAATAGTTCTTTTTGTTTCTATTGCCATTAAGAGCCTTCATGATTTTTTTTAGATTTTTTTGAGAGATTTTTTTTTTACTGAAATTTAAAAAAAATCGTAAGGCGTATGCATGTAAAAAATGTCGAATTTCGGCGAAAATGTGAAAATCATCAAATGACTTCATATTACACCAAAATGTAGCTAAAGAATGTGGGAATAATCTGTAAAAATTTTGGTTGCATTAAGAAATTAGTTTTTAATATATCAGCTCGTAATGTTGGCCTTCACAAAATGGTCGAAAATTTTGTTCAAATTTACGATTTTTTTCCGAGAGCCATGGTTGATGTAGAAAATCAGGCTACTCTGAAAATGTAGCTATATTCATCGGGAATACAATACTGAAAACCGCGTCGTTCTATCTCCTCCTTGAAGTCTGTAATTTGGGTCCAATCGCTGGCGCGTTGAAAATGGCAAATAGGTAGGTCTTTCTTAACCGATTTTCATAAGACCGAATGTTAATTTCACGGGGCAATTCAAATAGCTCAAAAATGATTTTTTCTTTAAAAACAAAATAGTCCACGTTGTTTCTACTATCATTAAGTGCCTTCGTGATTTTTTTAAGATTTTTTGAGAGATTTTTTTTTTACCGAAATTTTAAAAAATCTTATGGAAAAATGTGGAATTTCGGTGAAAATGCAAAATTCTCAAAATGACTTCATTTTATACCAAGATATAGCTAAAGAATGGGGGAATAATCTGTGAAAATTTTAGTTACATTAAGAAATTAGTTTTCAGTAAATCCGCTTGCAAAGTTAGCATTCTCAAATTGGTCGGAAATTTTATTCAAATTTACGATTTTTTTCTGATGGTAATGGTATATCCAGAATATTAACCTGTAGTGAAAATATAGCTACATTCATTGGCAACACAAGTCTGAAAACCGCGTCCTTCTATCCATTCCGTGAAGCTAGAATCCATTCGTAATTTCATATAAGTAAATTTATTTTAAATATAAAGAAACCAGATGTACATTTCGATCACGATATGAATATTTTAATTGGTTTAAGTTAAATAAATTACATTTATATTATATGATTATAAGTTGGGTTAAAAAAAATTGGTTTATAAGTACTAGATGAATCCATTTTTTTAACCCAACTTATAATCATATAATATAAATGTAATTTATTTAACTTGTTAATTGTTGAGGCTTTGTCGAAACTATAGTCAACAATTGAACAATTCAAATTATACAAAGTTAGAATTGTTCCATTTATTAAAATTGTAATATATTTGTTCGTACCTTACACTCTTATAGGTATAAAGGTTTTTTTTTTTGATAATATATATATATTTGTTCGTGGCACAACAATAAGAGATAATAAGAGCATTTAATCCTTCCGTGCGAGTAAAAAAATATTTTATTGTTGTGCCACCAACAAATAAATTACAATTTTATTAAAGAAATCTATAAAGTATTTTGAAATTATTATTATAACAATCATGCATAGTAACGCATTAAACATTTTATGAAGCCACTCGACAAATAGCAAAGTATCAGAACCCACCACTTCAGACGTCAAGGCTCGAGAGACCAAAAGCGACGTTGACGATCATCCGACCCGATATGTCTCTAATCAGGAAGCTTTGTTGCACCGTGGGATCAAAGCTCATTGTAACCCGATGTGGAGTTGGCCGCATTCGCCCCCGTTTCACACTCACGCTGTTGATTCTCCGCACGTACACCCTCCAATCCCCCAGGGGGGCAACCCCACTCGGACAGGACAACCCACCACTTTGCTCACACCGCCCTCGCTCCCCGTCGAATAACACACCCTCAAGATGACGACACATCAACGCTACATCACCTCAGACAAATTACATAACCGCCACTTGCTCTCTCAATCTAGATTTCATTATCAGCGCCCTCGGATAACGTAACGATGTTATGTCGTGTTTCCGCTTCCGCTTCGAGATAATTGCGTTATTTTCATACGTGCTTGTTTAAATTATGACACACCTATGAAAATTACAAATACATAATTTCGGAATCATATATTTAGATTGACATTAAATAAATAAAATAAACAACATAAAATATTTCACTACGTTTTCATAAATCACTTAGGAAATATAATATAAATTGTATATAAGTGATAATTGAAATAAAAACAACAAAGTAATTCCAGTTATATTAAATATATAAAGTTGGAAACTCTTTATTTATTAAAAAATTGAAAACTTATTCAAATCTGAGTCAAAAATATCATGTATCGAAAAGAATGCGCGTAGCATTCGCGTCCGTGGTCGACTCGATCATTTTCATCGGAGATCGCAGCCGAGGCGGTATGCTAGATTAATTTATTTTAACAACTTTTGAATTATATGAGGGAGAGCTGTACTGACGAGGGATGAAATCTCGAATTGAATTGTTATCCTTTTTAATTATATTTATATCTATGAATTGTTATAATCTATATATTATGTATTTGTTTTAAACTACTTACGTAACGAAATCAAACATACCATAGTAGCTAAAGAGAGAATAATTTATAAATTATTTCTATTTAATTTATTTAAAACGTATGTTTATCCCGGCTTATGCGTGTCCCTGCTTATTTGTATTTATTTTAATGCATTTTCGTTGAAAATTAAAACAAAGTGGACTAGTTTTGTAGGTACGCTCGTCAAGCTCACATCGCCTGAATAGCTAAAGGATTTATTAAGAAGTAATTGCCTTAAACCCAGAAACGAATCTCATAATCAACAAAGCTGAACTTTACATTTTTTTAACCTGCAATATATATGTTTTTTTTTCACGTATTCAGTAGAAATACAAAACAAACTCAACTAACAAGTTCAACATTTCTATACGTTATTGTAAAACTTAAGTTAAATTAAAGAAGAAAAAAGAAGAAATATATGATATATAAGCGAGCGCGACTTTTCCAACTATTATTAGACACCGGCAACAAATGTTGCGCTATGTCGAGTGTGGGAGAAACGTATCGGTGCCAGGTTTCGCAAATATATTTCAATACCGAGGCGAAGTCGCGTATTAGGGAAATATAATTCAATTCGAGGCGAGTAAATATCAATTTCAACTTTAATTTCAGGTGGTGTAAAGGGATTGCGTGCCTCGCCTCGCCTCCGAAGAATGGAACTTTTCGATATCGGCTCTGGAAATTAGTTTGAAATTATTTTAAATTGATACCAACTACTCACGATGGAGTTGTTGGAACTCGAAAGATTATATCGGATTGTATGGAAGGGTTCGGTTTACACACTGCTTTTTTACATTTTATTAAGAATAATATTAAATGTTTTTAAATACAAAAGAGTATACATTCACTTAGTCGCAGTTTTTATATATATTTTCAATAACCGAGAAAATTTAATTAAAAAATGATACTTTTGACATATTTAATTGAAAGTTGAAAGTTTTAGACATTTTTACAGTAAATGATATTTTTCTGGCGATATTAATATTTCCAAGATATGACACAAACTAAAACAAAATGTTTATGTTTTATCTGCTATCGATATTAATTTTTCAAATATGACACAAACTTATGTTTTTTTTTTATTATTACCATTTGCAAACAGTCATTTTTGTGACAATATTTGTGCGCCTAATTTCATCCTTGCCCTCCGGAATGGTCCGTGGATTCCGAGCGTCTTTTGTTTAATAAAGACTTACCTAACTATTCTTTTTATCGTTTTTATAATCATATATTTTATAATTTATTTATAACAAATAACAATTGTTTATATTTCTTAATTACATCAAATAAATTTATAATTTTTTCCAAGGTGTTTTTATGTATGGCTTCAATATAAAATAATACTTGATCGTGAGATATAAACGAGGCTAATTCGACGTGATTAAGTTAGTCCTCCGGCTCGTTACGCGGATCCCGGCAATTCTCAGTTCTCTCGGTTACTCAGACTAACCGCACAGCGTTTGTTTGTGCACGATTTACATAAAGGAACCGCCGCGCCGCGGCGCGCTCGCCTCTAATGTAACTTCGCAAATGTTATATCTCGGCCAACCCTCGAAACACGTAACGAGATAGAGACCCACTCAAAACACCCTGCCCTTCTACCCCGCGCCACAGACACAAACACTTGCCTGTTCTGTGCCGAGGAGAAGAAAGTCGCGCAGCAATCTTATAATATCGACCCTTAATAATGCCTAACCCTTTGTAGTAAATTGCGGCACTCTAGGGCTTTAAGTGATAATGACAGAGGATTTATTTTTCTAGGAGTGCACGTATTTTTGAGGTTTTACGGTGAGAACCCAGAATCAGATTTTTTTATCGAAAACAAATTATTATTTTTTTATTTTGAATTAAATTCTCACTTATCCCGTGGTGAAACATTTTTTATGTAATAATTATGAAGTATTTTAATTAATACACTTGGTTGTTCGTTTCACTAAACTTTTATATTTGTGTTCCGACTAGTTTCGACTAGATATGTTTCTGTTTTTTTTTTACATTGATTTTTTTCTCTGAAAATAAAAATTGTTGCATGCTGCAATATTTTATTGATATGCAACAGCAGGTCTACATTAACGTCCGGCGGGGTATTTGCCCGGGAAGTAGTTTTTTAATGTGCATTTTATTTATAATATAATTAATAAAGTGAAGCGGTGAAAGTTTTTAGTGTGATGGTTTATATTTTTTTATAGTAATCTTTTGTTCTTAATACACAAACTTTTTAGCAAAAATACACCAAATTTCTGCTTTTGTGAAATTATTATTTTTTTATTAACATTAAAGTAATAAATATAAAAAAGCCGGCGTTATCAGCAAACCGCAACGTAATTATTTTTAACGTGAAATAAACTAGCGTGCAACATGTTGCAGTTTTTCCCTTGGTCTCATTTAAAAACCGTCCCATGGGGTGTGTTCGCAGCGTGAATACAGAGGTAGCCTTTTAAGGCCGTTAAGGCACCCCCATTCGGCTTGTTCTCCGCGCTTTATTTCGCCATTTTTAACTCGCACGCGATAAACGCCGATAATACCCAGATGGACAATAATTTTCTCAATAACATTACCTAGCACGGATACACCAAGGGTGGAATTCAATTGTTTCTTTTTTATTGTCCTTCATAATATTGAAAATAATATAATTTTCTATATATACAAGCTGTTCCAAGAATTGTAATAATCTTTAGTTCATTGATTATTTTTGGATAAATAATTGATTTATTTTAACATCTTTAAATTATGTAAGGTATAGCTGTACTGACGAGGCATAGATCCCGAAACACATGTCTGCAGATGGCTTTATGTTAAGTAACTTTCTTTTTGTTGTTTTTGCATTAAATGTTTCTCGGATCAAAATTTGTTGCATAATGCAATATTTTATTGATATGCAACAGCAGGTATACATTATGTAATTCAACGTCCGACGGGGTATTTGTCCGGGAAGTGGTTGTTTTAATGTGCATTTGTTTAACGTACTTACGTAACGTAAGTCAAAAGTCACAAAGTTAAATGTGGAAATAATTCATTAATTATTTTCAAATAATTTTTATTTAATTTATTTAAATAAATCTGACCAAGTGAGTAAAAACTCTTTTATATTTATAAATCTGTAGTTATTTATTTTCTAAATAATAATTATGTAATGTAATGTTTTAATCAATATATGTGCATTTTGTTTAGAGTTACATTGACGCGTACGCTGTTTTGGTATTGCCTGAAACAATTTTCTTGAAAGTGCTTTTTGCAGTAAAGGCCATCATCGTGTCGATAGGAACAAACTTAACCCTTTTCCTTTATGCGTATCCTGACCTGTGAGCCGTCCGCAATCCCCGGATTACCACCATCCAACTTTAATTAGAATTGAAACTAAAAGGATCTAGCGGGGATTAATCAGCGCAAATTACTTTATTATTATTTAGACTCCAAATGAATATAAACGAAATTACACAATAATGGCTGCGAATTACTCGGAGCGAATTATTTTGTAAGTATAATGCTTAATTAGCATAAATATTGCGTTACTATACAACCGAAATACATATACGGCGATATAATTAAATTGAAAAAGGAATTCTATTTTACAAGGCGGCGCAAAACTCGTGACAATATCGGACCATATCGGGATATGGTTTGAATGTTTAATGACTTTTTAAATTTATTTATATTTTTTAAATATATTAAATAAAAATGACTTAAAAATAATTAATAAATTATTTCCACATTTAGCACTGTGACTTTTGACTTACGTTACGTATTAATTATTTTCAAGTCATTTTTATTTAATATATTTAAATAACTGTGACCAAGTGCTAGTTTAATAAAACTATAAAAATTATAAATTATAATTATAAATTTTCAACAATAAAATTAGTCTTAAATAAATGGGTTTTTGAGTTCACGTGAAGTGTTATTATTCAAAATTAATCATATTTGTAAATTATTTAATAATTTATCATATTAACATCAAAGCCTCTTTATCGAGAGAAAAAAAGTTGTTATTTAATTAAAGTTGGCAAAACTAGTAAAAAAAGGTTATCTAAAGTTTCAGCGAACTCGATACGTTATCAGTGTTATCAGTGGGTGGGTTTACGAGAGGAGCGAGTTAATGTTTGGGACTAGGGCCGGATCCTGTTAATTGATTTAAATGGCCCGGCGCGGGTAAAAAAGACATTAGGGAATAAACCCCCAGCAAGAACTTTTCACAGGCGGTGTTTCCCTTTTCGGAAACGCCCAAATAACACGTAGATGCCCTTTGTCCGCACAATATTAATTATAATATGTATTGTGCTATCCGAAGACCTATCTATCTGTTGTGCTGTATTATTTCATCATGTTTTCATACACTTATTTGTGGAATATGGAGTTTTGTTATGGAGTTAGAATTTCATGAAGAACAGTATTATTTTTTATCTTATATATATATATATATATAAAATAATACCGTTCTTCATGAAATTCTAACTCCATAATAAACTCCACATTCCACAAACAAGTGTATGAAAACATGAGGAAATAATACATATATATATATATATATATATATATATATAATCGATGTCCCCTTTTACCAATTGGTGTCGGGGTTTTTATCTTATTAAATTTTAAAAAAGGAAGTTATGCTGCCGCATCCTGTAGTAACTATAATTACAATAATTTGTGCAATAAGAGTGAGTGAGTTGATAACTTTAAAATCAATATTCGTTAAGAAAGTAATCACTGAAATGCTCTCCGAATAGCATGGAAATTTCACGTCCACACTGAGAAGCTAATTAATATGATGGAATTTATACAGACAAGCTCACCAAAATTGATATAAGTTAAACGACACGGTCGTCCCGTTTCTGTTTGGCAGCGCTGGTGATACATCTGATATTTACGCAAGTATTCAAATTCCGTTTGTGTTAGCATTGCAGATCCGGAATTAGTCCGCGGGGAAGTGGGAAGCGAGAGGGAGAGAGAGAGAGGTAGGGATTTAATAAAGGGCCGCGGGCCACGGCTCGCCGCCCGCGGCCCCTGGAAAGGACGGGACGGATCCTCAGAATTTTAAGCGCCGGAGTTACAATGCGGATGAGGGATTGAAAGGAAGGAGAGATTGGGTCGGAGAGGAAAGGGGGCGAATCCATCGAAGGAATAGTTTGAAAAGTTGGCCAACATCCGCAATATTGACTCTTCTCCGGATAGCTGCTGATGCCTTTGGCTCGGATTTCTAATGGAATTTGTGTGTACGGTTTGATCGAAATTATTAATGATTCCTGGATAACAACACTCGCTGAGCCGCGAATAATTATCAACTTGTGTACCTAGAGTGCATTATAATAAAAAAAATATTCGCTTTGGCTTTTAAATTTCCTTTTTAATTAATAAATAAAATCGGCGAATCTCTTATAATAATTTTAAAGTATAGAAAAAGACGGAATAAAATTATTAATAATTTAATAAATATTTTATTATTATTATTATTTCCATATATATTCATCATCTTTATTCCTTACAAGTGTGGTTAAACATTTTTTTTACATTTTTGACAATTTATTTAAACTTTGTAGGAATTGGCTATCGGCTGGAAGTTTTTTAGGCATATTATTTCTATTTATTAGTTATTTATAACTTATGCCATTTAAATTAAATAAAACAAAGTAATCATATTTGACACTTAAAATTTTTAGAGCTATACTAAGGTCATTCCTAAACGGCTAAACCACTTTGTTTAATCAATTGAAAGATGCGTATCAACAATAAATATGAATTTTGACGGGCGCTAATATTTCATATTTAAAATAAATCGCCGCCGCCCGCGATGTATATTTTATAAGCCGAGCCTAATGCACATTTCGCGTGGTCTCTCGGCGGGGCCATCGATCACACAAGTGGTGATATAATATTTGCCTTCGATGTTTGACGATTTGTCTTTCGACGTTAAACGGGGGGCAAATTGATGCCCGCAAAAACCGTTAATCTGTTAAATCTGTCGAGAGTCGAAGGAAAATCGGGGCCGGGGCCCTTTCAGCGTCGATCCCATTTAAAATAAAACGTCAACGTCTGGTTGGGTCGGGTCGGGACGGAACCGAACAGGGCGGATAGGGGCGCACGCCTAAACAAGTCCCCCTTTTCGGGGCCCTTTGGTATGCAGGTTGCACGCCGCAGGTCTCAGCTTTCAATCGGCCCTCCGTTGAAGGGCCGCGCGATTTATCACACCTACGGTGTGTGTGTAAAGTTGGGCGCTTGCAGCTGCCAAATATATAAAGTGACAGCGGCAATTTAATAAGGAGGGGGTGGTTATATGAAGGGGGAGCGGAGGACACGTAGTGCAGGATAAGCTATTTCCATCGCGGCGCGGAGCGCGACCTGTTTTCCGAAGGGATCGCTCGCAATTTTTCCAGTTTGAGTTGGGATGGACGGACGGATCAAAGAACTAAATGGGGCTGCACTTTGCTTTGTAAACAACTTTTAGATTTTATCTGCGCTTTTTAATAATTAATTCGATACGAAAAAAATCACTCCATTAAATATATAAAAGAGCCATTAATTATTACGATTTTGAAAATGCGATAAAATAAGCTCGCAATGATAATTTTTTTTGTTTTTTTTTTACATTGTAAAGCTTACCCTACACCCATGTGGATGGAAAAGGGTCATTGAATATATAGCTGAAACTTCTCCCATATATGACTGGAAGCGATTTCGTTAAAATGGCGTCCTCTGCTAGCCTTACATTATGCCATTCGGTTGACAAAATTATTGATGACATTTTCGATCATCCTGGCCCTTATCTCACTCAAAGCAGTTGTAATCTTGTGTTTCAAAACTGGAATTGTCCACGAAGCATCGGTCTTTAACGGCACCCCAAAGAAAAAAAAAATAACGGTGTCAAATCGCAGCTGCGCTGTGGCCAATTGACGTCTCCAAAACTACTGATTATGCGGCGAATTTGTTCCGCAATACCATCAAATTTGCCCCGATTGGTATCTAATGATGCCACACACCTATCCCGACTTCCCCTTGTTCCGCAATAATTCGATCGTAAATCGGCTTGTATGGCATGTTGCGCCATCTTGTTGAAACCAAAGGTCGTCCACATCGACAGCGTTGATTTGAGACTATAAAGAGTTAATAAACATGGCTTTGTAGCGGTGGCTATTGAAGGTGATGGCTTATCCAACATAATTTTCAAAGAAAAAGGAGAAAATTATGCCACCACTCCAAAATCCTCACCAAACTGTAACTTTTGATGGATGCATTAGTTTCTGTATATTGAGTGTGGCTGTTCTCAGCCCCAAATCCGGCAGTTCTGCTTGTTTACATATTCGCCGAGGTGGAAATGCGCTTCGTATGAAAAGATGATTTTTCGAGCAAAATCGTCGTCATTCTTAAGCCCACACAGCGAACTGACATCGAAGCGGATGGTCATTTGCTTTCAACTCGTGACTTATCCGGACCTTGTATATTAATTTAAATAACTGTGACCAAGTGAATAAATACTCTTTTATATTTATAGAATAATCCGAGGTGCATTTGCTAAAAAGCGAAGCCATAGGAATTTTCTTCACGTAACATATCATTCTTATTAAAATTCCTCTTCGCATTATATTTAACTGTACAAATATTTGTGTATCAAAGAATAATTCGATAACCTAATTTATGAGATGGTGAAGAATCTCATAAATTAGGTTATCGAAAATTAAAATTGCTAATCTCCTTCTCGAGTGTATTATTTTAATATACATTTCTTTCATAGCTAACTTTACGAACCAATTACTTCGATTAATTAAAAAAAGTCGTTTTTTTTTCGAATTTTCTTAATCATAACGTGAACTTAATTAGCCAGCTATTGTAATGGCAACCGGGGACGAAGAGTTCGAAAGGAAATCAGCAATTTGCGCATCGGAATAATTATTTTTGCATTAAGATTCCCACCGCGATCCTCAAGTATCTCTCCCGCTTGCCTGGCTGCCTGGCTGCCTGCTTGCACCCGGAGCGTAATTAGAGACTTTGCATGTCACGAATTTAAGAGGACGCCATGGATGCGCGCCTTCGAGCTACTTTACTAACGACGATACTTCCAAGGATTGCACGTGTACTCCCCAAGCACCGTGATAAGTTGATGCACAATATGTATCAACAATCCGCTTGTTATTAATTCAAGTTATATACTTTCGCATATTCGCATTAAAAGGGGTGCTCCAGGGTTGCGTTTGTCGACTCGGAAAAAATATATATATTTTTTTGAATGGCAGGCAAGAAGTGGACTCTATTATTGTGTCGTCGGGGTGGACCCACGCAAGAATAAATACTGGAGGCTAAAAAAAATATGGCCGTATGTTTAAAAACTGTTTCTTTTGCTACAAAATGAGCTGGCCCGCTCAGTTCAATAAAGCAATATACTTGTTTTAATTTACTTAAGTGATTATAATTTGTTAATCCCCAAATATTGAGAGTATTTTCCATTGATATAATTGTTGAAACCGACTTGAAGGCAGCGATTGTACAGAATTGCGCTCCTTTTAATTTCTTTCGCTAACTTCTTGTGAATTATTGGTACTTTTAATCTCTCTATCTTTATGCGTCTTTTGTTGTTAATTCTACACCTAAATTTAGCTTGGACTTAAAATTTAATAATTGGCTCATATTTATTACTGCAATTATGTTGTTATCAATGAAATTATTTATGAGAAGATTTGACAGTAAAATTAACTTCACATGAATATAGTTGTCAATAAAAATAAAACATCCTAAACATACTAAAATAACACAAGAAAAGTAGAAAAGTGCAGAACCGAAAGTAACCATGTTATTATAAAATTGCGTCGGCCTTTACGAATTTACATGAAAATAAGTTACGAATAACATCTAAGGATGAGGAACGCACAGCGCGGGAGTTAATTTAAATTGGGCAACAATATCCTTTGTTCTCTCCCCTGGTGTTGCTCTGAAAGGGCCCATCCGCAAACTCCGCCAGCGCAAATTCTCCTTTTGTAAATACCGCAGGTATTTTTATTTATCACACACGGAAAGAAAAACATTTCCTGTTGCCGCAGGGAATGACAACACTTATTAAAAAAGAGACATGTTCAGTTTTTTTTTTTGTATACTTAAAATACGAGTGAAATGATTATTACAATGTTGGTTGTAAACAAAAGTATTATTTCAATTTACCAGCCTAGAGGGTATATATGATATAAAATATGTGTTTATATTTCTCAATCCCAATTGGGTTGATGATAAGTTAAATAAATTTATAATTAATGAATCATAAATAACATTGCATTTATTAATATATATTTAGAAGGAAAAAATAATGTCAAACAATTTTTTGCGCTAAAAAAATACTAAATTGATGTATTTTATAAAACTCAAATTAACGATAGAAGATGACAAAAAAATTAACGTACACGTTAAACACAACATTTTTCTCACAGAATAGCGCCGTATATTGAATTTGGAAATTAAATTGAATTCTCTCAATTTCACATTATTATTATTTTTTTATTTTAATGAAACTAATTTAATTTTAAATTCTAAAATAATAATAAATAAAAAGGGCAGAAAGACCCCGGGTCAATAGCCCAGGAAGACTAACACAATATTTATTCTTGTTAAATAAATATAAATGTATATAGACTTTGATTAAAACACTTGGTTTGTTTCACTGATTTTTTATTTTTACTCCGACTAGTTTCGACCTTAGGTCATTTTCAGGGAAACAAACCAAGTGTTTTAATCAAAGTCTATTAATTAAATATGTTTCACCACGGGTTAAGTGAGAAATTAATTCAAAAAATAAATGTATATATAAGCTTATGTAATGTTGTCTGAATAAAGATGTTTGTATATATAATAAATAAAGGCACATAACGTTCATTACAAACGCACTGTATAATATTTAGGTTATGTATAGAATAGCAGTTGTGTTAATTTATTTAATGCATATGTATGTATATATTTGATACAGTCAACATATGATATGTTGTAATTTATATGTCCATATTCCCCATTCGAGTAATTTCGCAGTAATTAAAATTGTAATGTAATTGTTAGAACGTGGTGGGATGGGCGAACAAACAACTAAATTAAAACTCCACCCCAATCCTCATGGGCGACGGAATATGTTAAATTTCCATGCGGCCTAAAAACAAAAACCGGCATACTTTCACGGGGTTAAACTTTAAATTACGTTATCCCGGAGAATTTCACAAAATCCTCGCGAAGTTTTTGCGGCCATCCGCCTAATATACCTGTTGTGAAATTTGACAAATTTTCCAAACAATTTGTTGCGCTAAAAAAAATATACTGAATCAAGCGTAAAAATATTGTATATTACTACATCGATAAACGGAGGGCTATTATGTATGTGAAATGTTAAATTTAGCTGATACGTTATTTTTAACATCACAATATTGGTGTGCATTTTAAGAAGAAAACTCGCTCAGACTGTGACTGTGACATTTAAAATATGATAACCATAAAAAAATAATAAATTAATATGATTTTGCATAAAGTTTTTGTACATGATTTATGATAAATATTTTGATGTGAGTAAACAGATTTTTTTATTTAACTTAAAAAAAAAAACTGATGAAGTTTATTGTGTATTTATTTTTTGATAAACTTTATTGAGAAACTGCAAGTCTCGAAACATTTCCCATTTGAAAAGATACGACCTGGAAAAGTGCAGAAAGGCGTCAGTAACGCCCGTTGTCCAATTCTAACGTAAATAAACTCCCATTTAAAAATATCTCTCCAATTTTATGTTATCGCTTATTTCCACATCTTTTGATTCTACTTTTTTTTGCTTTCCTCAAACAGGAACGCCGAATTTATTTACAGTCGCTGGGAATAGGAAAAGTTGCGAAATCCGGCCTTGTCTCGGCGCCTCTCCCAACGCAGTCGTGTTTCGCCATAAAATTTTATTGAAAATTTACAGTCTGTAACTGCAGAAAAGTAATATCCATAACAATATCGATACGTTATCCATGGACGTGCATTTCCCCGCGCGGTTTCACAACAATAGAATCCAAAAACCCCGAAACAAACAATCGGCAACAAATCAAGAACAGCGGCCGCATTTGCTTACGCGATGATTCCTCCAGAATTGGCTCGCGGAATCCATAAGTCACGGTCATAATAGAAAACCCATAACTCATTACACCCAACAAACATAACCATCGCGAAATACTCGCAAATTCCTCCGGAGCGATGATTGATTGCGGGACGAATGTGTGTATTGTGACTTTATAATGGATCCGTCAGAATAAAAATGGCCATTATCTTTTAGTTGCCAAAAAGCCACACATATAATAAATCACTCCTTTAGACGTTCATGAAGATCCGACACTCTTCGAACTAATGCTTTATTTTCAGCGCGCGCTCTTTCTCTTTGAATTATGCATCTCTCGACGGGAATGAAACTTTTATTCATGGGAGGTGCTCATTTGCAAGCCAAAAAAACACAACTACAAGTCAATCGATAAACTCCTCTCGGCTCTCTCGATTGCCAATGATAAACGATGCCGTTGACATATATTTTATGCGCTACACTGTATTTTCTCCGGGACTAATGGAATCTCGATAAAGTTGAAATTTCGTTTCTGCTTCAATAATATATTTAAAATAAAATCGAATCGCATAATATTCCATAAAAAAATCTATTATATTCAATATTAAATGAACATAAAAAAATCTACAGCTGTTAAAAGTTTCATCTTAAGAATATCCTTGGAAGTCCAATAAGTATATTATAAGTAACGTTCCTCTTGTTGTTTTTTGCATTAATTTTTTCTTGGATCAAAATTTGTTGCATTTTGCGATATTTTATTAATATGCAGCAGCAGATGTACATTATGTGATTCAATGTCCGGCGGGGTATTTTCCCGGGAAATAGTTGTTTCAATGTGCACTTGTTTAACGTACTTACGTAACGTAAGTCATAGAGTTAAATGTGGAAATTATTTATTAATTATTTTCAAATCATTTTTATTTAATTTATATTTCAGTAGTGATATTTTAAGAAGTTTGTGCAAACATATCCTAAGATTCCATCCAAGTTTTGTTTCTATGAATAAGTTTATAAACGTATATTAATACGATTTTATGCATGGTTTCATGACGTGGATCACTAGAAACGTCAACAGCGCGGGTTCTTCACTAGATATTGTTGGAATCTCCTATGCAACTTTCAAGGCCCAGCTAAGGCATATTGAATGGCTGGACATCTATTGTGTGTTTTATTTATTTATTTATTTTACGGCAATGCCATTTTACAAAATTCATAACAAAAAAATTAAAGTAAATAACATACAAATTATAGTAATTAATTCTACAACTCCACACTAATTCATATACATTGATGAACAAAAACAAAAGAGAAAGTATACAATTCTAAAGATCTACACGATATAGAAGATACCTTTATGAAATAACAGAAATAACTGCTGACAAATCAATTATTTGTTCATCTTACATTGTATGGTTTTCATAAAGTACACAATGTAAGATAAACATTGATGTATAATTATCATGTAAAAGCAGTTAGCGTTAAGTAAAGTATTATTATTATTATCTTCAACTCGCGGAATTTTTATTCTCCTTTACATTTCGTTAGCCATCCTGTAGCATATTTTATAAAAGCATTTATTGTAAGCTAGTTTAAATTTAATTATGCACTTCACTACCCAGAGTAAGTAGATTAAAATGAGTTTAAACATAAAGGTCCCATACAAGAAGTTATCATCTCGACCAGTATTCGAAGTAAAGTTTGCGAGAGCAGCATCAAACTGTCGATGCCATTGATTACATCCAGCCTCCACAGCAACTTGTATTGTTCCATTAATCTGACTGGAAACTAGCAGATTTGATAATTCCCGATAACAACGCATGTCCACCAAACTTCGATCTTCGACAACTACAACAACTTCCCCGACGTTTCAATTTCCCCACCACCTGGGATGTGCATATTTATTTCCGACATGCGGCGAATTTTCACTGCAATCCGCTTGATGGTAATATCTCCAGAAAGAAGTAAAGAAGTTGTCCGGATTTCAGGAGGAATCGGAGAGGGGGGATATATATTTCTGGGTCGGTTTGAAAAATATATCATTACGGTAAGGAAATGAGATCCGGGAGACAGGGCGAGCGGGTGCAGGCGAGAGTGAGGGTGAGTGGCTAAATCAATAGAGAGATTTAGCATTCGTGTGAGAGGGTGGGTGGCTAGAGGGATGCGGATGCTTTTTTAAAGCCATAAATAAATGGGAAAGGATAGTTGACCAGGCCCGGTATAACACCCCACTTTTTCAAATATACTACATATGAGAACATAAAAATGCGCCCGCTTCCACGACTATAAATCCGCCGACATATATTTTTACCCTCTCTCAAAACCTTTTACATATGTACATACCTATACAGAATTTTAAAACACTCAAATTTATATTTATAATTAAATATTTATAAACTACAATTTATAAAATCATGTATACATTTCTTAACTTTCATTTATTAAAAAAAACATTAATTTTACAAATTAATGGAAGTTGAATGCGTACTTAAAAAGAAATACAAAAATGATTAACTGCGATTGTTGTACAATATATCGGGAAAGATAAGCCACATAACAATAAAATGATATGTTACAGTTTGAAAAGTTAAAATAACCATTATTGTTGGAAATTTGGAACAAAAAAAAAGAATAATTATAAAAAACAGAGAATGCCTTATGTAAAGCAACTTGTTTAGAGTAATGATCAATAATACTCTGCTTCCATGTAGCAGCAAAATTAGGGGTTACAATCGAGTATAGACCGCTTTAAATCACATATCAAACAATGTTCATACATGCCTATTGTAACTTAAAAAAATGGTGATGTGTCCATTAAATAGTTCCCCCTGGATATCATAAAACCAGTTTTTTCAAACTTCTATTAATTATTACCGTTTTAAGCATATTGGGTTCGCCTGTTTTTAATTAATACACTGCATATATTAAAAAAAAAACATTTCTTGTAACTTATAGATAATAGTGTATAACAATTTATCTATAAATACGAAAAGTAATTTTTCGTTCTTCAATTATTTTAATGAATTTCGTTCGAATTTAATTATCGGCCACGAAACGCTAAAATATACAAAGTTGACTTTCCCTATTAGTTGTATAAACACCCTCGCTCCTCCTTTTCTTTCTATCATCTTCGGGGTCGAGGTTGGGGGGAAAAAAGTGAGCGGCGCGAGAATAAAATCAACAGAGTCTATTTGTCAAATAGAAAGATTAATTAATTTATAAGGATCGGGCGCCGCCACCGCGAATATTACACGGCACCGAAAGCGGCTTTCGTTTGCATAGATAAAACTCCGCCAGAACTTTCTCATATTCCTCAATATCCTTCCACCAGCTTTTATTCCATTCCATGCCATTCGGCCTTTATCTGGAAACATCAACGAAAGTGGTTTATTACGGGGGATTCTGTTTGCTGATGATGCATATGCGAGTGAGATTTAACAAATTTTATTTATTTTAAGAGTAATAATAAAAGAAAAGGTTTATTCACTTTATCGAAATTATTTCAATAATTAAATTATGTTGTTAAGTGTTTGAATTGCGTTTAAAAAATATAAAAATAATAATATAAATAGAAAAGAGTGGCAAAAAGGCCTATAGACTAACACAATTGTACATGTTGTAATAATAAATTTTGTAAAATTTTGTTGCTGAATTAAGATGTTTGTATATATAGAAAAGAGTATTCATTTACTTGGTCACAGTTATTTAAATAAATTAATTAAAAATAATTTTGAAATAATTAATGAATTGTAGAAATAATTTCATTAATTATTTTCAAATCTTTTTTATTTAATTTAAAATAATAATATTTACGATTTATATATCATCTTTATTGTATAATTTACATTAAGTATAATAATAATAATCTTTATTCATCCTACGTCATTACATGAATGGATGTACAAGTTAGTTTAAAATATTACAATCAACATACAATATATAATTACGCAAAATGGTTATAAACAAGGCACAGTTTAAAACTAAAAGGACATTAAAATATAATATCAGTATCTGCCAAATAATCACTATAATAACATTTTTTATTGAGAATAATTTTGATTTGTTTGCTAAATGAATTCAATTTTAATTATTTGATTTGTGTCGGTAGTTTGTTAAATAATTTGGCTCCAATGTATTGGGGTGATTTTTCAAATTTGGCCGATTTATACCCAACGACTAACAATCGGCCAAATTTGAATGTACTAAATGCGTTAAAATTTTATTTTAATATCTTCGAACAACCAAGTCCGAAAGTTATTAAAACGACACCATCCTTCAAGACAACTCAACGGTAATTAAAAATTCTTCAGTGGAGGTAACTAAATAAAAATTCGTCAACTGTGAATATAGATTGTAATACTTTTATTAATAATGGGTAAATAGTTTATTTATACATTTGAAAATCAAAAACCTTTCAATGAAAATAAAAACGAAAGAAACAAAGACCGACATCTGTTTTGATTTCAATTAAAACGCGAATCGACATGAAAAAAGATTGCATTACATCGTTTGCTCAACGTAAATAATTACACCATATTATCTTCAGAACGATATGTCACCAGTGCAAATATTTGGACTGTGAAACAGCGGAGCCGTACCCGGGTCCGGCCGTTCATTGTTGATTGTGATTGAGGGAACGGTTTTAATGGTCACGGGTCCATCGGGG